>CM032335.1:36987037-37362996 GCA_019022515.1 Quercus aquifolioides | reverse complement strand
TTTTTTTTTTTTTTTTTTTTTTTTAAGGAGATACAAAGTCTTTTTTTAGAGTGAATAGGAGATACAAAGTCAATGATGTAATGCATACCACGAGAGGGGGAAAAATTAAGAATAAGTCTAGTACCAGTTTCTCAACCCAAAAAAAAAAAAAAAAAAAAAATGGTCTAATACAACCAACTTTTCTTCAATTTTGTCACAACTTTGCCACATGGTGACTTGTAAACAGTGCAAATAAAATAGTGAGTTCATGTGGGTCTATGATTTTATTACTCAAGAGTTGCCCCTAGTAAAATTGTGGAAAAGTGTGTGATATTAGACTTACTCAAAAATTAATAAAGTCAAACGTAATTGTCTTTTCAAACAAGAGAACTGGTATATTTAAAATATTTTCATAACAATTTTAAAATAAATTTTAGAGAACTGTTATGTGAGTAACATTTTCATAATACTTTCACAATAAATCTTAGGTGACAAGTTGTTAGTAGTTCTAATTTCATTCAACAATTAAAATTACTTTCTTGCCCATCAATAACAACCAACAAAAACCAATCACATAATATGAGTTTTGAAAGTATTGTGAAAATATTGTGGACATAACATTTCTCTAAATTTTAGATGGTAAGTTATTAATGGTTTTAATTTGAATTCACAGTTGAAATTACTTTTTTACTCGCCAATAATAGTAGTAACAACTTATTACTTATGATTTATTGTGAAAATGTTATAAAATTATTGTGAACATAACATTTTACTTTCAAACAAACAATTAGTAATAGGTAGATGTGTCAAATTGTTAGTAATAGGTTAAAAAAAAAAAAATGATGTCAGTGATGGCCCAAATGAGAACAAATACAAGCTTGCCAAGTCAACTAATGTAAAAAATATTATCAATTTTTTTTTTATATATATAGTATTGCTCGAGAAAAAATAATAAAGTGAAACAAAATTGTCTTTTCAAACAAAAAGTAGAACATAATTTATTACAAAATTTATTTATTACCATGCTTTTTCTTGAATAAAAAAAAAACCCGGTCTAACTTTTAGTGTACAATTTATTCTTTTTTTGGGGGGGGGGGGGGGGGGGGGGGGAGTTAAAGATCAGTTTAATTCTTCACAAGAAGACCCACCCCCACCTCGAGGACTTGAACCGAGTCTCACTCACCCATACCCCCCGTGCACCTAGTGCATGGGGAGGTACCATCTGGAACAATGAGTCGGTAGTTACTTGTGATGGAAATTTAGACCCCTTAAAAACAACCAGATTGGTTAGTCTAGTTAATTAGGCAAGTTGTTACTTAGTTCAATTATGCAATTCTAGATTAAAACAATCAAATAATCATATCAAACATATAAAGTAACGGAATAATAAATAACACAATGATATGATCACCCAGGAAACTACACGATAAAAACTTGGGGAGGATTTGACCCACCGATCCTCAAGGTAAACCTGAATCCACTATGAAAGAATCGAAGTTCATACAAAAGGACTTACAAGCTTCTCGCTTGACTTCCTAATGCTATTCACCAGTAGAACTTACTGACACGACCACGTGCAAGCTCCGAATCCACAGACTCCTTTTTTCTTGGATTCTTCAATCAAGTACAAGCACCCACGCTTGTTTTTCTTTAAGCTTCAATGGCAGCAATCTTGTTGATCATCAAGATGTAGATAATATCTACCTTGAAAACCCTAAGTTTATGTGAAGAAAAGCTCCTCTAAGATCTCACAAGAGATTCACACAAACCGCAATATGAGCAACAAAAACTTAGAAAGGTTTGGGTACAAAACCCTAAAAATAAAAGGAGGCACAAGAGGCACTCTAATCTCTCTCTTCAGAGTCTCAAAAACGTTCTAGGGTTTCCCTTATATATAGGAGTGTTTTACTTGAACCCCAAGACGATTAAGTAGAGTTTGGGCTGAACTGGAACTCTGCAGAAAAATAAATCTGTACGTGGTTCGATCGATCGAGTCTAATTTTCGATCGATCGAGACTTACAGATTTAGTCCAATAAATCTGCAATCACTCGATTCCAGTTTTACAAATAAACATACTTTGAGCAAGCCTAAACAAGACTAAACATATTGTTTTGATCATGGTTTGCCAACATTACACATTAGAGTTCTAAATACATAAATTCATAAATCTTTAGAACCTAACAACTTGTTTTGACTTTGATGGCCTGTTTGGATGTTTAAAAAATGAGGGGAGTAGAGTAGAGGGAGAAAGAGTAATTCAATTATCTTGTTTGGAAGTTTTTTAAGGAAGAATAGGGAGGGGTTTGGAGGGATTTCAATAGATAAATTATTAACCAAATGAATTTCTAAATTAACAAAATTACAAACCAATTATTTAAATAATCTTTGTTTGTTGCATGAGAAAATAAATAATTTAATGCTAAACTTTTAGAGATTCTGAACCGGAAAAGCCACCAAAAACAAACACTTTCCTCCATATAATTTAATGCTAAACTTTTAGAGATTCTGAACCGAAAAAGCCACCAAAAACAAACACTTTCCTCCATTTTCAGAGCGCCCAAACAGAAATTAAAGCCACAAAATTTTTCTTAGAATCTCACGGCTGTAACCCGAAAAAAGCACAAGATCGAGAACATGACACCACAATTCGAATTCAAAAACCAGTGATTAAATCAACAAAGAGAAGCGAAAACTACAATACGAGCTGCCAAGCTGGTCTCTGGATCTGGACCTGGGTTTCGCCGGAATCGGCGTCGATGAGAGCACGCATTTACACCGGCATTCTCCTCTCCGCGGCGACGGAGATCCGAGACACTCGCTGGTTCTGGCGACGAACTAAAACGACGACGCCGTTTCAGTGGCTCCTCTGCTTCCCGCTCAGCACGCGCCCCAGCGAGCGCGTGTTCTTCTGGTCCTACATTTTCTACCTCTCGCGTTTCCTCCACCTATTCCGCACATTCTTCGCTATCCTCCGTCGACAGAAACTCACTTTCTTTCGTCTCTTCAACCACTCGATCCTAATCTTCATGAGCTTTCTCTGGCTCGAGTTTTCGCAATCGTTTCAAGTTCTCGCGATTCTGCCAACTACGTTGCTGTACTCCGTGGTTTACGGGTACCGTTTCTGGACCGCGATTGGGCTGCCCAGCGCGTGCTTCCCATTCGTCGTGAACTGCCAGGTCGTTTTGCTTGGCTGCAACTTGTGGGAATTGTTTGTTTCTCGGGAAAGTTGAGGAAAATGAAGGGGGGTTTTTGATTTTTTATTATAATTTTTTTTGAGGTAATAAAAATTATTTTATTTTTTTTGGTAAAAGGGGGAATATTATTTTATTTTATAATAGTTAATAGTAGTTTTATACCTTTATTATATTTGATGAAATGAGAATGTTTATTAAATAATTATTTAATCTAACAAATTAATTATAGGTTAATGTTGTAAGTCTATTTTTAAATAGGGATAAATTTATCTATTTAAATCATTTTCTCTCTTCTCCTTCCTAATTTTTAAAACGTCCAAATAAGAGAAAGGGGTAATTACTCTCTTCTCTTTTATTAATTTTAAAAACATCCAAATAAGGTGGAGGATAACCATTCTCCTCTCCTCTACTTTCCCCTACTCTCCTCCCTCTCTAAACGTCCAAACAAGCCATGAGTGTGGTACACTGACAGCAAGAATCGAGGGGCAGCAAATTAATAAGGCACAGGGCATCATCCATACAATAAGAAAATACGAATGAAATAATAAATTACCTAGCACGTGGTATCTTTTATTTTTTTTATGAGAGATACCTGGTACCAACATAAACAATGATGCAATCCACACACAACGAGAGGGGATCAAAATAATAAAGTGAAACGAAATTGTCAATTTCAAACAAACAGCCACCTCAATATATATATTATTATAGAAAATATTAATAGATGCCTTAAGATATTAATTTAAGAAATATTTTTAGAAAATTTTTGTAAAAAAAATTTAAAAAATATTTCTTATAAAAATGACATTAAAACTTTATTAAAAATAATTTATTAATTCGTATGAGTCAATTAACGTAAAGTCTTGTGACTTGTATTTGATTGCCGCATAAGGTATACCATGTTCAATTTTAAGATTTTTTTTATTTTTTTTTGGTGAACAATCTTAATATTTTTAACTTTATAAAATTATCAAACTATCACTAGGATATAAAATTAATATCACTGTGAAGTGTGAATGCAATTAATGGGTTCAAAAGCCAGTGACCGAGTCAATAGACTATTATATGAATCCGATTACTTACGAGTTACAAACTATGTAATATATATCAGACAACTTACGTAGTTTTTTTTTATAAAAAATTTCTTGAAATTATTTGGGTCAGTGACGCAAATAGATTATAATAATTATTTTTTTTTGCTGGATGGCGTAAGCAAAGAGGAGCATAAAAATATTATACTCAATTTATAAAAATTGAATAATAATTATTCCAAAAGAAAAAAAGAAAAAAGGCTAGACAAAAACATGCATAGATATATAATTGACAGTTGGCATAAAAATATTATACAAAGTACGTGGATATATAGTGGAGCATAAAAATTACACCCAAGTTCCATAAATAAGTAGTGTAGACTGTGAAGCACAAAAGATATGATGCAATAGTCACTCTATAAGTATAAGTGCTTGTGGGGTAAGGGCCGGGGTTCAAATCTCCAGAAGGGAGTTTCACACACATATACACTTAGATTATGTTAGTGTAGAATTTCTATCTTATATTAAAAAAAAAAAAAATCTTAAATTATGCCATGGAAAGTTTAAATAATTAATGAATTATTACCCCATATCTTTGCACGCCAAAAAGTAAGAGAGTGCTTAAACCAGTGATGAGAACTCCAGTCCAAACTGGGATGTGAAATAGTATATTCAGTGCAAACGCTGTCCCAATCACTGCCACATATTGACAAATTGAAAAGTTTATTTATGACATGTTCTACATTGTCTTGTTGCTTGTTTATTTGATATGTTATTCTTCCCTCAATTTAAATATGAACAAGGAGACATGGATGAGAGGAAAATTTTAGAATGATAAGACTAGTACATGCATGAATGTAAGGATATCATTTTTTTTTTTTTTTTTGAAAAAACAATTTTATTGTTTTACCTTCAGGTATATCAGCGCATATGACGGCAAACTCGGCTAGCAACCATAAGCAATACTTCACAAATTTTGGGTATTCAGCCTTACATAATTCTGAAAGGTGTTTGCCTGTGGAGATATACATGCAAACAAATTCTTAGCTTGATTAGTTACTAGTAGAAAATAAATTGGGCAGAACGATAATAACTATTATCAATTGGCTATTTTCGTCTAGAATCTGTTTGCTGTGCATCTTACCGGTGCTTACACCAAGATTTGCAGCTAGCATTTGAATTATGAGCGCAAAGATAAACCCAATAAGTATCACCCATAGTCGCTGAAAATAACAAATAGCACAACCATGCTTAGTATTTCTCTTGTAAACTAATCTCTAAAGATTTTGGCCTTTCATGTTTAAGTACATTTTTTGTCCTTAAAGTTTCGTGTTGTTTTCATTTTAGTCATTTATATAAATTTTCATTTTGAATGAAAATTTATAAACTTAGTGGGCCAATATGAAAACTGAATTAAACATGAAGAGCTAAAACGAAATTTTAAAACGAAAATGAATAGAATAAAAACAGCCTAAAACTTTAAGAGTCAAAAGTAAGTATGAACCTAAATAAGTTACAGTGCTTTAAATTTGTGTCATGAGTAGTTTATCTTTGATAGAAAATGAAATACTTTTCATTTACCTTTTCATTTCAACAAAACTGTTTTTTTTTTTTTTTGGGGGTAAAAATTTCAACAAAACTTTGTATTCTTGTCAAAGTATTAATTCATTGTTGTATGTTAATGGGGTAAATGCACTAAAATTTATGTATTAACCTTTAGGCAGTGCACAAATTATTCATGTAAAATAAATGAATATATGAAACAAATTATTTGGAATATGACACTTTAACAATTATTAAAACTAAAAAGTAACAAAATTAAGGAAAAATAAAATTTCATATGCTTGAATGCACCCAAAAAATACATTATTATTTCAAATTATATTAATCTTAATGGTCTATATCTCCTCTTTTTAAAAGAGAAGTAATAAAGTTAAAACTTCTATAATGAGTAAAAATAATTCTTAGAAAATATTTCAAATTAAACCTATTATATATCCGCATGCGTTAAAATAACTAATCGACGCTCTTGTTTTCATTTTCTCTTCAATTATATTTCGAGTAAGTGTTCCGTTTTTTTTTTTTTCTATTTGATTTACCTCAAATGTGTAAGTTGCTCCCGCTTGCAGATCATTTTCCACTGCGACATGGTAAAAATGATATTACTTTATCAAATACACACATGCACTGATGCACACAAACCCATAGTGACGACAGAGAGAGAGAGAGAGAGAGAGAGAGACTCACTGCTGCCTGGGTCAATATAAGCTGTGGAGACAAGGAATCCAGGGCCTACATATGATAGGAAGTTTTTCCACCTAGATTTCTGGAACATCATACAAATTTACATATTCAAATGTTGATTCTAACAAGATAATTTATCCAAACATATAGAACTAAGAGATTCAAAGATAGAAAATGCATAGCTAAGAAAAGAAAAAAAAGAAAAAGAAAAAAAAAAGGGTTAAATGAGAGAGACCGGAGAATCCTGATGATTAAACTTTTTGTCAGAACTATCAGTGATATTTGGGGGAGGGGTTTCCTCCAGATTAAGGGCTTCTATACGGTTGCTCCCTCTACCCCATGATGATGATGATGGTACAACTTCTGTTATTTGCTGCTGCTGCAGTTGGCTTCTCATTCTTTCTCTCTATCTCTCTGTTTCTCTCTTTCGACTTTGATTTAACTACTGCATGTGAAATCCTCAAATGGAGCTCCTTTATTTATAGTGCATGTGGCAAATTGTATGATGTTTGCACTCCTTGGCAAATTGTATTTTCCTCTTTTTATATTAAAGTACACATCTGAGTTATTCTTGTTTTTGAACTAGTTAAAAATTAATTTTATATATATGCTGCAGGTTAACCGGTTTCCCTAAACCCGCCCCCAAGTATTATTGTGATCTGCATATATAATGACTTAAACAGAATCGTTGACTTTTATAGACAGAAGAATACAGAATAATTTTGCTGATGGATATGCATTGCCTGAGTTAATTAAAAAAAAATAGTTTAAAATATAAGAAACTATAATCATTATGGTTCAAGGTGCTTACATAAAAAAACAAAAAAGCCTATAGATCAGGTGATGAAAGAACAACTTGTAGTAGCACTCACAGTGGGAATAAATTATGCCGTCTTTGTGGTAGACCACGTTATTTATCCATTATTTTACTAAAAAACTCTTATCTATTTAAAATTACTGAGTAAATTTAAAAAGGAAGTCAGTTTTTGTTTAAAATTTTATTTTTATCATAAACTGACTCAGTAATTTTAAATAAGTGGAAGTTTTTAGTGGAATGATGAGTAAGCGACGTGATCCTGCATGAGGACAATATAATTTATCCACAATGTGCCGCATGGAAAGCCAATGTATAATATTTTGGTAGAAAAAACCTAAAGGGTGAACAATTATTTTTGGAAAAATAATATTTCATGTAAAAAGATCATTTCCAAATATGGATTATTGTGCCTGTTTGTTTTTAGACCCCTTAAAACACAACTAGATTAACCTAGTTAATTAGCCAAGTGATTACTTAGTCAAATTATGCAGATCTAGATTAACACAGATAAATCATATCAATATAAAGTGCGGAAAATAAAGAACACAAAGATATGATGACCCAAGAAAACCAAACCGGTAAAAAACCTGGGGAGGATTAACCTAGCTATCCTCAAGGTAAACAGAATCCACTATGAAAGAATTGAAATTTACACAATAGCAACTTAGACCACTAACATCCTTTGCTACCTCGAGTAGGAAACTTACTACCACGACCCCATGATAGCTTCGAGTCCATGGACTACTTCTTTCTTAAATTCCCAGCAAGTACAAGCACTCCCGCTTGTGTATCTTTAAGCTCTTAAATCTGCAACTGAATGATCACCAAGTTCTTGACATAATCTTGAATCTTGGAAACCCTAAGTATGTGTGAAGGTAAACACATCTAGATCTCACAGAAGATTTACACACACAGTATAAAGAGCAACCTTAAAACGTGGCTAGGGTTTTCCCTTTTATACTTAAAGTAAAACATAAAACCCTACACGTCAAACGGGCTTGGACTGAGTTGGAAATTCTGCAGAAAAAACAATCTGCACGACTTTCGATTGGTCAAGTCTAATTCTCGATCGATCGAGCCAGGCAGATTTACACAGTAAATCCTGCAGCAACTCGATTCTAACTTTACATAAAAAGAAAATACATTGAGTAAGTTTAAACAAGACTAAAACATTTTGATCATAGTTTGCGAACATTATAAAATCAAGTTCTAATACATTAGTTCCTAATTCTTAGAACCTAACAGTGCCTTCTAGGAAAAAATATTCATTTTTTAAAAGATATTATTTTTGTGAGCTTTTATAAAGAAATCATTTTTGAGATTAAAATCCCATAGCTTTTTACAAGCCATTTTCAAGGAAAATTGATACTTTAAGGATCTTTGAATGATGATTTTTGGAAAGTGGAACAAGCAAAGACTCTATCTTCGAAATCAATGTTAAAAGCTTTACTTGGAAATTTATTTGGAATCTTTGGAGATGAGTTTTTCATTCTTTGTTTGGAAAAATCCCTTCCTTTAGCAATGCTTGAAAAGCTTACTTGAAAAAGCACTTGAAAAAAAATCCTTTTTAAAAACTTTTTTAGAGTGTTTGTTGGAATCAAGTCTTTTAATCTTGGGTGGAATGTGTTTGTATGATGCTAATTAAAAGTTTGTATCTAAACACCTCCACCCATATGAGAAATCATAAAAGGATTAATGAAATCTAAAACAAGCATATATGAATTAAAGGAAAGTTCACATTTTTATTCATTTTATAACTAACTCAATATCCATATAACCATATATCTCAATATCAAGCTTTTGGAATTTAAATAATGGAGCAAGGATAAATAAGTTAATCACACATCAATATAGACAAATTTATTTAAACAAGCAAAGATCTACACACTTTGAGTAACTCTACACACAATTATTATCTAAATACCCTATAGGTATTTAGATAATAATTATTGTAATGCTGCATTTAGTTAGTTAGACATTTAGTTAGTTATAATTTCAAGCGTGTTAATCTCATTTAACACATGTTGAATTATTAATGGACACTAGGAATAATAGAACCATTAGGATAGGGCCATGTGGGCCAATATCATAGTTTTATAGTTCTAAAGATACCAACTTGGGGCCACTCCCATGGGATTCCTCCCATTAATAACCCGGTGTGTGTGGAATGGGGGACTGCACATGTCCAAGGGAATAATCAAATACTCGAAGAAGTCTGGATATCCTTATTTATCAAAAAAAAAAAAAAAAACCTACTTGCAATTACATTTCTATTCATTGAAGAATAAACCAATTGATTGCTTAGTGCATTTCCTCTCTTTCTATCTCTCCTAATATTTCTCTAAGAGGGTGACTACCTTGAATTAAGTCAATTTTTCTATAATTCTCATACATTCCCCTACAATTCCCATCCATCCCAATTAGGAACCACTAGGTTCCTAACATTGTGTATATTAGAGTGTATAGAAATTGCCTTCACAAGCTCATTTTGATTCTAGGGTTATAGAAATTAACCGAGTTTATAGACAAAGCAAGGATATCTCTAGACATAAAAAAGCATCAAAATTCTCTACACCCATGAATATTTGTATATATAAGTGAGTATGTCAAGGTGTAAACCTTCACACATATACATAAATCTATGGGTATAAGAGGCAAACAAATATTCACGTAACAAAGATATTATAACCATAATCATCTAAGCAACATCTAGTTACCTATCCATGAATTTCTCACCATACAACCACAGGTACCAAGGCATATTCCCTAAATCAACATGTACATGTATGAATTTCCAAAAGGGGCTGAATAAATAGACAAAAGATATCAACATCAACATTCAAACACTAATTCAACTCATACCCATGAATACAAAAGCATATCATCACATATTTCAAACTAATCTCACTAATACATGCTTAATCCTATGGGTAAGAGACTAAATACATGCTTAAATCATCATGAATGCATTTAAATCCATCTAAAAAAATAATTTAAAAAGAAATGGTGAATCATATTCAAGGGATAAAAAATGGGTTTGCCTGCACATACAAACATATAATCTTACAAGAAATTGTGTAATTGAACATGCGTAGGCTTCATCAAGAGATGTAAATGATTAACATGTTAATTAAATCATCAGCTCATAATCACAATAACCTGTTAATAATAACCTGTTAATTAGCTAAATACAATCATCCAAGTATGTTAATCAAATATCTAAGTAAGCATACTATTTAGCAAGTGTAAAAAGATGCTAGACTAGTAATTAAATAAAGGGAATGGTTAATTAGAAGCTTACTTAAGAGAGTAATTAAGAAGCTAATGGGGGCATTAATTATATGCCGGTTAGATTATACAATATAGATCTCGATGATATAAAAATTTAGCATGCAAGATATTTTCATATGTCAAGGTGTCTTGAAAACTCAATTAATCTCAAAAAAATTCAAATTTTCAGTAGTTCACACATCAAGAAAAATAGCACATACTAAAAAAATAATGAACTCAAGAATTAAGTAATCAAAAGATTAATCAAACTGAGTACCCAATTTAGCAAGGAATACACTTGAGTGTGTGAATAACTAGTCTGTGTTCAAGAGCTGTCACTTATGAGATAAAAGACTGCAAACATGCAATTTAATCAAATGAATTATATCACATCTGCTTGATGGGGACCATTACCTTCACGGTACATCATATGACTCCCACATCTCCTAAATGACTGATTGCAACCAAAGACATGTGAAAAAAAATTGAGCTTTAAGCTTCTATCACAGTTAATGGCATACATCTTTATAGAAAATTTTTATCAAGCTCGGAAAATTTTTATTTTATTTTTACCCTTTACTTTTTCTAAAGTGCTATGCATCCCTTATTTGCACAGGTTTTTCATTTTAGCATTAGGGTATTTTGATTGGCAGACACAAGTGGTGAGATGGTTATTTATACTTTTCTCTTCAGAGTTTTTAGTCTTTTCCATCAAAGAGAGTGAAAATAGACTCAACTAATTTAGTCATAGATTTTTAGTCTAGTATCACACAAAATCTAACATTTGGTTAACCGACATAATGTGTGCATTAAGAGTGCTCAACCAAGCTATAAAAGGTACATAAGTAAGAAGAATCAATTTTTTAACAAACCCATTAGTACATGTACTTTCAAGTACATAACTAAAAAAAAAAATTTTGATTTTTCAAAAAAATTTTTGTTCTTTTTCTTTTTATGAAAATAAGCAACCAAAAAAAATGAAAATGAATGAAAAATTCAAAGCAAAAAAAGAAAAGAAAGAAAGTACAATGTACAAATGATTCCTAGCATATATGAAATGTATGAAGCATAACAAGGAATCAGACCAGAGGTGTCCTATAGAAGATTGAAAGAATTCAAATTGAGGACAAACTAGAAGACAATTAAGTCTTAGAATCCTTCCTCACCCACACGACACAAATCTTTGGTTGTGAAGATGAAAAGGCATGAGTTCTATCAAATCTATGAAAGGGCGAGGAACGAATAACATTCCCTTGAAACCGAGTTAGAAAGCTTAAGGCTTTTAATAACTCTTCAACCAATGATACAGGATCATGTACCTTGGACAATTTAAACACTCGCTTCTTAGGATGAAGCTTGAAACAGTTAGGGCGAATGTGACCAGGAATACCACAATGGTGATAAACATGAGTAGACTTAGATCTACTTTGCTCTCTTGAATTCAGTTTAGCTTTGACTTTAGATTGAAACCTCAACTGCAGACAATTGGGTCTAATGTGACCAACCACACCATAATGGTGACAAGTAGGAACAAATTCAGATTTTCCTTAATGCTTAGGACAAGATCTAGATATGAGTTTTTTAACATGAAATTCATTCACAGTTCTTTTACCTTTGTCTTTCCTAGTAAAATGAGCCTTTTCTTCATTATGATTTCTCTTAAAAGGAGGAACATACACTTTAAAATCTATAGGCTTAATGAGAGTAGATTCAGATTTGGGTTCAATAACAGGCTTAAGACTAGACACTTTTTCTAGTTTAGCTTTAGACTCAACTAGATCTTCTTCTAAGCCTTTGACCTTAACCTTAAGGGATTGATTCTCAATGTTGATCTTATCTACCGACTTGTTAGTCTCTTCAAGATTTACTCCAAAGTCCTCTTTGACATGTTCAATTTCATTTAGTTTTTCTAAGGACTTTTCAGCAATTTGCTTATATTTTTCAACTAACTTGTTGGATTCCTTAAGTTTAGCCTCTAATCTTATAGATTTCTAGGCATATTTTATAAACTCTTTATAAATTTTATCATATGCTTCTTGAAGGTCATCAAAATCACCCAAACCAATAAGATCATGCACATTAAGACAATTAACAATTTTTATGATAGCGGGGGTCAAGGATCACACTCCAGATAAATAGTCATATCAGAGTGTACCTGCTCTGATACCAATGGTTAGGGTTTTAGACCCTAGTCATATCAAGTTTTAGCCAAATAATTAATTAGGTTAATTATGCAATAGATTTGAATCAATTAACATCAAACAAATATAGATCACATGAACACCAAGAATGATGACCCAGGAAAACTTTTGAAATTGTGGTTTCAAAGTAAAAAACTTAGGAGGATTTAACCTAAACAATCCTCAATGCAACATTTTACTAATAGAATGGAAGTTTTACAATAGACTTAACCTTAAATCTACTGCTACCTCATGTAATACTTATTCATGTGACCACACGCAGCTCCGAATCCATGGACTTTTCTACTGTGAAACTGTTGATCGAAAATCTCTAAGTAGAGATCTCAGAGTCACAAACTGGAGTGTTTATGTGTAACAATTTCATAGTAGAAGAGTCCCTGGCTTCGAAGCTGCATGTGGTCACGTGAGAAAGTACTACATAAGGTAGCAGTAGATTAGGGTTAAGTCTATTGTATAAACTTCCATTCTATTAGTGAAATGTTTCCTTGAGGATTGTTTAGATTAAATCCTCCTCAGGTTTTTTACTTTGTGTGGGTTCTTGTTTTGGATGGTACCCAGGTCCAATGGTAATGAAGGATCCTAGGCCTCCAAGAAAGATGGTGGTTGATGATTGATGGGACTGTGCTTGACTCACCGTGGCCTTGTTGGACCATTTACGATCCAATCTATGCACAAGACATGACCCCCCCCCCCCCAAACACACACACACACACACACACACACACACACATATTTATTGGTTGAATTAATAACTAAGGAATAGCAAATAAAATAAAAGAAGTGAAAGAAAATGTAAAAGATCCTTGAATATAATGAGATTATGCTTCATTATATTGAGTATTTAAGTACATTGAGTCTTGCTTTGCTGGGATATCTCACAAGGTTTAAATAAGTTCAAAAATCACAGACTTAGATAGCTCTCCTTGGGCATCCAAGACTTGTGGAGTTTGAATTCCTTTAAGTCCAAGTGTATCCTCAGGATCCCTTAGAATGCCTTACTTTTCACTCTTTCTTAAATAAGAATTCTAGATTCTCTTTCTAGTGATTTCTTTGTATCTTGAATGCTTGTTGCTGAATGCCTCTAGCTTAGGCATTACCTTCTTTTTATAGTGTTGTTTGAATGTTCCTTAATACCAACAATCCCTCCCTTTTGCGTTCTGGGTATCAAAACTAATGTTATGTCTAAAATATTGGTGGCTGGTCCTTTTCTTTTTCTGCTCTTACTTCACTTTCCTGGAGATTGGTAGCCAAAAGTCCACTTGCTGGCTTTCCTCTTACGGGCTTTCATCTTACAGGAGATCATTTTTGAGTAAATCCAAATTCTTCTCCAAGGTCAAGGCTTCTTCTTCTTTCCCCAAGACCTTAAAAAGGTCACCTCAGAGTTCTGAGGTTTTGATGTTGACTTCTCATAACTCATCTCTTTCCCCCAAATGGACAAATTCCTTCTTGCTGATGGTGTAGCCGGAAAGGCTCCTAGACACCTTTCGTCTTGGTCCATCTTCTCTATTCTGCCCGAGGTCCTAGATTCCTTCATCAGGTGTTAGTTCCAAAACTATCATTTATCCCCATCACTCCCTTTTAGGCCGTAGGTAAGTGATTTCAACAGAAACTCCTTTGATCTTCATGCCCCCCCCCCCCTTTTACATGAGTATGTTGTCCTGAGCTGTCCATGTCCTGGATGTCCTTTGTTAGGATCTTGTGCAACTTTGTCCTAGATCCTACCTACTCCTTTGGACTTTCTTATGTGTCATGGCTTTTTTTCACCCTTGGGCCAAGCCTTCCTCATTCCCATTTCTGTAGGGCCCAAGGCTTATCTCCTTCTTCTTACAGGTCCAACCTTCCTCTTCCATCTTAAGGCCCAAGCCTTCTTTCTTTTTCTCACTTCCATGGACTGGATCCTTCTTGCTTTTATGAGCTTGGCTCCTTGATATATTTTGAATCTCAACACTTTGAAACCACAGTTTCAAAAGTTTTCCTAGGTCATCATTCTTGGTGTTCATGTGAGCTATACTTGTTTGATGTTAATTGATTCAAATATATTGCATAATTAATCTAATTAATTTTTTTGCTAAAACTTGATTAAATCTGAGACAACTGAGGTCTAAAACCCTAACGAGTTCCATCTTTGAATAGTTGTTTAGGGGCCTTTTGGAAATCTAATTTTAAGGCTTTTTTCTTTTCTTTTTTCTTTTTTTCTTCTTTTTTTTGGGTTGATAATCTTCAGTTCATTAAACAAAGGAAGAGAAACGAAGAGGGAATCCTCCTTACAAGCTGCAAACAAAGTAAAGGGAAGATTTTCGGATTTAAAAAACAAGAGGAATTAGAACCTAAAGCAAACTTTGCTACTGTGTGAGCAGTAGAGTTACAAAGCCTATTAACCCAAAGGAAAGAGTAGGAAATAAAAACAACGGCTAAAACACGAATATTATCCACTAAGGTGCAGATGGACTAGTCCAGAGTGCACAGGGGGAAGAGGAGTGCGTCAAAACAAATCTTGGAATCCTCTTCAAAGATGACATGATTCTAAAATTCACGCTTAGCAATTTGCACCGCCTTAAGGAGGGCCTTGGTCTCGGCTTGAAGAGGAGGGGGGGGGGGGGGGGAGTCGGTAAGATTCTAGCCCAAACCTTTACAATAGCACCAAGGTGATCTTTGGCAAAAACTGCAAAAGCTGCTTTGCTAGTAGAAATGGTTGCATCGACATTGATTTTTATGCAATCTAGAGGGGGTGGGACCCAATGGTTTAGGACAGAGGGAGGTGTGGTTTGTGCTAGCCCAAAAAGAACAAGAAGACACTCTTGAAACCTATAATGGATGTTTTGAGCAAAAGGTACTCTTGATTTTAATGCTCTTGTTGTCATCGAAAAGGTATTGCAATATACTTTCCAAAGATACTTACTTTATTCCATTCAAAGCAACGATTGTGAAGATATTTCACTAGGAAGTAGGATGGTTCATCGTAGAAATTTGCAAGGATGACTTTTTCCTATCTTGTGCATGCAACATATCTTAATCTGAGGATGATATTGTTAGGCTCATGTGTTTTGGTATTGTCAACCATGCCAAATTATGTGTTTTTTATTGAGTTTTTATGTGTCTTAAAGATGTAATTGAAGACCAAGTTGAAGACACAAAATTTGCTCAAGAAAAGCTCAAAGAAAACACATTTTCAGCATGTACTTTAATAGCAACTTGATACCTCTCGATAGAAGCTAGAAACTTACTACCTCCTTGACAGAAGTTCGACACAAGCTTGATTTATCAAGATTTTGTTCTCAACACAAGCTCAATAGCAGCTCGATATATCAAGCTTCGCAAAACAACAAAAATCAACAATACGAAAAAGCCCATAACTTATTCGTTTAAAGCCTGAATTGAGATCCATTTGAACCGGTATTTAAAGGACATCATAAGCCATCTATTAGAAGGATTTTTAGAGAGAGAAACACTTTGTTTATGTGGCTAGGGCTTTGTAACCAAGTTTTCTCTATTTCACCAAACCAAAGAGTTCTTGCTGCATTTCTTGTATGACGATTCTTGATTATTGATTTGTAACCACTTGATTATTGATTAGTGAATTCTTGAAAGTGGTGATCTTAAATTCACTCCGTGGAATTTTTGCCTTGCGATAGGTTTTCTCCATTTGTCAACAAATCACCGTGTCAATTTAATTTCCACTGCATTTAGTTTGTTTGGTGATTTGTTGGTGCCTCCACGATTTGCATGTAATTTGACATAATTAGTTAACTTGGGTAATTGAATTAATTAACCGGAGTCAAACTATCTTAACCCAACATATATTATCAAGCTATTTGTCCTGGGCCATAGAAAATTGATCATATATACTTTATGAAAGTTCTATATTTTTGCATCATTCATGGCTAAAACGAAACAGTTTTTTTTTTTTTTTTTTGCGCAAATACACTTCAAAAGATAGCTTTGGGCCCAAAATATGGTGAAAGTGAATGAAAGAAAAAGAGCCTCTAAGCACTATTTTCCATGGATATCCACCTATTGTTGAATCATGTTAAATCTTATCTTCTTCATTTTAGGAAAAATATCATGACACCCTCTTGAACTTTGGCATAGTGGCCATTACACCTCCTAAACTTTTCTTTTAACCAATTCACTCTTCGAACTTCGTATATGTGCCAAATCAATGCTTCTGTTTGTCTGCCATTAAATAAACTATTGAACACTCACTTACGTGAGATGCATGTTAAAGACAAAATTACCAAAACCAAATTTACATAGTAATATTTCGAAGTTTGTTGAAACTTATGTACCAAGTGCAATGGTTCGCTTCTCTAGTGTGGGCAGAGTTGCTTGTTTAGGGACCGCTTGGACTATTTCAATCTCTTTATCGATGTTGCATACTCCTTGTAATTAAACTTTTTTTCTCTTGCCCTATGAAGATATCGTTGGGTGCACGTGACCTGTGTGGTCCAGCACACGAAGTCTTTAGCTCATTTAATGAGCTTGTTCCAAAAGTCTTCAAAGCCAGCCTTTTTATTTATTGAGAAATGACCAAAACTTGTGAGAGGTCTGATTTGAGTCCAAATCTTCTGTTACATTCTTCTTACTCCACTTTATACTTTACAAATAAAAACATGTCACATATTTATCTCTTTAAGTAAAATGCTAAATTTATGCCATTTTCTCATTTAAGTTTCCTGAGATAAATAAAAATATAAAAAACCCAACGTATTCCTTCATCACCACCAACCTTCTTCGAATCGAAGCCACTATCAAGAACCTGCCAACACCATCAAGACCTCCGGGTATGGCTCCAGTCATTTTGTTCCTCTCAAACCCATGAAAAAAACTGGTGATTGGCTTAGGTTCCACATCAAAGTTAGCTTTTGAAAAAACGCAGAAAACTTCAATCTTTGAACTGAAAGATTGGAAAGTTCCAAACTTTGCTATTTGAATCACTGAGAATCTGAAAGCAATTTACAGAGTGAGGATGTGTTGTCATCGATGTTAATGAAGAAGCCTTGGCACATAAGCTTGTTGTACAAGGTGAGTCCAATCAAGAGCTGTTTCTGGGTTTAGAGTTTGGGATTGAAGGGATTCGTTTTGGAGTGCCATAAGGTTGGTTTGGAGGCTTGAAAAATATGAATAGGACACCTTAATAGAACATTCATTCTAGTGCTGGGTGGATTTTTTTCTTGGGTTTGAGAGGGACAAAGTGGTGGGTTTCGTTGGTAGCCGTGAAATTGGTTTGAAATTAAAGAGGACAGTGACCGGTGGTATTAGCTTGGCGGCAGCAATTGACAGTGACCGGAGGGGTTAATGGCATCAATGGACAGCCACTCCGGCAAAGTTGGTGGTGATGGCGGTGGTAATATGAATGAGTTTTCTTTTAATTAAATGCTCATCTAAATTTAAATAATAAAAATTTTGAAATAAGAAAATAGCATAAATCTAGCATTTTAATTAGATTAATGGACATGTAGCAATTTTTTATGGGTGGAATACAGAGTAGAGCAGGAAGTGTGAGATAGAAGATTTGGATTCGTCTGACTTAGTGTTCGTTTGACACGATTAATTTTGCCAACTTATTTTATTATTCAGTTTATTTTTGCTACTATTCATGGGTCCCACAACATTTTTTGATGTTATTTATGAGTCTCCACTATGCTATTTCAGCTAACTTTTATCTTTATTTACAGTACTTTCCGCAAAAAGTTTTCAGTTTCAGCAAAATAAGTAGATCCCAAACAGACCAGAAGTAATGCAAGCCGTGTGGGACACACTGAAGGAAAAGAAAAGAAGAAAAAGAAAGAAACAAAGGCCCGGCCAAGAGAGAGCTAAAGCATTGTGTGAGTTACACATATTGAGCAAGAAACATAGATATTTTGAGGTGCAGTCCAAACAAAGGCATAGAGAGATACAAAGTGAGAGTGTGAGAGACTGAAAAAGAAAAATGAGATTTTTTTTTCTCAAGTTACACATAAGGAAGATAAATTGGTAGAGTTCTCTTGGAGTTTTGAGTGCTGTAACCATGGAGAGTTGTAGTAGTGTTTAAAGGGAAGATTTTGCTATTGGCTTTGTGGTGAAATTGTAA
Organism: Quercus aquifolioides; assembly: GCA_019022515.1. Taxonomy (NCBI): domain Eukaryota; kingdom Viridiplantae; phylum Streptophyta; class Magnoliopsida; order Fagales; family Fagaceae; genus Quercus; species Quercus aquifolioides. Next base: position 37,344,189 of record CM032335.1, on the reverse strand, counting down.
TTACTTCTTGAAATTTATTTATTGTACATCCAATTTATTATATACTCAAGTTTAGTATAAACTTAAGAATTGTAATCACTATTTCATAGTGGATATTTTTCAAAGTTGTCCCGTAATTTTTCCCTCTATACCAGAGAGTTTTCCACGTAAGATTTAATGTTCTTTTGTGTTTGTGTTTTAATTGGTGTTGCTGAAATTTTTGTTTCTATATATATTGCTATTGGGAGGCTGGGAGCTATATTTTTTAAGGGTCATACTAACGAGTGCCCTTAAAGCATTAGTTAACAATCCAGTTAAAAAAAGTTTTTATGGGGGAAAAAAAAACAATTAATGTTTTGATAGATTTTTTCATTTTTCATAAAAGTGATGTCAAAACTTTCCTAAAATGGATTGTTAACCAATACTCCAAGGGCACTCGTTAGCATTTTCTTATATTTTAGTTCACACGTAGACTTTCCCCAACAGATATTGTGTAATGGGAAGGACTTGTGTCTAGTGAAAGTTATCACTGGACACGTTAGGATTTAGACACATGTCCAAGAGTGGACATGTGTCCGCAATCCAATGTGTCCAGTGATAACTTTCACTGGACACAAGCCGCACCCTTGTCTAATACTGATCCCCCCTCTGCCTTGTTTTGGTCAATGATTTTCTATTGGTCTTAAATTAGTTCCCAATGGCTTAAGCTTTGATTGCAAATTTTAATCTGTTGTGACATTCTGAATGTTTTTGATTTCTCCAAGGCTTTTAGTTTCATATATATCATCCAAAGAAACCAATGGAGACAAAAGAGACAGAACTCAATTTGAGAGAGAGAAAAAAAACTTAGGAGAGAGAGAAAGACAACAACGTATTTGAGATTGGTGTACGTTCTTCCATTTTTTTACAGCTCCATAGTTTTGACTTCTCCAAAAATTGACTTCACCAAAAATTTTGACATTAACAGAGACACCATTAGAGTTGCGTCTTCCAATACTTCAATTTCGTAGTCAATTTCGTAGTCAAGGACGGATCCAGGATTTTAAACTAGCGAGAGCTAGAGTATAACGAAAAAAAAAAACTCCAAATAAGCACTCATATAGACTACAGTATTAAAAAATTATAAATACTCAAAACTGTTATTTCTAAATATATTAAGTTGCAATCATTTACCAACAAATTAAGACAAAAACAAAAACAAAATAATGTTTTTTTTTAATACTAGGCTGGTTAGGATTTTTTTTTTTTTGGTTGAAGTTAGAGTATTTACAGTGGCAATTCTAAAATTTTTTGTTTTGAACACCTCTAAAAGGTACTTTATCTATTTTACCACATCACTTTACAATACACCTAATATCAAATGTTCTATTTTTTTTTTTATCACTTCATTTAAAATAATATAAACAACTCATTAAAATAATAAGGGAAGAGAGTGAATTTGATTTTTTTAATTAAAAGAAGAGATATAATCTTAATAAAACATTATATTTTATTTTTAACAATTTGTTACAATCAACTGGTATTTATACCAGTTTATTATAGTTGCAAAAACTTTAGCTTTAACTTCTCCAATAGCACATGATTTTTTTTTTTTTGGTGGTAATATATATATATATATATATATATATATATTTGCTAAAATACAATTACCATTGTAAATATTTTTATTGTTTTTGTTAAGTTTTTAGGTTGGATGGTTGCTATTTGGGTGAAGCTAATTAGGCTTATTGAGGAGAAGAGGGTTTAAGGTTTTGGAAGGGGGGCTACCTACAAAAATGACATATATAATAACTAAAAAAAAAATGGATCCAGAGGGGCCGGGCTCCCTTGGGCCCCACCTGGGTTCGTCCTTGATTGTAGTAAATGTCTATTAGAGCACTAGCATTGGGGTGGTAAACACCTTCAGTTGCAATTTTACACCAAGCCATCCAAAACCCACTCCATTTGAGTTTGTAAACTTAAAAAAATTTGCAACCTATGAACATAAAGGTTGCATGTATGTAACTTTACTATCATAGATTGTAAATATATATATATATATATATATTATTTTAATCTTGTGGTTGTGTGTGAAGAGAAAAAGTAAATGGGAGGAAAGAGAGAGAATAATAGTTTATATTATTTTATTAGGTAGTTTATATAATTTTATTGGATTGTATATAAAAATAGAAATTTAGATGTAGGATGAGTTATAAAATGAGTTAGTAAAATAAATAAAGTAGTGTTTGAAAATGTAAAATAAATTTTTTTTTTTCATCCACGATACTAATGCTTTGGAGGTGATTCACTGATCTATCTTTGATGCCACGAACCCACAGACTGCAATTTCGTGCAAAAAACTGAACCCACGAGCGGCAGCTTCATGCTATCAAACAGCAGGACCACGAACAGCGGCAACAGGTTCAACCAGGAATGGCGACTACTCCAAAACCTAGTTTGGCAGCGGGACTACCTGCTGGTTTAAATTTGTTCCCTCTCTCCTAGCTCTCTCTCTCTCTCTCTCTAAACTGAGATTTCTCTCTCTTCTCAATTGGTCTTGGTAATTTTGTGTTTAACGTTTGTTGGGAGCCCGTTTGTTCATTTAACAGTAGATTAACGGAAGCACAAATTTGGCATATGTATGAAGTTCAAAGAATGAATTAGCTAAAATAAAAGTTTATGAGATGTAAAGATCACTACTTTAAAGTTGAAGGAGGGTTTCAACTGTCAAGACATTTTTCCCTCTTTCTTCTTAATTATGATATTTTACATGCCTAGAGATTTGTGAGGTTGGTTCAGCTAGTATTTCTCAAATTCGAGGACCTGAAATTGGTAGTTAGAACACCCTCAAGTTTATCAATTGATGAAGCATAAGTTCGTCAGTCAAGTAAGTTCGTCAGTAGATTTATACTTATGAAGCGTAAGCTCGTTAGTCGAGTTGGTCAGATGGAAGTAATCCTCACCCTGTATGAACGTACCCTTAAAGGTGGTCACCGGTGTGGTGCCTGCCACAATGCCTCCGATGCCAAAGTCAGTATAAGAAGCTCTCTTAGGAATAAACAATGTAATTGAACAGAATGAAAGAGATCTCTTAGTGTCTATGTGTGTATGTACCTTGTACTTGGCAATGTGTGGGCTTTATATAGGCTTTCACAGCTTCTAGCTGTTGAGGTAGTTATGGAGGTCTTAATGCTCCTCTTGGTAACGCCTGGTGCTGTGTAATGTGGCTTTAATGTGCTCCAACGGTTCATACAGTTGGCCTTGTAACCGTTCTGGGTGTAATTGTGCTGCATTGAATGGCCTTCCTGCCTTCGTCAATGACGTGGGTATTAATTTGCTCGTCCAGGGATATCTTCGTCGGTATCATGGTCGTCGTCTTCGGTAAATGAGTTTGTCAGTCCCGTCAGCTGCCCCCCGATTCTGCGGTTGTCATGACGACCGTAGAATGTGAAAGGTTTTGGGTTGTAAATAACCCCAATTCGTGTGACCATTGGGTTTCCCGCTAGTCTTCAGTTTTCTGAACCTTTGTTTCTAAACTTCTCCCCTTCTCTTCGTTAGTACCTTTTGTCTATAACTTCGCCAGTACCTTTTGTGACTTACACCCTTTTAAGCCATTTTTGGCTTTTGTGGTACACCCTTTTAAGGATTTTGTCATCGTTAGTAACTTACATCCGTCGAGGCGGAATCTTGTTACTTAGCCATTTTTTGCTTTTGTGACTTACATCCGTCAAGGCTGAATCTTGTCATCGTCAGTAACTTACATCTGTCGAGGCGGAATCTTGTTACTTGGCCATTTTTGGCTTTTGTGACTTACATCCGTCGAGGCGGAATCTTGTCATCGTCAGTAACTTACATCCGTCGAGGCGGAATCTTGTTACTTGGCCATTTTTGCTTTTGTGACTTACATCCGTCGAGGCGGAATCTTGTTACTTGGCTCTTTTTGGCTTTTGTGACTTACATCCGTTGAGGCGGAATCTTGTCATCGTCAGTGACTTACGTCCGTCGAGGCGGAATCTTGTCCTCGTCAGTAACTTACATCCGTCAAGGCGGAATCTTGTTACTTGGCCATTTTTGCTTTTGTGACTTACATCCGTCGAGGCGGAATCTTGTCATCGTTAGTAACTTACATCTGTCGAGGCGGAATCTTGTTACTTGGCCATTTTTGGCTTTTGTGACTTACATCTGTCGATGCGGAATCTTGTCATCGTCAGTAACTGACATCCGTCGAGGCGGAATCTTATTACTTGGCCATTTTTGGCTTTTGTGACTTACATCTGTCGAGGCGGAATCTTGTCATCGTCAGTAACTTACATCCGTCGAGATGGAATCTTGTTACTTGGCCCTTTTTGGCTTTTGTGACTTACATCCGTCGAGGCGGAATCTTGTCATCGTCAGTAACTTACATCCGTCGAGGCGGAATCTTGTTACTTGCCCCTTTTTGGCTTTTGTGACTTACATCCGTCGAGGCGGAATCTTGTCATCGTCAGGGGGCTGTTGAAGGCCCAGTGTCATCTTGAAGGTGTTAAGGTGGTCCTGGGGATCCTTGAGCCTGTCAAACGGCTCAAGTTGTGGCAGCCAAAACTTCGAAGATACTGGGCATCCCAGGACCACCGCTGTGAAAGGCGAGTCTGTTGCCCTTACCATTCTGCCCACGCTCTGATCTGTCTTCTCTCTGATGGCATTTCTCAACTCGTCCATCTCCTTCCTCATCTTTTGAAGAAGATCTGAATTCTGTTCTGCCGGAGTAATGGGTCTTCGATGGTCACTCCTTCTATGGCTATTTCTCTCGTCCTCTACGTTGTTTTTGGATCGATTCTCCTCATGTTGAAGCCGTAGCTTCATTTCCTGATTTTGCCTAGTAAATTCTTCAACGGCGGCCACAAGAGCTTGGACTTGCTTAGCCAAGGTTGCGGAATCTTGATTGGACTCCATCTGAATACTGAAGTTGATGGAAGCAGTGTTTTCGAATATGAAAATGAAAACGTCACGTCCCCACAGACGGCGCCAAACTGATGAAACGTAAGTTCGTCAGTCAAGTAAGTTCGTCAGTAGAGTAAGTTCGTCAGTAGATTTATACTGATAAAGCGTAAGCTCGTCAGTCGAGTTGGTCAGATGGAAGCAATCCTCAGCCTGTATGAACGTACTTTCAAAGGTAGTCACTGGTGTGGTGTCTGCCACAATGCCTCCGATGCCAAAGTCTATATAAGAAGCTCTCTTAGGAATAAACAATGTAATTGAACAGAATGAAAGAGATCTCTTAGTGTCTATGTGTGTATGTCCCTTGTACTTGACAATGTGTGGGCTTTATATAGGCTTTCACAGCTTCTAGCTGTTGAGATAGTTATGGAGGTCTTAATGCTCCTTTTGGTAACGCCTGGTGCTGTGTAATGTGGCTTTAATGTGCTCCAATGGTTCATACAGTTGGCCTTGTAACCATTCTGGGTGTAATTGTGTTGCATTGAATGGTCTTCTTGCCTTCGTCAATGACGTGGGTATTAATTTGCTCGTCCAGGGATATCTTCGTCGGTATCATGGTCGTCGTCTTCGGTAAATGAGTTCGCCAGTCCCGTCATCAATTATTTATCATGAGACTAAATAGCTATTATGAAAAGTTGAATTTCATTAGAGACTTATTATATTAAACATCAAAGAGAAACTAAAAGGCTCAACATAAATTTACCACTGCACAATGGAAACTACCATAAGTGGTTCAAAATCACATGCAAGTTCCATAGGAAGAAAGCCTTATTAGATGAACTTGAGGAGAGTTCATGTCACATTTAACTTAGGAGCTAGCTCCCTACCACAAATGAAATACCATGGCTCTTATTACATTTGACCAAGTAAAAAACCCCTTACTCTGGTAGAGGGATATCGGCCAAATCCTCTCTGTAAGGAATGTGATCAACTGGGTCCACTCCACAAGAGTTGTTTTGCCCGTGTTCCATGTTGTCTTGGGTTACTGGGTGGTCCAACTTTTCGGGTTCAACAAATGTTACCACTGTGTCTTTTCGGAAGGTAAGATAGATGATTGCTAAGATGTAGATGAGCATTAGGGGAAACACTATGATCCCAATGAACACAGTTGCAACCTTGGGTAATTTGTTGTGAATTAGCCAACCCACAAAGGCTGTACTCAGGTAGTAAACGTTGAAGCCAGTCATTCCCACGCCTAGGATCCACGAGATCACCATAATCTACAAGAATAATTGTCCGATGCTTAGTTGATAAAAGAAAATATTAGGTTTTTCACTTAAATTCAATCGTGTGACTATAATGATTAATAAGTTATATAGTTAAATTTAATTTTCGTTAAAAAAACTAATATTGTTTATGCTATACTAAAAAATGTAGTCATATGATTAAATTTAGGATATAATATAATATAATAAAAAAAACCCTATATATATATATATATCTACATTTTATAAGTATAAATTGAATTTAATTATGGGCTTTATAAAATTAACCTATCATTCAATATACTGGAATTTAATTATGGGCTTTATAAAATCAGCCTATCATTCAATATACTGGTTGACCTCATTTAAAAGAACAGAACTGTAGAAGTACAAACTACAAAGACAACTTACATATATTGAATTCTTGTGTGGTCCCATCTTGGAGGTACTGCTACTGAATTTAAGGAGAGGGATTAGAGCAAATGGAAGCTCAAATGCAAGTACCATCTGCAAAACCCATTACATTTTTATTCTATATTTTAATATAGGTATCAACATTACAAAGACATAGTTCACAAGTTACAAACCGATGAGATGATGATAAGTTGAGCTGCACCTTTAGCTCCTCCAATAATGGAAACAATAAGACTAGGTGTAATGGCAATGCACCTTGTCATTAGGTTTCTAGTCCATTTTTTCATCCTAAGGTCCAAGAAACCCTAAAAATGCCACACCATTCTTAAATTAATTAAAATTTAATCCCAATTAATCAAGGTAGTTTCACATTATGTATGTGTGTGTGTGTATATATATATATATATATTTGTGTGTTATATATATATTCAAAACCTGCATGATGAATTGCCCTGAATAAGTGCCTGTGATGGTGGAGCTTTGCCCTGAGGCTAGTAATGCAATGGCATATATAATTGAGCTTGACCGGCCCAACACATTCTACGCACATAAAACAATTAAAAAAAAAAAAAATTATGTTAGACTTTGTTAAAGATTTAATTGGATTCAAATTGATAGATAATATTTATCTCAAAAGCTTAAATTAAAAAAAAAAAAAGATTAATTTTTATCATTTAACCATTATTTTAATATAAAAATAACTTTATTTATAAATTTGAACCTTCAGAAGGAAAGGGGCTGAGTCGAGGTTAAGATTATTGCATTGATTTACAATCTCATCTGAGACATTGTTGGTTGAGCAAATGGTGCCCGATACAGAGACAATTGCAACATTGATTAAAAATGCGATAAACAACGCGAATCCACTCTCCATCAAGTAATATCGACATGCATCCTGTAGTATTACAAAATGAGGCAGACAGACAAAAGCATTTGACAAATTAGTAAAATGCAATTGTTTTGTAAAGTAAAGACTTTATCTATGTCTAATCTTTCATTAAATAAATTATAGTTTTATAATCCATGATTATATGGTATATGAGTACTATTCTTTTCTCCAACCACAATAAATATGGTATCCAAATGTGTGTAATTATTGGAGCACATTTGTATAATTGTTTTCTCTTTTTCTTAAGAATGATAATAAGTGGCAGAGCTGGATTTCAATTCGAGAAGGAAAGATTAGAAGCAAAAATAGTCTAAAAAATTAATCTACATTAACAACAAAATAAATAAATAATAGTAAACTAATGTAATTATAATACAAAATCTAATATAAATGTAAAATGTACAATTATATATTTTGTATCATCATTAAATTAAAGGAACAAAAATAATCAATTAATAGTTTCTAACAATTAAATTAAGAGATTAATCTAAATACTTAAAATTTAAAAATTTAATTTGATTTCTTAAAATAAATTGATAAAATAAATAAAAATCTAAAAGTGTTCATAGTATAGCAATAATTTGAGATTATTGCAAACAACCAGAATTTGAAACTATGAAAAAGCTATGAGATGGAAGAGAAAAACGAAAATGTCGACTTTAAGGTTTTAGTAACCAACAAACATATTACGTAATTTAAAAAAAAAAAATTATTTTGTGTAAAATATGAGACCCACTAATTAAAATGTTGTGAGCCAAAAAAAAGAAAAAGAAAAAAAAGAGCAAAAGTTGCCATGAATGAGAAATAGTGAAAGAGTGGGAGACAACAAAATATGAGACAGCAAAAGTTGCTTTTGTGATAATAGGGATATAACAAATCTAACTACATAAGCTTTACAAATTGTTGTTTTAACTTTTAAACTCTCAACAAAAAAGCATTTAAGAAATTTATTTTTAATGTTATTAATTTGGCAACATTCATTATCACATAAATTTGTGTAAAACTTTTAGTAGTAAAAGTGAAAGTGCAAGTAGCTATAGCATTTTCATTAAAGTCTTAATGCTGGCTGGGAGTATGAATGAAAGCACAAGCTTCTTACATTAATGCTATGGACAGAATTTGGTACTTTTCTGGATAGCACAAGAGCCGAGTGGAGAAAGAGATTGTGCCTGTTGACCACAAATAAATGGAATGAATAATATCATATATAACACAAACAATTAGAAAGAAGAAAAGAAATACATATGAAACAATGAGCAAGGATATTTAATGCAGAAGTAAATCACGTACGGCATGATAAGGGCACCCAAAAGGGCTATGGCATTTCCGACGGCTCCTTGACCACTAAGCTTGGGTACAAACAATCCCTCTATCACAGCAACTGCCGGAGGCTTTACGTAAGCCATTTCCGCAAAGAAACATACAGCCATTACCAATATCAATAATGATATCAGCAACTCCAGCTTCCTAATCTGGCCACCCAAAATTTTTTTACGTTAAAATTAAGAGTAATGTTGGAGATACTACAGTTTTATTATATAGAACTTACAAACTTTTGTGACTGATAACAAAAAAAAACACACACACAATTCAAACATTCACCTAATAGATGGTTGAAGTCAATTAATCACATTCATTACCACATTAATTTATTTAAATTTTATGTAGTTAAATTTATAATACCTTTAATATTTTCCTAAAACTAATGTGAAAAATAAAATTCAACCTTTTGAACTCCAAGAAATAGCTCAGGTTGAGACCATGTCATTTCTCTAATAAAAAACCTCAGTCTCACTTTTAGCGTATCACTTTATATTTCACAAATACAATATGCCATTTGTTTGAAATTTTTTTTTTTCAATGAAGATAGGTAGAGTACAAAGTAGAATGTCACAAAACATTTTTTTTTTTCACCTCTCCTACAAAGTAGGTATATCCCATTCATAAGATAAATTCATTCTCTCTCTCATAGTGTAGGAGTTCCACATATCTGTAGGACTTATATATTGTGTAAGAAATTATATATATATTTGATGCATGAGATAATTATTATATAGTAGACCGTTTCAACTCTCTTTTATTAATTAAAAAAAACTGTTGCTTGATATAAACATCTATTTGTTTCTTTTTCTTTTTTTTTTGAGAATCAATGGGTCTGGTTATTACTTGTTTGACTTTCACAGCAAGAATTATAAAATTTTGGTTTAAAGTGAAGTTACCCAAAAAAAAATCCCAAAATTTATATTCTAATGAGCCACAAGACTATACAAACTTTTAGTGTGTGGGGAAGTACCATTCTGGATCAATGGGTCTGGTTATTACTTGTTTGACTTTCACAGCAAGAATTGGGAGCAGCAAATTAAAAGGACACAGGGCATTATTCACATAAAAATATATATGAAAATAAACTTCCTAGTACGGCAGTACGGCTTTTTTTTTTTTTTTTTTTGAGTGATACCTAGTACTACTTTAGCAATGATGCAATCCACGCAACAAGTAGGGGAAAAAATATAAAGTCAAACGTAATTTTCTTTTTCAAACAAATAGAAAAATGTATACGTAATAAATTTAATGTTCTAAATACTGTTTTAGATCCATCAGATTTGTCTGAAATATTTTGTTAATAACTTATTTTGAAGTAACATTTTAGAATTTTATACATACGCACACAAAGAATGAGATAAGAAGATAAGGAGATACGATAAGATAAGAAGATATTTTAAGTCTGCATCACATAATATATATTATACAATATCAAATTATTAATTCAAAATCAAATAATGTGTATTCTTAATATCATCATTACATAATATAAGAATATAACATGTCATATATGAGTAAAGTGTGTGTATATATATATATATATTAATGAAGAAAAAAAATCATGTCATATGTGAGTAAATTAAACAAGAAAAACATATTGTTAAAAGAAAGTAATAATAAAATGTTATATGTGAGTGAAGTAATAATAAAAAAAAAAAAAGTTAAGAGATTTTTTATTTTTTTTCATTTACATACCAGTCAAAATCACCATATCAGATGAGATTTAGTAGAATTGACCAAATAAAGTGGAATGAGCCAAAATTTAGAATAAGCTGGAATGGAGAGGTGATTCTTTCCAATTAAATAATTTGAATGGAAAATTACAGCCTTTCCTAGCAAAATAGAACGAAATTCAAAACTTGAAGAGAAACAAAATTCAACTTTTTTAACTTCAAGAAATATCTCAAGTTGAGAGTTGAGATCATGCATTTTCTTCCATAAAAATATTTTGTCTCACTTTTAGCGTATCACTTTATACTTCACAAAATACAATATGTCATTTGTTTGGATTTTTTTTTTCTAGCTACGATTGGTTTAGTATAAAGTAAAACACTATAAAAGATTTATATTTGCCTCTCCTACTAAGTAGGAATCTTGAGCATAGAATACATACACTCTCTCTCTCTCTCATAGTGTGGGGAGCTCTACATGCCTATAGGACTCATATGATGTATAAGGAATTATGCAAATATTTGATCAAATGAGATAATTATTGTATAGCAGACTATTTCAACTCCCTTTTAAAAAAATAATAATACAGTCAGAAAATAGGAGAGAGGGATCAGCAGCTTGAAGTCATGGTGATATAAGCATCTATCTGTTTCTCTTAACTATAAAAATTAGGTTTGAAGTGAAGTTACGAAAAATATAAAGAATAACGTATATGTCACGTTTTAATTTAGTGCATGGGGGAGGTACCATCCCGACCTATGGGTCCGGTGGTTACTTGTTTGACTTTGACATCAAGAATTGGGGAGCATCAAATTAAAATAAACTACCTAGTACCTGCTTCTCTTTTTATATTAATTTTTTGAGAGATAATTAGACCTACTTTTTGATAATTAGACCTACTTAAGCAATACACAAATAGAGAGGAAAAAATAATAATAATAAAGTCAACGTAATTGTCTTTTCAAACAAACAGTAAAATGCATACATGTATATTAATTATTAATTCACAACTTTGGTGAATGAAGGTGTTTCGTTCGATTCAATTAATGTGAATTGTTTTGACTTGCATTTGATAGCCACAGAGGTTATACTATATTGAATTTTAAGATTTTCAACTTTATAAAATTATCAAACTATCACTAGGATTAAAAAATAAAATAGATAGAAAATTTGTAGTGTGAATGGATTCAAAAGCCTGCGACCGAGTCAAAAGCCCTTCTTTCCCATTGTTTATATGAATCCGATTACTTACAATTCCCAAACTATGAAATAAAATGTAACTATACATCACACAACTCACGCAGGTTTTTATTCTTTTTTTTTTCTTTTTTTTTTTTGCTGAATGGCGTAAGTAGATAGTTAAGCATAAAAATATTGTACACATTTCTTAAAAAAATATAAATGGCCAAAAACTTACATAGTAATTTTTGTTTTTTTTTTTATTTTAGGAAACAGTAATACTTATTATAGAACACACGAACACAAAAATAGTATATAGAGATAGTTGACTATATATAAGAAATATTATTAGACTGAATTTATTAAAAAAGAAAAAAGAATAAAAAAGGAGAATAATAACGGCTAGACAAAAAACATACGTAGATAATGGATAGTTGGCATAAAAATAGTATACGAAGTATGTGGACATATAGTAGAGCATAAAAATTAAACACCCAAATTTCATACACAAGTATTGAAGCAGAAAATATTCTTAAATTATGCCATGGAAAGTTTAAATAATGAATAAATTACCCCATATCTCTGCAACCCAAGAAGTAAGAGAGTGCTTAAACCAGTGATGAGAACTCCAGTCCAGACTGGCATGTGAAACAGTATATTTAGTGCAAAGGCTGTCCCAATCACTGCCCCAAATAAAAAAATTAGAAAGTTATTTATTAATGACATTATCTATATTGTCTTGTTTATTTGCTGTGTTATTCTTCCCTTAATTTGAATATGAACAATGAGACATGGTTGAGGAAAATGTTGGGAATTCAACGTATATCCAAATTTGTGAGAGACAAAAAATAGAAGAAAAATAACAAATAAAAGCAATTGCATGACACAAGAAATTTACATTGTTTGGTAATTTTCTTATGACCACAAAATTATTGTGTTTTTACTATGTTAGAGAGAAATTACAGAGGAAGCAGTCATTAATACATTAAAACCCTAATAACAAATAAATACCCAAACTGCAAGTCCTAAACGGGCTAAAATAGGGACAAATTTTTTTTCCTAGGGGCAGCCATGGACTAAGCCTCAGAGCACTATTTCCTGCTTGGCCAAGATTTTGTTAAATGGAACTTTCTCCTTTTTAAAATTGTCACGCTTTCATGTCGGGTCAGGTCACAAACTAGATTAAAACACAAATTAGGCTTAACATGACCCAACAGAAAATTCAAGAATGATAAGACCACTACATGCATGAATGGGAAGGATATTATTTATATATAAAAAAAAAATTTAAAAAGTCAATTTTATTGTTTTACCTTCGGGTATGTCAGCGGCTATAACAGCAACCTCGGCTACCAACCATAAGCAATACTTCATATATTTTGGGTACTCAAACTTACATAATTCTGAAAGGTGTTTTCCTGTGGAGATATGTAAACAATAAACAAATACTTATCTTGATTAATTACTAGCTAGTAGAAACAAAATTGCGGCAGAAACTATAGTAGCTTTTATCAATTGGCTATTTTGGTCTAGATTTTGTTTGCTGTGCATCTTACCGGTGCTTACACCAAGATTTGCAGCTAGCGATTGAATTATGAGCGCAAAGATCAACCCAATAAGTATCACCCATAGTTGCTGAAAATAGCAAATAGCACGACCATGCTTAGTGTTTCTCTAGTAAATAATTTCTAATTATTTTGGCCTTTATGTTTCAGTATAAAGTATGAAACTAAGTAAGTTACGGTACTTTAAATTTGTGCCATGAGCCGTACTTCATTGATAGAAAGTGAAATATATTTTATTTAACTTTTCATCTCATCAAAACTTTGTATTCATATCAAAATATTAACTCATTCTCATATGTTAATGGGGGTAATTGTATTTAAATTCATATATTAATCTATAGGAAATGCACTAATTATTCATGTAAAATGAGTTTATATGAGAAACAATTTATTTAGAATACGACATTACTTCTCAAGTCTATTTAGTTGCTTTAACAATAATTGAAACTAAAAGTAACAAAAGGAAAAAGAAAATATCATATGCATGAATGCACCCAAGAAATACATTTACATTTGTCAGGGACGATTTTTGAATAGGCAAAAATAAAGAAAAGAGCTCAAAAATCCCTTTGGGTTCTTAGAAAATGAAATAAGATAGGGAGATCAAGTCTAGAATTCCAATATTGGTTAAATAGATGCTATTGGTGCATTACAAGAACAAGTCCAAGGTGCTAGACAACGAAAAGATGACAAAATATGTGAAATACATAAATTTGAAACTTTTCTTCACATAAAACAAGAAGAGAAATTTGAGAAAGTTGGTGAGGGAGAAAGGGTAGAATCGATTGTGCCATTGTTTTTACTCCAAGACCTCAGAATGTGGCTCTAATGCTTCTGTTTATGAGCTTTTGCTCTAAAGTTAGTTTGTAGGTAAAACGTGGCTAGTTGGTTTAGATTTAATTGGGAGGCTTTATAGCAAGTTTGGGACGTCCTTAAGGACTTGTCTATGGATAATGAATGAGGCCATGGACCTCTTTGGTACTATTTTGATGTTTGTACTCAAATTGATTTTGTTTAGGTAAAGAGTTGGCTTGCTTTTTACATCAAAAGGGAAAAGGTTGATCAAATGGGATTAGGTGTTCTTCTCCAGCCAATTGAACCCCTTGGGAAGTTTCCCCAAGTGGCCTAAGAAGTTAGCTTGTTCTTAGGGCTAAAAAAGGTTCGCCTAAAGGTTTTAGTCACATAAAGCAGGAACTATAAGTCCCACTTGGTTGAAAATTTTAGACATGTGACCTTCTCCATGAGTACTAGGTCATGCAAACATCTCCATCCTACATAGCATGACCTATTTTTTGGGCTCATGCAAAAAGTCTACCCACACCAACCAAACCACCACCCCTCAAATCTCCCTTAAGGCGCATGGACTTGGGTGATGCCATGAAAAAGAGAATAAAATAAGATAAAATACATGAATTGGACCCAAAAATAAATTGTGCTTAACTTGCATTGAGTTTGTAGGATTTTTACAAAAATGAGTATCAACAATATTGCAAATTATATTGATCTTAACCATCTATATTTTCTCTCCTTTTATCGAGAAGTAATATAATGAGTAAAAATAATTTCTTTAAAAATAGTAATATATAATATATTTGCATGCGTTAAAATAATAAATAAATGCACTTGTTTTCATTCTCTCTTCCATAATATTTCGTGCAATAGTTCCATTTTTTTCTATTTGATTTACCTCAAATCTGTAACTTGCTCCAGCTTGCAGATCAGTTTCCACTGTGACATGGTAAAAATGATATTACTCTGTCAAACACACACATGCACACAAACACAGAGAGAGAGAGAGAGAGAGAGAGAGAGAGAGAGAGAGAGAGAGAGAGAGAGAGAGAGAGAGAGAGAGAGAGAGACTTACAATTGCCTGGGTCAATATAAGCAATGGAGACAAGGAATCCAGGGCCTACATATGTTAGGAGCTTTCTCCACCTAGATTTCTGGAACATCATATATTATCCAAACAAGGTAATTTATATAAACATATAGGACTAAGTGATTTAAAAATAGAAAATGCATAGCTAAGAAAGAAATAAAAGAGGGTTATATGAGAGAAACCACAGAGTCCTCATTATGATCAAACTGTTTATCAGGATTGTCAGTGATATTGGCGGATGGGGTTTCCTCCAGATTAATGGCTGCTATACGGTTGCTCCCTCCACCCCATGTTGATGATGGTACTACGTCACTTACTTGCTGCTTTTGCTCCTGCATTCTCTCTCTCTCTCTCTCTCTCTCTCTCTCTCTCTCTCTCAAGTAACAACTGCATGTGAAAGTCTCAAATGGAGCTCCTTTATTTATAGTGTATCTGGTATGAACCAAGTATCATCTTTTGGCAACTGGGGACGGCTTAGTAGTCACTCACTCTACACTAACTTACTCCATCATCTTTTTTATTTATTATATTTTTGATAGAGAAATAAATTTCACACTCTCTTCTGTCTAGAAGTGCACTATTTAAGAATATAAAAAACAAAAAGATATTCTAAGAATGATGTTTCCAATCCTTGTCTAATATTGTACTAGGTTGGGTTGCACGCAGGGGAGGGGCTACATTGCTCCTTAAATTTTAATTTTCTTTTATAACTTACATATAAATAGGACATGTGCCATCCTAAAAAAATATAACCGGCCCTTCCAACCCAGTTGTTCCTGAGATTTGTATTTAATCCATTAGACAATGACCATTTTTTCTCAAATAAGATAATAGCTAGCACCCCAATTAATTGTCCAAATATTTGTAGTTTATCCTATGAACGATAACTCACTCTCCCCAAATAGCATATTTGGCAGCTCATTTCTAAACAAAAATTTACTTTCCCCCTTCAATTCTCAATCTCAATGCTACCATCCTTTTCCTCCTCTATAGTGATGCCCCACATTGCCCAATATTTCTTTCTTTTTAACACAACTCTCACCTCAACAACCAAATAAAACCCCTCTCAACTCAGACTCCGCAATAAAAAAATCTATTTTATGAAAGATCGTCGAACATAATTTTTATACCAAATGTCCTTTTTTGGATATTTTTGTATTTGTCCATAGTAAACTAGACATAGTTTACAACATCTTCCAAATAAAAATTCCTAGCTACACCTCTAATGGCATGTGTAAGGCTTGTGCTACTCTGAGTAACAAATTTATTATAGTGTTCATTTGAAAAAATATGAAACAATGCACCAAAAATGTAATACAATGTCAATCCCATTCTTATAGGAACTATGATTACACTCTAACTTAGAATGGTTATTTTACGTGTACATATATCTATTTGAATACAATATTTTCATAGAACTTTTATGACCTAGAGGTACAATCCACTCTAAAATAAATTCCAAAAAATGATAGCAAACATCATCTTCGAAGAGTAAGTAACAGAGTTATTCGAAATGAATGATGCCATTTGCTTCTATCAAAGCTCTTCATCAAACACCTACAACCATTTAAAGTGAATATTTTTTAAATGCAAAATCATAAACTACGGACCTTAAGGGTCGTCCTAAACCAAGTGGGACTATATTCTGACTCTTGTGCAAAAAGTTATTAAAGAAACAAAAATGACTAAAAATGACAAACTCACTCTTTCTAGAGCCTTAATGGAAGAATTCACCAAAATTAAGGTGCACCTTGTGGCAAAATGATGACTTTTATTCAGAAGATCATTTCCCTTCAACCATCCAAATTTTATCCAATTCCGACACCGTCACCTCAATTATTTCTATTAGCACTCCTTGCTCTTGCACTATGATTTCAGCCTAGGAAGGTCTCTGATATCTATTCTACATCAATTAAAAGTTCAATGTTATCACCTAAAAATAAATAAATTGATCTTATGTATCCCTAACAATGTAAAGTAATATTAGTTTTATTAATATGTACCTTTAGCGCATACGTTAATAAGCTATTTTAGGAAACTTTTTTACGAAAAAATAAAAAGTGATTAACTATTTTGACAACTTTTTCAGTTTCCCATAAAACTTTTCTAAAATAGATAATTAATATATGCTCCAAGGGACATTAACCGGATCCAAGTAATATTCATGAATCATGTAAATAACTAGCCTGATGTAGTAGGGTAATGCAAATGAGCGAATAGAGTCATCCTAATTAAAGATATTCATGAATAAAAGCTTGGCTAAAGTTCAAGCTCTTTGTTTCACTTAGAAATCAGTCTATCTCATGATCAATGAATACAAATTTGAGTGTAACATGAGAGACATGTTTGCAAGCACTGATGATTGAAAACAACAGTATTAGTTAATTGTAAAACTTTAGTTACTAACAACATAAAAAAAAAATAGCTTTTTGTAAACCATATAATTTTCATCCAGGATATAAGAAAAGAAAGTATTTAGCATTCCTCACACAATAACCCATCACAAGATAAAACAAATATAGATTAAAATAAGTCAAGAAATGAGAGAAGAACAAGAATTTTACAAACATTGAATTTAATTAAGAGCCAGGTTACTCAGATTTCAGTGGTACACCTGATGAGGATGCTCACCTGTTTTTAAAGATAGAGGCTGTTGGCCACCATAGAATCACTAACCAAGGCAACATCAACATCGTCAAATTTTAGGGCGCTTCTGAGCTAAGCTTCCAGGCACCGAAAAAGTAATCCTAGTAAGGACAGGGTCCATCAAACCTCAGAAGTCGAATCATGTAGAAAAGCATACCCATTCAAGCACTTGGTCGAAGTAGTCAGGTCTCTTGAAGAGCTGTAATATGCATGAGTATTCTCTCCAACGCAAGCATATAGCTTTTGGAGCTATAAGATATTAAAGCATTAAGCATCCATCTCAGACATAATCCAAAAATGTTTTTTTTCCAAAATATGGAATCAAACAAGTAGCCCAAGGATGCAGAGCTCCAAATTTAAGAACAAAGCATTTGCAAATTCAACTTATTTTGATGTCAACTCTATGCATTGAGATACAGTCGCCATATTATCACCATCAAATTCTTGGAATAATTATACTTTAGAACCCGAAACTATAACCTTGTTTACACTTACTACCCTAGACTTTCAGAATGACGATTATCACCCTAAACTATAACCAATGTTTCACCTTGCACCATACTGTCAATTAGGCTATTAACTTGAACAGAAAAGTATGTCACATGCAACTCATATGACCTCTGCATATGTGGCACCACATGCATAGGGGCGGCTTCACATTGAAGGCAGTGCGGTCGATCACAAGACCATCCTAACTTGAAAAAATTATTATTATATATAAACTTTAAAAATTTTATGATTTTTTTACCCTTAAAAAAAATTGTGACCACTCTAAATTTTTTTAGGCCCAATATAAATTTGTGACCACTTTGGACAAAATTTTGCAATAAACTTGATTGTAGACCAAGGTTACAACTCCACTTAATATTTTTTTTTATTGGATGTAAATTTTGATAAATCCACTATATTGGATTACATTTTCTTCTTATATCCTCCATGTTTGCAAAATTTCAAGAAAATCAAAGATTAATAACTATGTCATCAATCAAATGTTTAAATTTCAAGTTTTTGTAGTTTAAAATTATACATAAAAAATAAGTTTATGAATCAAATAGTAAATAATATCTGATTGACATGAAATTTAATATGTGTTTTAAGAATATAAAGAACATGCAATTCAACAGTTAGATTTTCAAAATATGTAGTCATGTTAATTTTTTTTAGTGTGCCTTAGGCTACAACTAAGTTTGTAGCCAAACTTTGTTCTTAAACTTTGGTCATCTTAACAATATATTAGGCCCTTACAAACAAAGAGAAAAAGCCCAAGAAAATTTTTATTGAACTAAAATTTTGAAAGATATAGTTTGCAACATTGATAATGAAAATCTCAAGCAACAATTTTAAAATAAGAAAACTTGTAAAATAAAATTGTAAGACTTTATGTATTTGTGCGCGCGCATTCATGTGTGTGTGTTATTTATTTATTTTATCAATATATGAAGTTCTTTTTAGCGACGAAAATTAGTTAGGAAATATTTTTCGTCACTAAAAATACAGATTTAGCAACGAAATATGGATTTCGTCGCTAATAATAAAAAAAAATTATAACATTTAGCGACGAAAAGTAATTTTCGTCACTATTGATGATCTAAAATATGAGCGCCAAAGGGGAAAATTGTGGCTTGAACTTAATTAATCTATAGCGACGAAATATTTTGTTGCTAAAAGTTGAAATTTTTAGTGACAAAAGATTTCGTCACTGTAGGTGTTGCTATGAATAGTATTAGCAACGAAAATTATTTCGTCGCTAAAAGGGAGCATTAACGACGAAAAACTATGGTCGCTAAAAATATTCACACAAAATAGGTTTTTCATTTCATATAACACTACAACAAAAGTGGGCTATGGTGACGAAATCTAGTGAGGAAAAGAAGAATTCGTCACCAAATATTATAAAAATTTTAAAATTGGTGACGAAATCAATATTTCGTCACCAAAGATGTACCAATTGGTGACGAAATCAATTTTTCGTCACCAATGATGTACAAATTGGTGACGAAATATTTATTTTGTCACTATAGGTCATGAAAAAAAGGCAAACCTAGGGTGACGAAATATTCACGTCACCAAAGACTTACCAAAGGTGATGAAATTCTAAATTCGTCACCCAATATTAGGATGTAGGTGTTTTTGGTGACGAAAGAAATTTTCGTCACTTATTTCTTAACCAAAGGCTAACCGGAGGTGACGAAATTCAAAATTCATCATCCAATATTAAGATGGAGGTGTTTTTGGTGACGAAATAAGTGTTCATCACCTATTTTTTTAGTATCCCCATATTTTGGTAATGTTTTAAATTTTAGGGGTATTTTGGTAATTTTATGATTTTAGAGGTGTTTCAGTTATTTTTTAGATTTAGGGTGCATTTCGGTAATTTTAGAGGATTTTAGGAGTACTTTGGTTATTTGCAAGTTTTAGGGGCAATTTGGTAATTTTGATTATTGGGTAATTGGGTGGGTTGGGGTTTACCCATAATAATTTGGTTGAGTTAGGTTTGGGCTAGATTTAATTAGTTAAATGAGTAAAAATATCCAAACCTTTTTCACCTAATAATGGGTAAATGGGTAAGAATTTTTGACGAACCCAGAAAGCCCTCTCAAAAAATCTAATTTGTGATGGCAAAATAAAGCCCTCGCAAATACTTAGTGTAGGGACCGTATTTGGGCACTTCTACGGGTTGAGAGAGTGGACCCAAGCCCAGCTAACCCTGCAATGAATTTATAGAGAATGGGTTCAAGAACTAGGCCCTAGTGAGGAATGCAGCGGTCATGCATGGTTATACGTGAGTGCTTAATAACTTAAATGCTAACTGGGATGCACAATAATGCTCCTCGGACGTGCCTTACAAAGCTTGGAGTTCTTCTTATTTCTTTGAAGAAAGGTTACAAGGTTTCAGAGAACACAAGTGGCTACAGTACTTCCTAATTCTGGTTTCTCCGTCTGTCCCCTCTTCAAGAGGGACTTCTTACATTATATACATCTATCTCAGTTGATCCTAGCCCTACATTTGTTGATTAGCCAGGCCACCACTTTAGAGCCTGTCCCATCAGCCGCATTCCCATCCCTCCTGTGGGTTGCAGCGCCCAAGACGGCACTGTTCAGGGGTCCTATCCTCATTAATGCGGCCAGGGCGTTAGTTGAGGGCATTAAATGTGGAGGTGACAGTTCATCTAGGACATGCTCCTCCACCATGCTTCCTTCGCTGGTGCTTGGTACTTGTTTTTTGCTCATTGGATGCTCAGGGAGATTCCCCTTGAGGGTGTGCTGCTTGTCCACTTTCTGATCTCGGGCATCCGAGGAAGTTATCATCCTCGACACTGTTTCCTGGGCAGTTGGGCTTTACACTTTCGTCCTCGGACATTGGATGCGTCCTCGGCGTGGGCCTTTAGGCCTGGTTCGAAGTGGGCTGGGGTTGCCTAATTCTTTCTGGCCCCACAATAGCCCCTCAAAATCTTGCTGTCCGCATCCTCGGGCGGAAAGGAGGATTTTGACATCCTCGGACCTGCTCCGTGTCCAATCAAGTCTTGTCCCTCGTCAGCGTTGGAGCCTTTTAATCTGCCTAAGGTGCGTTACTGACGCTTCGATGCGCGTAACGTGTCCTGCATTAAATTCGGGCGGCTCTGTGCTCCCCACGTTCAACGGGCAGATGACAATCTAACGGTGGGGATGCGCCTAGCATTTATGGGCGGGAAAACTCGCGCGGCTCTTCGATCTGGGGTATAAATACCCATTCGAACCGCTTTCCCCTTTTTTCATTCACAATCAAGAGCTCTTGCGCCTTCATTCTGAGTCCAGCCAAATTTCCACCTACATCTCCAGCATAAAAAGCCTGTCCGAAGAGCTTCTCCTCATTTCTATAAGTCGCTCTGTCCCTCTCTGAGCTTTCTTCCTCTCTACTCCTCCTTCTCTTTTATTTGCTCTTTCTTTAGCTCTCTTAGGCGTCATTTGGGATGGGTAGGCTTAAGAAGTACGTCTACACTGAGGAGGCGGTAGAGAAATTCATCGCCGATTATAAGATACCGGCCAATGTGGGCTTGAGGTATTGTGAGGAAGGGGAGTGGCTCATTCGAAGGCAGGAGGGCGAGGTGGTGATTCCCATCATCGCCTTCCTCGAAGGTGGCATGAGGATCCCCATGGGGACGGTGACGAGGGGTTACCTTACATACTTCCAGTTAACCCCCACCTAGTGCGCCTCCAACATCTTCAGAATTTTGGGTTGTGTGGACGCTCTGAACGAGAAGATGGGGCTAAGGTTAACCCATCACGACGTGAACTACTGTTACAACCTTCAACACCTGAAGAACAAGTCGTACTACATGAGGACGAGGGACGATAGGGTCCGGCTTATCCAGTGCCTCCCTGAGTCCAACAAGGGGCTGAACGAGGATTTTCTCATCGTGTCCGGAGGGTGGCATGATGGCCTTCACTGCCCGACGACAGAGGGGACACCAGGTGGGGCAGTAGGAGTAGGAGGGGGTTCAAAGATTATAATTTGTTTCATGCGTCATTTCTTTTTTGCACTGTTTGGTTACTAACGTGAATGTGTCTTCTCTCTGCAGATCCGCACGCCTTCACGCGCCACTTCAACCTGATCAACATGGAGGATTTGCAGAAGGTGCTCAGGGCGGCGGTTTTCGAAAACGAAGCTGACCATCAAGTTAGAGCCGCTCACAAAATCTTGGGGTACACCCCGCTCCAAAAATCGTTCGTGGCCCCAAAGCACGTGATCAGAGCAAAGGATCCTCGGCTGCAAAAAATAACTGTGACCGAGAACGGGTTCGAGTTTCCCGAGGATCCCTCCACTTCAGAAGGCATCACATTAGCAGTCCCCTCTTCCTCCCACACATTTTCAGAGGTCGCAGAAGAGAACTTAGAGAGGGAAGAGGAAGTTGCAGATTTTGGCCCTGCCGAGGACGATTTTGACGTGTTTGAACAAGTCCACCAGTCCGAGGACCCTTCTGGAGACTTGGGTGATCCTCGTCTGACCGAAGCGGACCTCCTAGCGTCAGAAACATCTTCTCGGCTTGAGATGGGTTACAAGAAGAAGCCCCAAGCCAGTCTGCTCGACCTAATAAAAGGGCAGCCGGGGAAGTCCAAGCCAAAGCTTCCTCCGAGAAACTCAAGGCTGGGGGAAAACTCCTCCTGGCCCTCTTCGGCCCTGTCCGGGAGTCCCCGGCAGGCAGTTGGGCTACGGACAGCACTCGCAAAGGGCGTGTGCCTGTTCTTCCCGGTGCCGCCAAGATTACGTTAATCGTCCCAGCGGGCTGCCCCATGGCGGCGTCCCTCCGAGGCTCCTGGTAGGTCTGGCCTTGCTGGCCGCTGGAATGGTGCAGAAGGTGCTTCAGCTTTCCCTCCCGGGCTAGCTGGTCCAGGTGGTTCCAGAGGTTCTTGCAGTCCTCCGTGGCATGTCCGTGGTCCTGGTGGTATTGGCAGTAACGGTTCTGGTTGCGCTTATCAGGTTTCCAGACATCTTAGTCGGCCACCTGAAATATGGCTCGTTCTTTATCTTTTCCAGCACCCTATGTACGGGTTCTCGGAATACGGCGCCGACAGTCTGGGCATTGGTCGCCCCGGATTGCCCACCGAAATCCCTCCTCGGGCGGGCGTTGCTATACCGGTCCGACCTGAAATCTCTCCTCTCCTGAGGGATAACCTTCTCCTTGCCCTTGCCCTGTAGCATATCTTCCTCTACCCGCTTGTACTTGTCGATCCGATCCATCAACTGCCGTACGCTAGTGGCGGGCTTACCGGTTAAGAACTTCCTCAGGCTGTGCCCCATGGGTAGTCCATTTTGGAATGTATTGATGGCGACAGCGTCGTACTTGCCGTCCAGCTCGTTGTAAATCTCCCAGTACTTGTCTGAGTAAGCCTTGAGGGTCTCCTCGTCACGCATGGATAGGGACAGTAACGCGCTCATGGGCCAAGAAGGCCTGCTGTTCGTAACAAAGCGGGAACCAAAAGCCTGGGTCAGCTGCCTGTACGAGTCTATGGAATTCATCCTTAGACCGTTGAACCACCTCATTGCCACGGGTCCCAAGCTGGATGGGAAGACTTTGCACATCAGCGCCTCGTTCTTAGAGTGGGCAGCCATCCTCTAGTTGAACTGGCTCACATGCTCCACGGGATCCGTTTTGCCGTTGTAAGCGGTGAAGGTTGGCTGTTGGAACCGCCGAGGAAGCACTGCCTCCTCTATATGACGCGTGAAGGGTGACTTGGAGAGCTGATCCAGCGCCTTGCTCATGGCGTCACCCCATAAGCCCCTGGGGGTTGGGTTGGCACGCCTACGCCTCTGGTAGCGCTCCTCCACGTGGGAGAAAGTCTCGCTGGGGGGCGTTCTTAACCTTTGCCTGTATTCGTCATCACTTTCGTCGTCAGAGGGCAGGTCAGGGCTGGGTTCGGACTGTCTTCACTGCGCACGACGCAGCTTCCTCTTCAGATCATCTATCTCGCGCTGCATGGCCACCTTATCATCCTTTCTCTGGGAAGCGTGGCTATGGGCCTCTTCCGATCGCGTGGCGTGGCCATTGTCGCGCTTCTGGGGAACGTGCTTGTCCTGGCGGGTTTGGCTTTCGCTCGCTATTGAGGTATGCACGCTTCCTTCTCGAAATCGTCCGTTCTCGCTCTGACCGCCCCCGGGGTCGCCATAGTTACCCTGGTGCCGGGATTTAGCCGGTTCAGGTCGATGGGGATTTCCTTGGTGAGGGTCTGATCCTACCATGCTTGACTGTTGTCCTTACTAACGCACAAGTTCTTCCCACAGACGGCGCCAATTGTAGGGACCGGATTTGGGCACTTCTACGGGTTGAGAGAGTGGACCCAAGCCCAGCTAACCCTGCAATGAATTTATAGAGAATGGGTTCAAGACCTAGGCCCTAGTGAGGAATGCAGCGGCCATGCATGGTTATATGTGAGTGCTTAATAACTTAAACGCTAACTGGGATGCACAATAATGCTCCTCGGACGTGCCTTACAGAGCTTGGAGTTCTTCTTATTTCTTTGAAGAAAGGTTACAAGGTTTCAGAGAACACAAGTGGCTACAGTACTTCCTAATTCTGGTTTCTCCGTCCGTCCCCTCTTCAAGAGGGACTTCTTACATTATATACATCTATCTCAGTTGATCCTAGCCCTACATTTGTTGATCAGTCAGGCCACCACTTAAGAGCCTGTCCCATCAGCCGCATTCCCATCCCTCCTGTGGGTTGCAGTGCCCAAGACGGCACTGTTCAGGGGTCCTATCCTCATTAATGCGGCCAGGGCGTTAGTTGAGGGCATTAAATGTGGAGGTGACAGTTCATCTGGGACATGCTCCTCCACCATGCTTCCTTCGCTGGTGCTTGGTACTTGCTTTTTGCTCCTTGGATGCTCAGGGAGATTCTCCTTGAGGGTGTGCTGCTTGTCCACTTTCTGATCTCGGGCATCCGAGGAAGTTATCATCCTTGGCACTGTTTCCTGGGCAGCTAGGCTTTACACTTTCGTCCTCGGACATTGGACGCGTCCTCGGCGTGGGCCTTTGGGCCCGGTTCGAAGTGGGCTGGGGTTGCCTGACTCTTTCTGGCCCCACACTTAGTAAAATGTGAAATATTTGTGACCAACAAAAAATGCTGATACAATTATGTGTTATAGCCATCACAAATACTAATATTTTGGAGGGAAATTTTCCCTCCATATTATTTGCGAGGAATAATTAAAAATCTCTCACAAAAAGTGTATTATTTGTGACGGTTAAAAAAAAACCATCACTAATACTAAATTATTTGTGAGGGCTAGGATCGACCTTCACAAATAATCATTAAAATGTCAACATTTTTGGAGGGAAATGTTCCCACCAAATTATTTCTGAGGGACAATAAAAATCCCTTGCAAAAAGTTTATTTTTTGTACGGGTTAAAAATATGCCCTTACTGATACTAAATTATTTGCGAGGGCCACGATTGACCTTCGCAAAAAATTATTAAAATATTCATTTTTTTTAGAGATAAAAGTTATTCTAAAATTCAAAGAAAAATTAAAAAATTCTTTTATATACATCCTATATAAGAAAGGTCTGTCCTTATTTTTTAAACAATTGTAGCTATAAAAAAATGATAGCACTTTCAACTTCAAAATGGTAGCCTAAAATTGAAGAATTTCAGCATTTTGTACTCTCTCTCTCTCTCTCTCAAAAGTGAATAAAAATTTCTTCCCATTAAAATAATGTATAAAAGATGAGTTTACATATCATATGGTAAATTACATCCGATTGACATGAAAATTGGCATTCATGTTAAGAACATATAGAGCATGTAATCCAATGGTTGGATTTTCAAAATATGAATTCAATAATAAGTTATTGGGTAATGTAACATTTTTTAGAGTTACATCACGTATAACTTGAACCCAACTCTATATTTCTTAATTCGATGTGAATTTTGACAAATCTACCGTTAGATTACATTATCTTCACATATTTTTCAAGCTTATAAAATTTCAAGGTGATCAAATATTAATTGTCATGTCATCAATCAATTGTTTAAATTCAAATTTTTGTAATTTAAAATAACGTATAAAATATGAGTTTGTAGATCAAACGGTAAATTACATCTAATTGGTATGAAAATTGGCATACATGTTAAGAACATATAGAGCATGTAATCTAACAGTTGGATTTTCAAAATATGGTAACAATAATAAGTTATTGGGTAGTGTAACATTTTTTAGAATTACGTTAGGTGTAACATGAACCCAACCCTATATTTCTTAATTCGATGTGAATTTTGACAAATCTACCGTTAGATTATGTTATCCTCATATATTTTTCATACTTACAAAATTTCAAGGTGATCAAAGATTAATAGTCATGTCATCAATCAATTGTATAGATTCAAGTTTTAGTAGTTTAAAATAATGCATAAAAGATGAGTTTATAGATCAAATGGTAAATTACATCCGATTGGTATGAAAATTCGCATGCATGCTAAGACCATATAGAACATGTAATCCAACGGTTGGATTTTTAAAATATGAATTCAATAATAACTTATTGGGTAGTATAACATTTTTTAGAGTTACATTAAGTGTAACTCGAACCCAACCCTACATTTCTTAATTCGATGTGAATTTTGGCAAATTTACCATTAGATTACATTATCTTCATATATTTTTCATGTTTATAAAATTTCAAGGTGATCAAAGATTAATAGCCATGTCATCAATCAATTGTCTAGATTCAAGTTTTAGTAGTTTAAAATAATTCATAAAATATGAGTTTATAAATCAAATGGTAAATTACATCCGATTGACATGAAAATTGGCATGCATGTTAAGACCATATAGAACATGTAATCAAACGGTTGAATTTTCAAAAAATGAATTCAATAATAACTTATTGGGTGGTGTAACATGTTTTAGAGTTACGTTAGGGGTAACTCAAACCCACGCCTATATTTCTTAATTTGATGTGAATTTTGACAAATCTACCGTTAGATTACATTATCTTCATATATCTTTCATACTTATAAAATTTCAAGGTGATCAAATATTAATTTCCATGTCATCAATCAATTGTCTAGATTCAAGTTTTAGTAGTTTAAAATAACGCATAAAAGATGAGTTTAAAGATCAAATAGTAAATTACATCCGATTGGCATGAACATTGGCATGCATGTTAAGACCATATAGACCATGTAATCCAACGGTTGGAATTTCAAAATATGAATTCAATAATAACTTATTGGGTGGTGTAAAATTTTTTAGAGTTACGTTAGGTGTAACTTGAACCCAACCCTATATTTCTTAATTCGATGTGAATTTTGTCAAATCTACCGTTAGATGACATTATCTTCCTATATTTTTTATGCATACAAAATTTCAAGGTGATCAAAGATTAATAGTCATGTCATCAATCAATTGTCTAGATTCAAGTTTTAGTAGTTTAAAATTATGCATAAAAGATGAGTTTATAGATCATATGGTAAATTACATCCAATTGGCATGCATGTTAAGACCATATAGACCATGTAATCCAACGGTTGGATTTTCAAAAAATGAATTCAATAATAAGTTATTGGATGGTGTAACATTTTTTAGAGTTACGTCAGGTGTAACTCGAACCCAACCCTATATTTCTTAATTTGATGTGAATTTTGACAAATTTACCGTTAAATTACATTATCTTCATATATTTTTCATGCTTACAAAATTTCAAGGTGATCAAAGATTAATAGCCATGTCAACAATCAATTGTCTAGATTCAAGTTTTAGTAGCTTAAAATTATGCATAAAAGATGAGTTTATAGATCAAATGGTAAATTACATCCGATTGACACGAAAATTGGCATGCATGTGAAGACCATATAGAACATATAATCCAGTGGTTAGATTTTCAAAAAATGAATTCAATAATAAGTTATTGGGTGGTGCAACATTTTTTAGAGTTACATTAGGTGTAACTCGAACCCAACCCTATATTTCTTAATTTGATGTGAATTTTGACAAATTTACTGTTAGATTACATTATCTTCATATATTTTTCATGGTTACAAAATTTCAAGGTGATCAAAGATTAATAGTCATGTCATCAATCAATTGTCTAGATTCAAGTTTTAGTAGTTTAAAATTATGCATAAAAGATGAGTTTAAAGATCAAATGGTAAATTACATCCGATTGACATGAAAATTGGCATGCATGTGAAGACCATATAGAACATGTAATCCAACAGTTAGATTTTCAAAAATTGAATTCAATAATAAGTTTTTGGGTGGTGTAACATTTTTTTGAGTTACATTAGGTGTAACTTGAACCCAACCCTGTATTTCTTAATTCGATGTGAATTTTGACAAATCTACCGTTATATTACATTATCTTCATATATTTTTCATGCATACAAAATTTCAAGGTGATCAAAGATTAATAGCCATGTCATCAATCAATTGTTTAGATTCAAGTTTTAGTAGTTTAAAATTATGCATAAAAGATGAGTTTATAGATCAAATGGTAAATTACATCCAATTGGCATGAATGTTAAGACCATATAGAAAATGTAATCCAACGGTTGGATTTTCAAAAAATGAATTCAATAATAAGTTATTGGGTGATGTAACATTTTTTAGAGTTACGTCAGGTGTAACTCGAACCCAACCCTATATTTCTTAATTTGATGTGAATTTTGACAAATTTACTGTTAGATTACATTATCTTCGTATATTTTTCATGCTTACAAAATTTCAAGGTGATCAAAGATTAATAGTCATGTCATCAATCAATTGTCTAGATTCAAGTTTTAGTAGTTTAAAATAACGCATAAAAGATGAGTTTAAAGATCAAATGGTAAATTGCATCCGATTGGCATGAAAATTGGCATGCATGTTAAGACCATATAGAACATGTAATTCAACGGTTGGATTTTCAAAATATAAATTCAATAATAAGTTATTGGGTGATGTAACATTTTTTAGAATTACGTCAAGTGTAACTCAAACCCAACCCTATATTTCTTATTTAGTCCCCATTCCTACTAATAACGGTGGCGGGAGATCGAACTCCGGTGATGCCACCACTCAGTTTAGAGATCCTCTCTCCCTTCTGGTGAACGCTTGAACTAGTGAACTTGGTTTTTCTCTCTCTTTTGCTCAATAAATTAGGCAAGTTCTCTTTACACGTGCTTGTCACGTGATTGACTAATGTGAGTTTAACAATAAGCTAACAGATGACTCTATTTGGTTGTTGTGTGAAGTTTAATTAGCAAATTAGCTAAAATGAAAGCTGAGGGGGTGTTTTGGCTACTACCTCAAAGTTCAAAGGGATGTACAATCTGCTTGTATGTGCATAAAAATTCATATTGATTTAATATACCTAATTTTCGACATAAATCTAACCTTATGTTAATTAACTTAGAAACTTGAACTTCGAACTTTTGAGGGTAAAAGATTGCACATAAAATTCTTGAAAAATATCTAAAAGCCAAGAGGTAGTTTCTATGTTAAAGATTCACCCTCTTTTCTTTTTTTTTCTTTTTTTTGGGCGAGAAGTAATGGATATGATTTGGATTGTAGGGATAAGTTCCACGTGACTTCCAATATATATCTTCAAGGCTATAATAATGAGTAATGACAATCATCAACCTAGGAAATCTCGAAATAAATAACAAACAAACTTTTTTTTTTTTTTTTGAAACTAATAACAAACAAACTTGGCTAAAAGAATTTAAATATATATATAGGTTTACGTGAATAAAAAGAATAATAAATATATATATATATATATATATATATATATAACCATGTATATATATTGGTCTATCATAATAACCATGTATCCTTTCATAATAACCAGGTATCCTAAGTGCATCCCTAGGGTAATCAGGAAAAACGTATGGGTTCATATGTACGTCAGGCAGAGGATGGCCTGACAAACTATAATTGTCTAGCTGATGTGTCGAAGTATGGGGCATCTTAATTCAATTTGTGGCTCTCATTGATTCTATATTAAAAACTAAAAAATAAAGGTGTGGCTCTCATTGATTTGTTGCGCATACAACTAGCACCAGCAGATTAGCAAAGCAGTGAAGCACGTAGTTTGTAAACTAAAGGCAGTGGTTCAGTAACTTCAGTTTGTAAACAGCGCGTAGTCAATTTTTTTGATTTCTTTTTGCGCGGTGCCCAATTTTCAGGCGGGTTCTAAATTTTTTAGATTTCTTTTTTTTTTTTTTTCATTATTTTTTATTAGATAAAATTTATGTATAGTAGTTTAGTATCTTAAATTTATTTCTTAAAATTTGTTCACATGGCTATTTAACTTTAAAAATACTTTTAAACTGTATTTTTAAAAAAACAACACTTAATACTGTAACTAACTCTGCTCTTTTTAAACTGAAACATCCACAAATTGCTTCCAACTCTCACATTGATGCTGTGGTGTTGGATCCAAGTACGAACAAAAAATGGCGAGCAACCGAATTTTACGGCCACCCAGATGCTAGCCAACGCCACAAGTCGCCACAAGTCTTGGTAGCTTCTGAATACTTTACACTCTCGCCTGAATCTACCTTGGGTGGTGTTTGGTGATTTCAATGAAATCACTCATTTGGAAGAAAAATCTAGTTGGGCAGAGAGAGACGCCAACCAAATAAGGGCCTTTTGTAACTCACTTGAATCCTGCAGCTTACGTGATTTGGGGTTCACTGGGCAACGATTTACTTTTTGTAATGGTAGGCATGGTGATCAACGCACCCTCATCCAACTCGATAGAGTTGTCGCAAATGATCAGTGGTTGGAGATGTTCCAGCAGCCCAGAGTCCAGCACAAATCCATGTCCACATCGGACCACTGTCTTTTAATTCTATACCCACTTTCAAAGCCACGGGCTCGCCGCAGGAAAACCAGATTTCGTTTTGAATCAATGTGGACTAGGGATGGAGGTTGTCGTGATGTGGTGGAGATGGCTTGGTCCTCAATTGGAGTCTTGGGGGGGGGGGGGGGGGGGGGAAGATCAATTCAAGACAGAATCAAGGAGTGCCAATCGCAATTGCAGTGGTGGAATCGAAATGTCTTTGGGCATGTAACAAATAAACTCAAAGAGAAACAAGATAAGCTGCAAAGCTTGGAGAATCAAAACACTCTCCATGAAAATGCCCACCAAATTTCCTCCCTTAGGAAAGAAATTAATGAGCTGCTGGACCGCGAAGATGAGATGTGGAATCAAAGATCGCGAACTCTATGGATTAAGCACGGTGACAGAAATACCAAGTTCTTCCATGCTATGGCAAGTCAGCGGCAAAGGATAAACAAGATAAATGGGCTTGAAGATGCTAATGGGGTGTGGCAGGACAGTGACGAGGCTATCCAGGACATTATTAGCAACTACTTCTCCTCCATCTACCGGTCGGATCAGCCTTCTCATTTTTCTCCAGTTATTGATGCGGTGGAAACAAAAGTTACTGCTGAGATGAATGATAGCCTACTACAAGCCTTTCAGCCTGAAGAGATCCAAGCAACATTGCAGCAAATGCACCCAACTAAATCTCCCAGTTCGGACGGTATGCCACCAATTTTCTTTCAAAAGTATTGGAATATTGTGGGCCAAAATGTCTCTGATTGTATTCTAAATATTCTCAATACTGGGGTGATGCCTTTAGAAATGAACGAAACTCACATTTGCCTAATTCCTAAAACTAAAAACCCACATAAAATTACTGAATACCGCCCCATTAGTTTGTGCAACGTGACTTATAGGATCCTATCCAAAGTACTTGCAAATCGCCTAAAAAAGGTTCTGCCCAATGTCATCAGTGAGTCTCAAAGTGCATCAGTACCCGGTAGACTCATCACCGACAATGTATTAGTAGCCTTTGAAACAATGCACCATATAAATCAAAGGAGGAAGGGGAAGGAAGGTTTAATGGCAATAAAGTTAGACATAAGCAAGGCCTTCGATAGGGTTGAATGGAAATGCTTAGAATTAATTATGCAAAAACTTGGCTTCCATGACAGATGGATCTCTATTATCATGATGTGCATTACCACTGTGTCATACTCTGTCCTATTGAATGGGGAGCCAAAAGGTGTTATATACCCATCAAGGGGTATCTGCCAAGGAGACCCTTTAAGCCCCTTTTTGTTTTTGTTGTGTGCAGAAGGGCTATCTGCAATGCTTAAGAGAGAGGAGAGTTTGGGAAGCATAAGAGGGATCGCAGTGTGCCGAAGAGCTCCGCAACTTTCACATCTGTTTTTTGCCGATGATAGCATAATTTTCGGTAGGGCCAAGATGGATGAATGCAGCAAAATCTGGGATGTCCTCCATGATTATGAAGCGGCCTCGGGTCAGAAAATTAATAAAGAAAAAACCTCTCTCTTTTTCAGCAAGAACACTAATGAGGCAACCCAAGGGGAAATCAAAGATCTCTTTGGTGCTCAAATCATTAGGCAGCATGAAAGGCACCTAGGTCTACCTTCATTGGTGGGCAAGGGCAAAAAGAAAGCCTTCAACCGTATCAAAGATCAGTTGGGCCGGAAGATTGCGGGGTGGAAAGGGAAACTTTTATCAAAGGCCGGCAAAGAAACTCTTATTAAGGCGGTTGCCCAAGCGACTCCCACTTATACTATGAGCTGCTTCAAACTCCTGGATTCACTTTGCCAAGAGTTAAGCTCTATGATCAACAATTTTTGGTGGGGTCAAAAGGCAAATGAGAGGAAAATTTCTTGGGTTGCTTAGGACAAAATGTGCAATCCAAAGGCTGTTGGGGGTTTGGGGTTTAGAGATTTAAAGGCTTTCAACTTAGCCCTTCTTGCTAAGCAGGGTTGGCGCCTTCTCCTAAACACCAACTCTTTGCTCCATCAAGTTTTCAAAGCAAAATATTTTGCGGAGGGGTCTTTCTTAGATGCTCAGCTTGGTAAGAGGCCTTCCTTTGCTTGGAGGAGCATTATGGCTGCTAAGAGTGTTTTGATCGATGGCTTAAGATGGTCTATTGGGGATGGCGAATCTGTTCACATCTGGAATGACAAATGGCTCCCAACCCCGGAAACTTGTAAAGTCATGAGCCCAAGAAGAATCATTGATGGTAGGGAACATGTCTCAGCTCTTATTGATAGAGAGATGGGTTGTTGGAAATCTGAGCTAATTAAGGATCTATTTCTACCCCATGAAGCCAATGCAATCTTAGCCATTCCTCTTACCCAAATGCAAGTTCCCGACTCAATGGTGTGGACTGCAACAGCCAATGGGGTTTTTTCTGTCCGTAGTGCCTACCATATTAGTCGTAAGGCTCTAATGCATAAGGAGGGGGTGAATGTTCTAATAACTCCAAAATGAAGCTTATATGGAAGACTGTTTGGAAACTGAAATGTCCAAACAAAATCAAAAACTTCATTTGGCGGGCGTGCAAAGACATCGTACCCACTAATGTCAACTTAAGAAAGCGCAAAATCCCAGCTCCTATTGATTGTGATCTTTGCGGTGGGGTTGAATCAGCTGGGCATGTCTTTTGGAGCTGTGAGGTTGCTGCTGCTGTGTGGGAAATGTCAAATTTAAAAATTCCAAGAATAGAGTTCATTCCCCAAGGTTTCCTTGATCTGCTTTGGCTGGTAATGGAGGCTAAACCAGCACAGGACCTGGATGCTTTTGCGACAACGGCCTGGTTCCTATGGAACAACAGAAACTCTGTCAAACATGGGGGTCAATGCAAGCCGGCCTTCAAAATTCTCGAGGACTCCAAGCAGTTCCTTGAAGAGTTTAGCGGGGTTTTTGAGCTTCCCCTTCCTAGGCAACCTCATCCCCTTAAGTCTTGGAGCCCCCCTCAGATTGGTTGGTACAAGGTAAACATTGACGAAGCAGTTTTCAAAGACATTGGCCATTGTGGTATTGGTGTGGTTGTGCGGAATGACAAAGGCCAAATAATGGGAGCTCTTTGCAAGAACTTCCCTTATCCCCTTGGTGCTTTAGAAGTGGAGGCAAAGGCAGCAGAAGTTGGTGTTATTTTTGCGTGGGAGTTGGGTCTCAGAGAGATCATTTTGGAAGGCGATTCTCAAGTTGTAATACAAGCTATATCTGACCCAAGTCTTGCCCCAATCTCAGTTCAGCAGCTGATTGTGGGAGTAAAATCGGGCCTGGCTAGTTTCAGTTCATCGAAAGTTGTTTTTACCCACAAGGAATGTAACAATGCTGCTCACCTTTTAGCTAGGCATGCAAGACAAATTTCAGATTGTACCATCTGGGTGGAGGATACTCCCCTATGATTGTTTCTCAAATCCTTAGTGATGTATCTGGTTTGGGTTTTAGCCCTGTTTAATGAAATGTTAAACTTTTTCCTATCAAAAAAAAAAAAAAACTCTGCTCTTTTTTATTTGTGTAAACAAAACACTGTTAGTCTCTCTTTCTCCTCCCATAGAGAGACCCACGCCTCTCAGCCTCTCAAAAAGACTGGTAAGCTCTCTCTCTCATCGATCCTCTCTCTCTCTCATGTTAAACTTGGTGACTTTGTGGATTATTTTTTCTTCTTTTAGGATTAGCAGGATGTTGATTTTGGGATTAGAGAGGGTGTTGATTTTAGGACATAGATTTTGGGATTGGAGAAGGTAATGGAGTCTTTCCCTATTGATTTTTTGAGATATGGAACAACAATCCCTATTGATTTTATAATATTTAAACTCAGCAGCAATTCTATGTATAATATCATTATGGATTCTGGACATTGCTTATTATAATTTTTTCCCCCTTCATGCGTGTGCATAAATGTGTCTATTAAATAAATGAAATTTTGTGACTTGATATGTTAGATTTTTAAGTTTAATTTTTGTGTGTTTTGTTATTTTTATTATTATTATTATTTTTTTTTTTGTGCGCTGAATCTGGGTTTTTCTGGGACCTTAAAGATTAAATCTTTATTTATTTTTTTGAGGCTGATTGCATAATTTGTGTCAGATTGCAAGGGAGCCAGAGCCAGAGCTTTGGAAGGAGCCGAATGAGACTGGGGGTTCACCTAGGGTGCTTGACGCTGAGAAGTCGTTTTATTATCATGGGGAGAGCTTGAGGCAGGCATTGGCTGATGATTTGCACCAAAGACTTTCTACAAGATAGGAAATAAAGTCTTTGAGGAATGGATGACTGTGAACACTGAACACCTTTGCTTCTCTGTAAGGATGCACTTTTCTTCAAGTTCTTTGATATGCTTGTGATAATATGTATATTTTATTTCTTGCCTTTTCCCCTCTTTTTAGTAAGCATTAGAAGTAGATCCTTGGACTGGTTAAAATCATGTGTAATGACTCATTTCTAATAGATGGGACAAACTGATTTGGCAACGAAATGTGTACATTAGAGAGTACTGAATTGGAATGAGTGGCACTGCAAAACTAAAACCTCTCAGATTGGTTAATTTATTATATTTTCAGTCCTATCCTTGTTATGATCCATGTAGGTGCATGCTTCGTTATTTTGAAGTAAATTCTGAAAGATGGGAGGAATAATAATATGGTGTTGCATTGAAGAAATATCTTTCAGCATTTTCAGGAGGAATCTAGCATACTAAAACTGTGTATGAGTGTCCCCTTGCACTTTGATTTTGATAAGAAATGTATATTAATGTTTGGAGTTACCCCTGCACTTTAATTCCAATGTTTGTATTGTTAGAGTTTGTTAGATTTGTCAATACACAGAAATGGCTTAAACATCAGTTTTTTTCTCAAAGAAAATCATTTTTAAACTACCTGTTAAAAGTATATATTTCATCTTTTTTTTACTTTGGGGCTGAGGACGTTGTCATTGTCAAACTGTCAATGTTTATACTTAGCCATAAAATAAAAATATGAAAAAAATATTTATATTTATAACTTTCGTTTTTTTTTGTTTAATCCTCTTTCCCATTCCTAATATTGCTTTTGTTGTAATCTAGCATATGTATACCCATGTATCAGTGAAGTGAGTCTATATTTTCTGCTTGCTTCTTTTGGGATGGAAAAGAAGTATATGATAAATGATAATGGAGATGGGCTAGCATGACCATATTTCTATTCTATTTCTCATTTTGAGTTACTTTGATCATCAGTCCTTACCTATCAAGTAAAGTTTGATTTCAATATCTACCAATCTGAGTAAATTAAAATGACATTCTAGTGGAATTGCTGTTGCAGAAAATAAAGGAACATATTTTCGTCTAGGTTCCATTAAGTGAAGTGAAAAATTCTTTGCTGTTAAGTCTCCTTGTGATTGAGAACAACACCTTCCACCCTTACTTCTCTTCTTCTTTTAAGATAGTTATGTCATATGCAGACTTTTTAGGTTTACAAATTACAAACGTATATAATAAAATGAAAGCTTTTTGACTTTTAGTTGATTTGTTCACTAGTTGTCACCTGAGCTTTTGAGTTCTCGCAAATTTCCATATTAGCATTCTTTGACAAGAACCCTCACTCTAAATAATTTATTGTATGAAACCAACTGTGGGGGCATAACCAAAACCTCAAAACCAATCCCTAAAAATGCTGAATTCCACTGGATATCCAATAACAACACCTGTATCATGTACGCCCAAATTCTCTGCAGCTCCTCAGGACCATCAGTAATGATTGCTTTTTTTTTTCTTTTTCTTTTTTGGGTTAGGTAGATAGTGGGGGAGGGAGAGGTGGGATTTGAACAACTTACATGGGACACTACAAAGGATGCCATTACCATTGGGCTATCACTTGAACCCTGTAGGGGCCTTTTTTGTGTTTTGCGTTGGGCTGGGCTGGGCTGCCTCCTGCGGTGATGGGCCCGAGTATTCTGAGTAAGAGAGTTGAGACTGGCCCAACTGTAACTCACTTTGGGCTGGCTTGTGCGCAAACTTGGCCTCGTCTGCCAGGAGAGTACTTATGGCAGACAGAGCTGTTTCAAATGATTTACGGCAGACAGATACAATAATAGCGAAAAACAAAAATATAGTGATCTTTCCTTGATGGAAAATAACCAAGTAATCTTTATTTTTATGACAATCACAGTAATGATAATAGCTTTACAAAAAGAAGTGAAAGATTAAGTGGCAAAATGAATTAATCAAAGAAAATAACTTCAAGTCAAGTTTGGGTTTGTAGTGACAAAGACCAAAGAGGAAGAACGCCTCCTCTCAATGAAACTAATCTCCCAGGAAAAGTGTCATGCCGTGAGGATTAATGACTTTGAGGGAACCGGATTTAAGTGATTAATGCCCAAAGGAATCTCTATTGTTTACTTTGCCCCAAAGAGAGTGGGATTTCGAGGGGGAGAGAAAGGAACCGACCTACTGGTGCATGCCCATTGTATTATCTTTCTTTTTTGCTTTCTGCTCTCTCTCTTATCTTTTCTTCTTTCCTTTCTTTTTCTTTCGTTTTTTTTTTTTTTTTTACTTCGTAATACCTCTATTTTTCGATCTCTTTACAGGGCACGGCAAGGGTCCTTTTATAGGGCCTGCCGTGACCGAATTTTACCATTTTACTCCCTTAACCGCCTTTGTTTGGTCTGGGTGTACTTGCCGACCACCCAGAGGCTCGTCTGTGTACCACTTACCCTCGCCAGACAAAGGCAGGTTTGTGTTGTTTGTTAGTCCGCCGTGGCACCCTCTCCTGCCACGGCGTAAATGCTTTTTCTCTCTCTCCATGGCATGCATCCAACGGTTCCCCACTCAACGTTGCCTCTTTTGGGCGGTCTATCATCCCAGCAGGACGTACCTCCCAAAAGGGCTTGGGCAGGAACCGCAAAATAGATCTTTTCTCCTCTCCCCACCACCAAACCACACCCCATTTACCTCTTATCTCTGACCCATGGCCCCACCACATCCCATATTGGCTGGGTACAGGCTGGTGGTGCCTGGGCCTTGCGCGTGCCTTCCTGTTATGTACGTTCAAAATCTGCCTGCGGCTCATGCGTTTACCGCGCTTCTTTGTTCTTTTACGTGGGCCGTTTGCATAATTCACTGTTTCCCTTTGGGGCTGGACTTCTTTTAATACTGAGTTTTACATTTCTCTTGGCCCATTTCTTGGTTGCCCTCATGTCCTGTCACATTACTTGGCATTTCCTGCCGTGGCGATTTGCTCTTGCTGGGTCTCTTTTCAGGCCTGCCGTTTCATTCCTTCCCCTAGTGGCTTAATATGGCCACTGGTGTTCTTACTTATGGGCTCCAGTGTCCCTTTCTTTTTCCCTTGGGCCGCATTTACTTCCTTTGGACTTCCTCGGCCCATTTATTAACTCTGCATTCCCATGGGCTTTTACTAACTTGAGTGGGCTTCCCCGGCCCAATTTCCTTATTCTCATCCTTGGGATTCATGGGCTTGCCATCAACCCCTACTTTCTTTGTTTACATTGCCTTGGGCCTGCGGCGGTTCATTCTCACTTTTCCATATCACATACTGCCCATGGGTGCCATTTCTCTCTTTCTGGGCCCTTTGGGCCCATTTGCTTCCTCGAGACCCATTTGTTCATGTTATGGGCCTGTGATCCATTATTCCTGCCGTTTGGGCTTAATAGTTTTATTCTATACTTGCCACTTCTATTTGCTGCCTGCTTTGCTGAGTTGGACCTGTTTTACAAAAATGACCCTCAACAAACCCCTAGGAATGATTGCTTTTAAGTGTTTGTTTCTTCTTTTTTTTCCTTGGATTGTAAACTTTTGGGATACATTTTTCTGTTTATGGAGTTTTTGGGATGTGGATTTTGGATATAGAGAGCTTGGATCATGTTAATAATTAGATTTTGATTGGATTAATTGGTGATTGGTTTTGATCATTCAGGATTTTTTTTTGTTAGTGTTTCTATTGCTTTAATTCCTGTGGGGTAATTGAGTATATGGAAATTTTAAAGTCATTGTTTTAAAAAAATTTATGGTCAGAGTATTTCAGTTCTGTTTAGGGTTCTGACAAATAAGCTAAATCCGCAAAGGCTTTTGGAGTTCATCTAGAGGTCATTGCCATTGTACTAAAATTTGATTGGCTTTTAAGCTGCCTTATAGTTTCTGCTTTCTACCTGACTGATTCACTTCAAAGCCAAATTATGATTATAGTATAGGAAGAGTATTGTTGATTCCATTCTTATGATAATTTTGAGGTTGGGTTCAGTTAAGGAGGCTGAATTTATTGTAACTACTAATGAGTGTGCTACATAGCTATCTCAATGGGTCTATGGTGCCAATCTTTGTAATTCTGCTATTGTGAATGGAATTGTCTTTAGGTAAGTTTTTTAGTCAGAGAATGCAAGCTGTGTCCTTGAGCTGCTTTTGGACACTAATGCCACCACTGCCCTGCTGACCAATTTTGTGATGAATTAGGATAAAAGTGGCCTTTGCTGTTTAATTATTTTCTGACAGTAAATTTTAATATGTGATGCATGTGTGTACAAAAATGTTTCTTTAGAAGTGATTTTAGAATGTCAAAGCATTCTGCCAGTTAAGTTTTTCTGCAAGCAAATTCATAGATCTTTAATTTGCTAGCATCTTCTTTCATCTCTATAACGTGCTTTGGTTAAGTCCTTGACATGAGGCTTCTCTTCTTTAGGCACAATGTAGGTAAGATATATAATAGCCTTAGGCCTAATGTCAAATTCCTTAATGGCCAGGTTATAATTTTTGGCCAGCTCTGCACTACTCCCTTTGCCGCACCCTCCATTCAAACTGGCGATAACAAAATGGTCATTTTAGTTTGAATGGTATAATAATAATAATTATTTTTTTGAGAAGAGAATGGTATAATTATTAGTGAAATGGTACAATTCCTTTTTTGTAACCAAAGTTTACCCACTTGAATGGTTTTCCCCCCAATAAAATACTACGTTTTCTTTCAAAAGTAAATAGATTTCTTGTGCTGGCCAACTAAGCCTTGTGACTTATTATAATTATTTATGACCATTAAACTTTGTGTTGAACTTTCATTTGTGCAGGGTTGAGTTTCCTTGGCTTTTTGCGAGTATAAGCTGAGGTAAGGATTTTTGGTTTTTTAAGACTAGTCTCAGATTCTTTTGCTCTAGGGTTTTGTCTTCTAAAACTTAAATTGAAGTTTGAAGTTTACACGTTGATTTGAACTGAAAATCTTATTTAAACTTGTTTAATGAAATTGGTGATGCTTGATATATTTGTGGGTTGTTGATTTGGAGCAAGCGAGTGGCTTGCATGGTGTTATATGACGGTTAATGTTGGTGGTGGGTTATTTGTTTATTGTGATGGCTAAGTTTTTTGTTTATGGTAGTGACTATGTTTTTGTGTTAATGGTGGTGACTGTGTTTTTTGTTTAATGGTGGTGGTGGGTTTTTTGTTTATTGTGGTGGTTGAGTTTTTTGTTTAATGTTGGTGGTAGGTTTTTTGTTTATTGTGATGGTTGGGTTTTTTGTTTATGGCAGTGGCTGAGTTTTTGTGTTAATGGTGGTGGCTGTGTTTTTTGTTTAATGGTGGTGGTGGGTTTTTTGTTTATGGTAGTGGCTGAGTTTTTTGTTTAATGGTGGTGGTTGGGTTTTTTTGTTATGATAGTGGCTGGGTTTTTGTGTTAATGGTGGTAATTGTGTTTTTTGTTTAATAGTGGTGGCTGGGTTTTTTGTTTATTGTGATGACTGGGTTTTTTGTTTATGGTAGTTGCTGGGTTTTTGTATTAATGGTGGTGGCTGAGTTTTTTGTTTAATGGTGGTGGTGTTTTTTTTGTTTATGGTGGTGGCTGTGGTTTTTGTTTAATGGTGGTGGCTAGTTTTTTTTAATAGTGTTGGCTGGATTTTTTATTCGTTGTGGTGGTTGGGTTTGTGTTTATGATGGTGGCTGGATTTTTGTTTTAGATTTCACTTTATTTGTTTTGTTTTAATTGGGATTTTTCTGCATTCTTTATGATTTCTCCATGGTTTGTAATGTGGGTTTGGTTTTTATTTGATGAGAATGTTGTGGGTCTTCTTTCTTTAATAGTTTGGCTTCATATGATGTTGCATTATGATTATTTTGTCTAGTTTGTTATTGGGTATTCTACTTAAATATGCTTTCAATTATTTTTTTTTAAATTATTAAATTCAAGGTTTTTAATATAAATATGTGCTTTAATTATGCAAACTCCCTTTATATTTTTTTAGGCATCTCCTTTTTATATCAGTTGCATAGTTATTTAGCATATTCGATTCAATTAATTTTGGACTTATATATGATTTTTTTTTAAATAAAAACTTAATCTTACACAATATGCATTCATTATATAACTTAAAGTAAAAGGTAACTTTATTTATTAAAAAAATAGAGTAAAATATAACTTGGTGCAATCACAACTTCTAAGCCCAACTTTTATTACATAGTATATGATTTAATTTTAATTAAAATATTTTTTTCATTAATTTACACATGATTCTTGATTAAGCAGTGCATCGCA
The DNA here is from genome assembly GCA_019022515.1 of Quercus aquifolioides. Lineage (NCBI taxonomy): Eukaryota > Viridiplantae > Streptophyta > Magnoliopsida > Fagales > Fagaceae > Quercus > Quercus aquifolioides. The sequence goes on along the minus strand of CM032335.1, from coordinate 37,302,678 downwards.
CGGGCATAATACTAATAACAAATATAGATAGATTAATTTAGAAAATCTAATGTATTGTATCAAATACTTTGTTAGAAAATAATCACACTATTTTAAGGAGAAGAGGCTAGAATGATTTCTTACTAAGGATGAGTAGCTCTCTCTCTAAAAGATAGGTGTGTGTGTTGTAGAAAACGTATTTAGGGTTTTTCTCTCTGAATGACCTCCTTTACTTTTGTGGGTAATGAGGGTATATATAGTATGGGTGAAGGGTAAGAAAGTCACACTTAAAAATCCTCCAAGCAGAATGTTTTGTGACTATCTCGCAAGAAGGCATTACCCGCGAGATACACGCAAAACTGACAGCCTGGCACGACTCTTCAGCTTCTAGTCATGTGCTCCTCACGTGGCTACTTCGCGGGTTAGCTTCTTGCGAGCTTCTCGCGAAATCCACTTGATCTTCAATTAAGCTTGAGTCTTCACCAACTTAATACTAAACCCAATACAATAAAATCCCACAAAATACAAGGAAAAAAATTAAAACAATTACAACACTTTTTGTCATGGAATAAAGCCAACATGAAATATAGTTGTAAATCACAACTTTACAATCTTCCCCTTTGGCTATTCCGTGACAAAACACCCTATAACAGACTCTAGACTTAAACGTGAGTTTGGGAACAATGACAAAACTCACTCACACCTAATCTAGAAGCTGTGATGAACTTGGAACATATATACCTCTAACCTGAAACACTTGCACAAAACACATTAGACCCTCAAGGTAAAGCAAGTAATAAAAGGACAAGTAAATTGCGATCAAGTAAACATGCTGTGAAACATATGAACAACTTGATCAAACACATGACAGTCATATGGAAATGATAACAATGATCATATAGCAAAACAAATGATCATCTGAACATGCAACCAATAGAGCACAATAGCATAAGGATGTATGCATGTCCAACGCATAAGCACGATGCGATGAGAGTAACAAAGCATAGATACTAAATGTAACTCAAAGCACCATAAAGCAGCAAGAAAACAAGCATATGGTAAAACAAGACAAAACAAGGTTTTCTCAAAAAAGAGCCGTCTCCCTCTTGGTATATGCATCTCCCCTATGGCTTTCTCCCCTTACGAATGTGCACGAGGTAGAATTTCTCCCCTTAAGAATGTGCACATGAGTCATATAGAAATGACGAAACACACTGGTGTACTCTCCGGTATACTCTCTCCTGTTTTGTCACAAATAGACAAATGAATCAAGAGGAATGAGGGAAAGAAAAGAAGATATGAACAAGGGTAAAAGATGATGCATGAGAGGTGCCAAGGTGATGCATGGCAAGGCATGATGAAGCACATTTGGGTCACAGTGTGTAAAACACACAACCTATGATCAAAACATGATAAACAAGTTCAATTAAGGTAAATCCTAAAATTTGGAACTCATTGGAGTCCAAAACAACACAAAAATGCCACTTGAGCATTTTATCAAACACTTGATATGCAACACTATACATAACATGTGGGCAATGCATGAACATGGATAAATCTACCTAAATACATGTTAAAATTGCCACATGGGGCCAACACAGTCACAACCAAGCTAAATGGGACACAACCCAATCAAGAACTTGAAAATTTTTTTTGACCAAAATCAATGTTCCCAACCTCTTTTTCAAAACTACCCAAATCAAGTAAACCTAGAAATTTTTTTGCATAATCTAAGTAAAAAGAAGATAAGATTGTTAAAAACATACTTTAGAGATGATTTTGCAGAGATTTTACTTGAAGTTTGGTGGGATTTTGAGTGAAAATCAATTTGGATTTGAGAGAGGCATGAGGAAGACAAAACGAGGGAAACTAGAGTGTGTTTGAAAATCTGTCACATCAGCCTTTTAAAACAGAAAACACGCGTTTTTCGCGGGTTACATACTCGCGAAGTTACTCGTGAAAAATGCATCTAAAGCACAAAACTTTTCGCTGGTAGACTTTACTCGCGAAATAGTCGCGAAAGTCTCTATCTTCTAATGTGAGGTTAGGCATGAATTCTTGAGTGAAAAATCCAAATATTGAAGTTTTATGTCTCCTAGTAAAAAGTTCTAATAAAATTCTAAAATAAAAGAAATAAGCAATAATTACAGGGCACACAGATAATAAAACATCTTATGAAGACATATCACAACTATAAGAATTACACTTTTTCACCATTAATTATATTTCATTTTACACTTATTCCCTAAACTACAAGAATGCACAATTTCACTCTCTAAACTAAAACTCATGTTACACGTGTCTCATTATTAGTTAAATCTAACGGAATGTAGCATTAAAAGACCAATCTACCATTCCCTCTAAAACACAGACAATAAAAGGTAAATTGGTCTTTTAATGCTAAATTTTGTTAAACTTAATTTCAAAACAAAAGGTAGGGGATTAAGTAGTAAATGCTTATTATAACTCTTTTTTTTTTTTTTTTAAATTTGTGGGGGGGTTGTTATAGTTCAAGGGGCAAGTAAAATTTAGGTGTCAATCATGCATTTCAAATTTTCTATACAGCAGTTATCTACTTTCAAATGTCATGTTCAACTCTTCAGGGAATATGCACAACCTACTCTCAATCATCCAATGCTTTAACTTGTATATGATTCTAGCTCTAGGTCAGGTTTTTTTTAAAAAAAATTAAAAAGAAAAGAGAGAGAGAGAGAGAGAGAGAACATTATACAAGTTCTTAATTTTATGATTCAATTACTTTTGGTGATCCATTTATGTGCTAGAAGCGAAAAGTGCGGAAAAGGGTTAAATGGATCAGTCAAGAAAGCTTAAATTTGAAATAGGAATTATTTTTTCCCAAAGCAAATTATACTATCAAATTAGTGTTCGAAACAGATCTGGTTGATTAGGTACTTGTCCAACTACTTGGTAAATTTGTCACAACTATTGGAGTTTTTTGGGTAACAGCCCCATCTCTTGGTAGTTCAAGAAGTAAACTAGTGTCTCTCACTCCTCTGCTTAAGCCGAATATTATGTCATGACCTCCACATGTGAACTCATTTTGCTTCAATAGCTTCTCAGGGACCTTGGCATCAACCATAATGGCCATATGAGACTTTATTGTGACAACAAAGTAGTACTCCATATTCTTGTTAATCTCATCATCATCCGCTAGCAAACCGAACATATTGAACTGGATTGCCACCTTATTTATGAAAAGATTGAAGCTAGATTAATATGAACTTCTCGTATTGCTGGCTTCTGCACTAAGCCTCTTGGCAAAGATCAATTTTGTCACCTCGATTACAAGTTTGACATTCATGCTCTAACTTGAGGAGAGGGTTGGGAGACGGAATATTTGGATCAGTATTGAAATCAAATCTCTATAATTTCTCCCATTTTCTCTCCTCATTCTCCTATATCACAAGGAGACTTAAGTTTATCAATGATTTATCATGAGACTAAATAGCTATTATGAAAAGTCGAATTTCTTTAAAGGCAAACTAAAAGGTTCAACATAAACTTACAATTGAATAATGGAAACTACAATAGGTGGTTCGAAATTACATACAATTTCCATAGGAGGAAAGCCTTAGATGATCTCGAAGAAAGTTCAAGTCACATTTAACTTGGAGCTCCCTACCACTAACGATATACCTTGGCTTGGCTGTTGTTGCATTTGATCTAGAAAAAAACCCTTCACTCTGGTAGTGGGATATCAACCAAATCTTCTCTGTAAGGAATGTGATCCAACTCGCCCACCTCACAAGAATTGCCTAGCCCGTGTTCCATGTTGTTTTGGGCTACTGGGTGGTCATGCTTTACAGGTTCAACAAATGTTACAACAGTGTCTTTTCGGAAGGTAAGATAGATGACTGCTAAGATATAGATGAGCATTAAGGGAAACACTAGGAGCCCAACGAACACATTTGCAACCTTTGGTAAATTGTTGTGAATTAGCCAACCGACAAAGCCTGTGCTCAGGTAGTAGATGTTGATGCCAATGATTCCCATCCCTAGGATCCACGAGATCACAATAACCTACAGTCATAATTGTTCGATGCTTAGATAATAGAAGGACGTTTGCCTTACTCTTTCTTTCTTTCTTCTTTTGTGTGTAAGAAAAACAAAAATGTAGTTGTTTTCTTTAATGCTTTGCTTGCTTTGCCATCTAATTTCATTCTTTTAAACTTAGATATGGTTACCTAGATGTTTTAAATTATGTTTTTCAATTAAATTCAATCATGTCACTGTATTGATTAATAAACCATCTAGTTAAATTTAATTATCATTAATTTTTTTTATACTATATTGAGCAATGTAGTCATATAATTGAATTTAATTGACGAATCTAAAATATACGTATTAATTGCACTTATGATCTTTATAAATTAAGCCTATCACCCTAGTCAAGACTCACTATAATGATTGTACCTCAATTAGTCATATAAAAGCAAAAGTAGAAGGGACTGGCTTGTGTCCAGTGGCTAGTTGCCACTGGACACGTGTCTGCATTACAACGTATTCATTGGCACTGGTCACTAGACACAAGCTCCATCCAAAGTAGAAAAAGAAACAAAAGTAAGTAAACAACGTACATATATTGAATTCTTGTGTGGTCCCATCTTGGTGGCACTGCTACTGAATTTTAGGAGGGGGATTAGAGCAAATGGAAGCTCAAATGAAAGTATCATCTGCGAAGCAAAAACCCATTAAATTTTTATCCTATGTTTGAATATAGGTATCAATGTTAAAAAAAAAAAAAAAACAAAGATCACAAGTTACAAACCGATGCAATGATGATAAGTCGGGCTGCACCATTAGATCCTCCAATAATGGAAACAATAAGACTAGGTGTAATGGCAATGCACCTTGTCATCAGGTTTCTAATCCATTTTTTCATCCTAAGATCCAAGAAACCCTATAAAAGCCACACCATCCTTAAATTAATTAAAATTTAATCCCAATTAATTAGGGTAGCTTCACAGGATATAAACTTATATGTTTGTGTGTGCATGTTGTATGTTTAATTTTCAAGACCTGCATGATGAATTGCCCTGCATAAGTGCCTGTGATGGTGGAGCTTTGACCTGAGGCTAGTAATGCAATGGCATAAATGGTTGAGCTTGACCGACCCAATACATTCTACACACATAAATCAATAAAATAAAATAAAAAAACTTTGTTAGACCTTTTGCATAAACATTCTAATTGCATTCAAATTGATAGACTACTATTTGTCTCAAAAGTTTAAATTAAAAAAAAAAAATTGTTGAATTTAATTATTTAACCATTATTCTAATGTAAAATAATTTCATATATATAAATTTGAACCTTGAGAAGGAAAGAGGCTGAGTTGAGGTTAAGATCATTGCATTGATTTGCAGTCTTATTTGAGATGTTATTGGCTGAGCAAACGGTGCCCGATACAGAGACAATTGCAACATTGATTAGAAATGCAACAAACAATGCGAATCCGCTCTCTATTAGGAAATATCGACATGCATCCTGTGATATAGCACGACATGGCAGAACACAAGCATTTTGACACATTAGCAAAAACTAATTATTTTGGAAAATAAAGAAAGCATTTATCTGTCCTCTGCAATTTAATAAATTAAACTAGTTTTACTATCTATGATTATGATAATTACTGGAGTTTGGAGCTCATTTGTATATAATTTGTTTTTTGATTAAATTACAAATTACATCTTTTAATTTGTGTAAAATTCAATTCAATCTTGTAACTTCTAAAATATTCATACTAGTAAAAAAAAATTATACTTTGATTCAATGTAGTCTTTCCGTCTAATTTCGTCAGACAGTGCTGTTAGGTGTCTAAAAAACGATGTCGATCGATTTATAAATTAAAAAAAAAAAAAAAAAAACCAAAATTACATTGTTTTGGGACATGTAACTGGCTACCATCCTAATGAAAGGACTACATTGAAAATGAATGGATGTTATTAGAGGAAATTGAATAAATCAAAAGTTATATACTAAATTGAATTTTGAATAAAATTAAAAGGGGCAATTTGTAAGCACTAGGTTCTTACATTGATACCATGGACAGAATTTGGTATTTTCCTGGATAGCACAAGAGCCGAGTGGAGAAAGAGATTGTGCCTATTAATCAAAAGAGATGGAATAAATAATAAGGTATAACACAAATTAATTATTAGAAGGAAGAAAAGAAATAGTTATGAAATAATGAAATGATATATATTTAATGAAGTAGTAAATAACGTACGGCATGACAAGGGCACCCAAAAGTGCTATGGCATCCCCGGTGGCTCCTTGGCCACTGAGCTTGGGTATAAACATTCCCTTTAGCACAGCAACTGCTGGAGGCTTTACATAACCCATTTCTCCAAAGAAACATGCAGCCATTACGAAGACCAGTATTGTTATCAGCAATTCCAGCTTCCTAACCTACCCCACCAGAAATGTTTTAACAAGAATTAAAACTATAGTGGAAAACGGGAAGCAACATGAAATTCAACGTTTTGAACTCCAAGGAGTAGCATGCATAACGCTTGAGACCTAGGCCTAAAGCTCCCAATTTTGCAATGGTTTTATTCCTTTAAGATAAATTATCCCTATATCAAGTCGGCCTTGATTTTTAGTGTTTCAATTTATATTTCACCAATTATATATATAACTTGTTTGATTTTTTTTTAGGTGGAGCATAAAATAAAGTGAAATACAAAAAGAAAATTTTTATCTACCTCTCCTACAAAGTAAGAGTAGGTATCTCATGCAGAATTCACTCGCTCACAGTGTGAAAGTTCCACATATCTCAATGACTCATGTTGTGTAAGAGATTATGCATCTACTTGAAGTCAGGGTGATCTAAGCATCTATTTGTTTCTCATAATTATAAAAATTCGGTTTCAACTTTCAAGTGAAGTTGCCAAAAACGAAGAAAAGAATATGCTAAGATTTATATTCTAACGTGTCACAAAATAAGAAATCGTTTTCAACAGTTCAATTAGCGTACTTATTTACTTGTTTGTCTTTGATAGCAAGAATCACGGAGCAGCAAATTCTAAAGACACAGGGCATTATCCACGCAACATATATTAAAGAGACAAACAAAATACTTAAAAGTCTTAAACAATGATTCAATCCTCCACACAAAGTGGGAAAAAAAATAAAGTAAAAACTAAAGTCAAACAAACAGTTAAAATGCATACATTATTAGTAACTAATTCACAACTTGGTAGATAAATATGCTTCATTCGAGTCAAATAACGTGAAAATTCTTTTGACTAGTAGTACTTGATAGCAACAGAGGGTGTAGTATCATTAGGATTAAAAAACAATATCACTGTGAAGGGATTCAAAATTTTAGAGGGGCATTATGCATCAATGATTAATTAAATGTTAAGGGATAATAATTGGGTATAGTGTTTTTGTGCTGTAAACTAGTTGTGATATACACACGTCACACGTGACAAATGTTTGATATAGATTCATATCCCAATAAATTCAATGCACGAAAACACTAGACCAAGTCATTTTCCAGTTAAAAGAGGATTCCAAAAGCTAGAGACAGAGTCAATAGTCCCCCCACCTTCCCAATTGTATCCGTGTATAAACAAACTGTACTACTTGCAAACTATGTAATAAAACCTAACTATATGTCACACAATGTACGTAGTTTTTTTTTTTTTTTTTTTTTTTGCTGAATACCGTAAGTGGATGGTTGAGAATAAAAATATTATTCACATTTCTTAAAAAATTAAAGGGCCATAAAAATGTACGTATATAGTTAATAGTTGGCCATAAAAATATTAGACTCAATTAAAAATAAAATAATAATTAGCGGCTAGCCAAAAACGTACGTAGATAATTGATAGTTGGCATAAAAATTGTAAGGGACATATTTTTATGTAATTGGCATATCCTTTGACAAAACGCACTTTACTTATATTTGGGTAAATCTAAGTAGGTTCAAGATGATCATTACAGTGGTTACATTGAAGACATGAAGATTACTCAAGAACTGATCAAGAAAAGTGCAATCTGCAGGTCTCGATACCTCCTCAATAGAAGCTTGATTTGTCGAGATTCATTAAAGCTCGACACATGTCTCAATCTATCAAGCTTACGGGATTCAGACTATAACCAGCAACGTTTTTATTCTAAAGGACTATTTGTTTATGGGTTTGTATAATCCTTATTGGACTAGGAAAGCCCAAGGTTTGTGTATACTTATTTGGAATTGGAGAGCCCATTGAGCTCCTATTTAAACAAGGAGGTGGAAAAAGAAAAACCTAACCCTAGAGAACTTCATAAGGTTTTCTTTTTGAAACCCTAGCCTCCTTCTACAGAAAAAAGAGTTCTTGATTTGTTTCTTGTAAGCCTTTAGGTTTTGTAACCAAGCAAAGTCTTTCACACCATCATTGAAGATTTTATTGGTGTTTCTATGTGAAGCTGTTGCAAACCAACTACATCAATCAAAGGGTTGTTGTAGAGTTAGTCACATACTGGGATTCGTGCAAAGGAGTTAGTCACATACTGAAATTCGTACATCATTGGTTAGTCACGTACTTGAATTCGTGCATTGAACGGAAATATTGCCGCTACAATACAAGTCCAATTAGGTATTGGGGTAAGGGTTCAATTGTAGATTGGTATTTCGGGATAGGCCAAAGGGTTTGGTAAGATTTCTTATACTTGTACCTGCTTGTGATTGATAATAGTGGATTCTTGAGAGTGGTGACCTTAAAATCATCTGGTGAGATTTTTGCCTTAGCGGTTTTCCTCATTTGTAAACAAATCGCCGTATCAAATTTAATTTCCGCTGCATTTAGTTTAGTTGGTGATTTGTTTGTGCTACCACGTCATTGCATGTAATTGAACCTAATTAATTAACTTGGGTAATTAATTAATTTGTAAGGGGTCAATTCATTTTTGTCCCAACAAAAATATCACATAAAATACGTGGATATATAGTTGAGTATAAAAATTAAACACCCAATTAAATTCCTTAATAAATAATTAATGGAGCAGAAAATTTTAAATAGGTAATAAAATAAGTTACCCCGTATCTCTGTAGGCCAAGAAGTAAGAGAGTACTCAAACCAGTGATGAGAACTCCAGTCCAAATTGGAATGTGGAACAATATATTTAGTGCAAAGGCTGTTCCAATAACTGCCACAAATTGAAAAAATTGAAAATTTTTATTCTTCCTTAATTTGAATATGATCAAGGAGACATGGATGAGAGGATAACTCAAGAATGATGAGGCTAGTGCATGCATCAACATAATATGGTAATGATATCATTTGTCTTTGTAAGTCAATTTTATTGTTTTACCTTCGGGTATGTCAGCAGCTATGACTGCAACCTCTGCTAGCAACCATAGGCAATACTTCACATATTTTGGGTACTCAGCCTTACATAATTCTGAAAGGTGTTTGCCTGTGGTAATACGTAAACAAAAATTTATCTTGATTCGTTACTAGAAGAAGAAGAAAATTGAAGCAGAAACTATAGTAACTTCTATATTTTGTTCTAGAATTTGTTTGATGTGCATCTTACCAGTGCTTACACCAAGATTTGCAGCCAGAGATTGAATTATGAGCGCAAAGATCAATCCAATAAGTATCACCCATAGTAGCTGAAAATAGCAAATAGCACGACCATGCTTAATATTTCTCTTCTAAACTAATTTCTAATTATTTTGGGCCATTTATGTTTGATTCAGTTTCTTTAAAATAAAAAAAAAATTTGATTCAATATATTTTAGGTGCTTAAGTTTTGGGCTATTTTCATTTTAATCATTTATGTTTCAAAAAATTTATTTTAATCCTTCATGGTTGATTCAGTTTTCTGTTTGGCCTTTTACTTTTTAAAATTTTTAATCAAAAAAAAAAAAAAAAAAAAAAAAAAAAAAACACGAAGAGGCCAATATGAAGATTGAATCCAATATGAAAAGTATGTAATATTTAAAACTAAAATGGCTAAAATGAAAATAATTACAAATTTTAAGAGTTAAAAGTGCACTTTATTCTAAAAGAAAATGAATACTCTTCATGAAATTTTCATTGCAACAAAACTTTGCATTTATGTCAAAGTATTAATTAATTTTCACGTATTAATGAGATAAATACATTTATTTTTAAATATTAATCTATAAACGGTTCACTAATTATTCATGTAAAATGAATTTATATAAGAAACAATTCATTCAAAATTTGACATTATTGTTCAAGTTTTGACAGCAATTGAAAAAAAAAAAATCATATGCGTGAGTTCACTCAAGAAATAAATTAATATTTCAAATTATATTAATCTAAAATTTTAATATTTCCTCTATTTTTAAAGAGAAGTAATATAATTAAAACTTCTATAAGGAGTAAAAGTAATATTTCTTGGGAAATGTTTCAAAATAAACCTATAATATATCTAAACTTTTGTTAAAGGCCGACTTTCTCTCTTCATAATTTTTCGTGTAATAGCTAGTTCCATCTTTTTTCTATTTGATTTACCTCAAATCTGTGACTTGCTCCTGCCTGCAGATCAGTTTCCACTGCAACATGGTAAAAATGATATTACTTTGTCAAATACACACACATGCACACAAACATATAGAGACAGAGGGAGAGGCAGAAAGAGACTCACAATTGCCTGGGTCAAGATAAGCTAAGGAGACAAGGAATCCAGGGCCTACATATGATAGGAACTTTCTCCACCCAGGTTTCTGGAACATCAATCATATATACTCAAATGTTGATTCTAATAAGATAATCTATCCAAACATATAGAACCAAGAAATTTAAAGATAGAAAAATGCATAGCTAAGAAAGCACGAAAAGAGGTGAGAAAAACCTGTGAGTCCTCATCATGATGATCAAACTGTTTATGATCAGGACTATCAGTGATATTGGGGGGTGGGGTTCCCTCTAGATTAAGGGCAGTTATACGGTTACTCCCTCCACCCCATGATGATGATGATGGTACAACATCACTTACGTGCTGCGGTTGTTCTTGGCTTCTCATTCTTTTTATCTTTCTCTCTCTGTGTTTCTCTCTTTCGACTTTGATTAACTACTGCATGTGAAAGTTTCAAATGGAGCTCCTTTATTTATAGTGCAATGTGGCATGAATAATCAAGCACTATATTTGTTAATTGAGGACGGCTTAGCGGTCACTCTACACTAACTCCAACTTGTCTCCATCCTCATCGCCAAATATGGACATGTCACTTTCTTCTTTTTTCTTTTTTAAAAAAGAAAGAAAAAAAAAATCTTTGTAGAGAAATAAAATTTTCACTCCTTTCGTCTTGAAGAGGTCTACTATTTAAGAATAAACAAAACAAAAAGATATTCTAAGAATGATGTTTCCACTCCTTGGCTACTATTTGGAAGAACTCTCCCTGCCTTTTCTTTTATTTTTGGCAAAGAAATACCTAACCCTGTATCATCCATTTGATCAAGACAAATGAACACGTAGATTAACCCCTTTTTTTTCTAACATGACTTGCTTTTGCTCATGTCTATTTATAAATTGTCTCAATGTAACTTGGTTGAGATCGGGTGGGCTTCTCGTCACAATTTCTGCCCACTGAATTTCAAAACAAGGGTGTGAAAGAAAACCCATGAAAAATAGGATCTCCAAAGTTTAACCATATATATATACATATATATATATATATATATATTTATTTATTTTTTGTCAAGTGGTAAAAACATTGCATGTTTATGGTGGTTAGTAGTGATGACAATGATAGCATGAATAATGAACGGTGGTAGCTTCACTACAAAACACGCGGGTCTTAGGCCGCGTTTTTTTAGGCCACGTTTTCAAAAACGCGGCTACAGACTGGATAAAGCCGCGTTTTTTAAAAACGCGGCTTAAGTTATTCATATGAAACCGCGTTTTATACATGCCGCTATAGCCCATGTCTAGAGCCGCATTTTTAGTGTTTATAGCCGTATTTTTGGGGGTGTAGCTATTGCCGCGTTTAAAAAACACGGCTATAGGACCTTCCCTTTAAAAAAAAAAAAAAAAAATCTTATCCATAGCCGTGTTTAAAATACCCCCAGCTCAACTTGCCTAAAGCCACGTTTTATAGACGCGGCTTTAAATTTAGCTGAAGCCGCGTGTTTAAAAAGCGGCTTTAGTTTGGGATGGGGCTACGTTTCTTAAACGCAGCTTCAGACTTTTCCTATAGCCGCAGGTTAAAACTGCGGCTTTAGGCTTTATATAAATACTATGCTACAGACATTTTCAACCCTAGCCTCTCCTCCCATACATCAGCCTCCATCTCTCAAGCCTGATCTCAACCCTCACCCTCCAAGCCTCCATCTCTCAAGCCAAATCAGAAAGCCATGAGACCGATTCTGATGAAAGGCCACTCACTTTCTTGAAATACAACCGCGATAGCGACCTCTTATTTTCCTACGCCAAAGATCACAACCCTATCGTCTGGTATGCCGACAATGGTGAGCGTCTCAGCACCTACCGTGGCCACAACAACACCGTTTGGCGCTGCAATGTCTCAAGCAAGTCCTCTAAATCCACAAACAAACTCACTCTTTTACCTTTTATTGTGACAAAAAAATTTTGAATTATTTTGATTTGTTTTCAACAGGGGATTCGATGATGTTGATTACTGGGAGTCCCGATCAAACGGCCAAGATATGGAATGTGTAGACCGGAGAGCAGTTGTACTCGTTCAATTTTGGGTCTCCGGCTAGGGCTGTAGACTTGTCAGCCGGCGATAAGCTTGCCGTCATCAAGACCGATCCGTTTATGGATTTGCCTTCGGCTATTCACGTCATAAGCATCGCCACTGACCCCGAAGACCGTAAGCTTCTCAATTGAATGATACTGGAAATTCTCTTAAATAAGACATTTAATTTTTTTCTTAATTTCGACATTTATTATACGGCTAAAATGGCAAGATGCACTAAATATGATTCTACAGAGTTTGGGTTCTTTGTATTTGTATTAGGGTTTTAATTTTATCATTTGGGGCTTAAGGTTTCCAATTTCAATTTTTATTTTTAATTCAAAATCGCAAATGGATACTTCTCTCAGATATGGTGGACCTGGTTATTCCAATTCTCTATGAATCCACGCCAAGGAAAAATTGCCAATCGACTCCAAAACCTACTTGCAGGTACTCTCCTTCTCATTCCTTTTCCTCTATGCCGTGTTTAGTTACACTGAATGTATTTGAAAAATGAGATTAAAGTTAGGCCATTTTTGTTGAAAGTTCAATATGGGTATGAAACACCCTTGAACGTTTAGACCCCAAATTACAAATTATCAATTCAAGCTTATAATCAAACAATTAATGTGCGGAATATGAACATAAGCCAACCACAAAATTGATATCTAATCTAAGCCAAATATAAACACATCCACAGTAGTAAATATAAGGCAAAGATAAAGGGAAGGAAGATGCAAACACATGGACAACACACGATGTGTTATCGAAGAGGAAACCAAAGTCCTTGGCGTAAAACCTCTCCGCCGCCCTCCAAGCGGTCAAATAATCCACTAAAGAATGTAGTTGGGATACATGAATAGCAATAGACCCTCCAAGCCTAATCTACCCAGGTACCTAAGCCCTCCAAGCTTCCTGCTCCAACGAGATTGCGCCGAACCTATTTCTTCTTTAGCTTTCTGGATTCCGCTACTAAACCATAGCATCAACCAATGTATATTGGTTCCTTCCAAACTGCTTCCCTTAGCACCAAATGAACCTTCTCACAGACGTAGGAGTGGTGAGAAAAGGATTTGGTAAATAACCTCTCAAGGGTATGACAATGGAGAGGAAGAGAGTAGAGGAATTTGAGGAGTCTCTTAGTGAAGATTGGGGATGAGGCAATCTTGTTTTTCTCTAGGGTTTCTCTCTCAATTTTTCTCTCTAGAAGCTCTCTCAATTTAGTGGGTATAAGGGTCTATATATAGTGGTGTGTGTTTGGAATACGAAGAGACAGTTTTTGCCAAACAGGGCTGGTTGGCGGCTTGGCCTCGCGGCTTGTCCAAGTCGCGACGTAACGGCCTGGCCAGCCTGGGACTTTTGTCTTGTAGTGCGACAGCTGGCGCGACCCTTCAGCTCCCCTGTGTGCTTCTCACGTGCCTGCAGTTGGCGGCTTGCCAGTCGCGAGTCAGCCACGAGTCCTAGCCGCGAAACTCTGCTTCTTTGCACAAACTTGAGCTTTTCTTCACACTCTCTTCACACACTACCCTTACATGAATCCCACCTAAATACAGGGTTATTAAATGCTAAATTACAAGCAAATTGGCACGGAATAAAGCCAACAAGATGGTTGATAAATTTCAACCTTACAATCTCCCCCTTTGTCTATTTCATGACAAAACCCTAAAACAAACTCTAGACTTAACGCGTGAGTTGGGAACAGTTGGAAAACTCACTCACACCTAACTCTAGAATCTGTGAAGCTTTAGAACCATAAGAACAAGTAACTCCTGAAACACAACAACACAATAAGTTCATTGTATGCAGAAAACTTGTAATGCAAATGGAGTAAGCACAATGCGATCAAGCACAATGGAATAAAGCAATAAACCATGGCAAGACCTAAACAAGCAGTCACTATAACCAAGTGATCACAATGCTCATTCACACTTGGAATGAACATCCAGACATTCAAGCTGACAAACACAAGTCAAATCACTTGAATGACCAACACTCAACCAATGCATAGTACATGAAGTATGTGCATCTAAGAAAAATCCTACAAGGGCACAAGAGTGACAGTACTTAGAAGAAAATGCATAACATTTAGATATAAGTACTGATTTAGCAAAGCACAAAGGCTGCATAAAGCATGGTACAAACCACAAAGACCTACAAAATGCACAGAATCAAACCCTTAAAACTTACAAAAGCAACATGGGTAGAAACCACAAACATAAAAATAATATATGCTGAATAACATCATATTATATATGCTGAAAAACTTAAAAAAAAGTTAACCACATGATTTCCAAAAGTGTTAAAACCATATCTACACATGAGTTTATACCAACTAGTAAACAAATTAACAAGTAAGTGTGTGAGTGTATGTGAACTATATCAATTTCCTCCCTTTTTGACCACACAGCTCCCTCTATCAATATGCACACTCCTTTTCATTCTTATGCTTCTCTCCCCCTTACTGTGTGCTGCTCTCCCCCTTTTTGGCACGAATAGCTAAAGGCTATCTTCTAGCTTCTACTGAATGTTATCTAGTTGTAACTCAATGATATGCACAACTCACTGTAGCAATGAAACATTCCATGGAACACAAAATCTATATAGACTACAGAAACATAAACAAATGACCCAAAGCCACATTCAGAGTGCAACACAGAAAAACCCCAAACCCATAAGTCTAATGAGTAAAAATTCTATCAAAAGAGCAATGCTCAGACTAGAAACAAGCATACTGAAGCACAAGCAAGATACAAAATAAACTCAGCAACAATAGATATTAACCTCAACCAAACATATTTAACATTATAGGCAAACCCATTTTTGAACACATTATATCGCAGAACATAGGTGCAACATTCAAATCAAGAAAATAATGGTCAACACAGTAAGAATGAAGTAAGGGAAGGAAAACCCATACCTTTTTCTTGGTGTTTGAAGAAGACATGATGCAAAAATGGAATCTTTTTCAGTGAGACACAGAGTGTTTGAGTGAGAGAAATGAAGAAGACAATGAACAGTCACAGAAGTTCGAGGGAAAAACTGAAAAACAATTTTAAAAACTGTCTTTAAAACGCAAAACACGCGTTTTTCACGACTAGATCAAGTCGCCGGTAAGTCGTCAGGTTAAGCCGCGAAACACTATAAAACCAAGATTTTCAAAAAAATCTTCCAAGCGTTTTTCGCGACTGGAAGGTCTACCCGCGAGATAGTCGCGAGAATAACCGCGAAAATCTTTGAGTGTCCCTCGCGACTAGACCTTCCATCCGCGAACAAGTCGCCACACTGAGCGGCGAAAATCATAAAGACTCAAATTTTGAAAAATTTTCTAAGTATTTTTCGCGATTGAGACCTTGACTCGCCAGTGACCCGCGAAAATCTCGGAGAGAGATTCACGACTGGAGCATGCGACTGGACCAACCCGCGACTCAGTCGCCAAAACAAGGCAACACTGTTTTTGAAATTTTTTTACTTTTTTGTAAAAACAAAAACACTTTCCAAAAACAAACTAAAACACTCAAAAATCTTTTTGTGTTTGATCAACAAAGATTGAGCATGTGAAAACACATTTAAACAAGTACAATCACACAAATGAATATGGCATTTCTTGAATATAGACTTGTGTGTTGTGTGTGGATATCAAAAATGAGATAGTCCTTAGTTCAATGTGAAGCTTCAATGATCAATTCAATCAAGGCATACACAACTAGCACTAGATAATGTGACCTATCTCAATTATAGAAACATGCATATATGACCTCCCACATGCACTTGATAACAATTCTTTGAAAATTTTCATTTGGCTCCATATTCAACATATCATTTGCACTTTTTAAGCAAAGAAAATCTCATTGAGAGATAGATGCCTGAAATTTTTGATATTTCAATTGATGAGTTAGCCTTTGGCTTTTTGGGCATCATACATTTTATTTTTGTCGCTTTCCCTTTTTCCTAGTCGAATACTAGTATGTGCTACAGGCTTTTGCAGCTCTATATCTCTTTTCATTTGGAGATTTACATTTAGAGAGCTTTTTTAAGCAAAAAAAAATAAAAAATGGAAAGATATATAGGCATGAGTCTATGCAAGTCTCAAGATCAACAAAACCATTCACTAATCATTCATGACAAGGTTGAAGATCTATTTACAACAGTCACATAGATTTCAGAATTTCTTCCACAGTGATATGAGTGCAAGAGAGACAAGCTAACCTCGTTAAATGCATAAAGCCATAAGTACAAAGGTACAAGGCAAAACATGCTTTGAGACTAAACTCAACAAAGTGATCAAACTTTTTAGATTTTCTACTTTTTATGTGTTTTTGAATTTTTGACACAAAATCAGTAAAAGATTGATCAAAAACATAATATAAAGAACAATGTAAAAACATTTTAACAAAAAACAAACAAAATAACAACCTAAATACTAGCAAGAAGCACATAACCAAGCATATTCACAAACATGGGAAGTATTGATGCATGGACATGTTGGAATGCTTATGCATGAGTACCCTTTGTCACCCACACGTCACGTGCGTTTGGGGTGATATCCTTGATGGATCGGGTACGAGAGTTAGGACTGTCAAACCTTCGTGTGAAGCTTTCCAGGCAATTGGTGAAGGCACCGATCATCTTCATCACGTCCATCATTCCTGGATCACGGTTTTGACTTCTTGGTTGCTCACCACCCCAAGACCTCATGTCATTTCTTCTTCCTCTTGACCGAGGTGCACTTGCATTGTTGTCTGCTCTCAGTTTTTGACAGTTGGGTCTGGTATGTCCTTGCAATCTGCAATAGTGACAAAGATAGTTTGTTCTAGGACCCTGCTGCTGTCTTGGGAGTGATCTTCCTCTAGCTCCAAATCTGGCTTCTGATTGATTACAGGACTTGTTAAACACCCGTTGATTAGACACATTCTTCTCTTCTCAGCCTCAACTATCTCAGGAGTAGGCTTATCAATAGCCATCTCTTTGGTCTTCACAAACTTTACTTCTTTGGTGACATTGGCTGATAAGCTACTTCCTCTTATATATCCCAACCTGGACTTGTCTAAGGCACGTTTTTGAGATGAAATAACATCATCTAGCTTCTTGGAGGAGACCCTATCTACCTTGGCATGAGCTTGCACAACTTCTTGCTCAAGAAATCTCACTTTTGCGTAAGCTTCTGATAGCTCACCATTTAGTGTCTCAATTTCACACTTCGCCTCCTTGTATCGTGCCAGAAGACTTTTGTAATCTTCCTCAGCTCTCTTCATCTTCTTCACAGCTGCCCTTGCTACTTTTGCATACTCACCCGATTTCTCTAGAAGTGAGGCGTAATTCTTTTGGAGATCAGATGAATCTTCCTCCTCTTCAGCTTCCGATTCTTCAACAATCCCAATAGACTCCAAATCAGAATGCTCACCAAGCTCCTTCACAAGTGAACTCAAATCATCCGATGATTCCACATGTGCAATGGTCATAAATGCGGAGTAGTTTCCTTCTCCGTCACAGCTCTCTTCAGAATCAGAATTTGAAGAGTCTGAATCATTTAAAGTAGTGGCATAGACCTTTCCTTTTGACTTCAAATAGTTGGGACATTCCCTTTTGAAGTGTCCATGTCCATTACACTCAAAACATGTGATTCCTTGAGATGATTGGGAATCTCTATCATCTTTCCTTCGAAATTCTTTCTTCTCCCTCCCAGAGCTCTGAATTTTCCTTTGTCACCAAATTTTCCACCGTTCTTAAGTTTTAAGAATTTTTGGAAGTTCTTTACAAGATATGCCACATCTTTATCTACTGCATCTTCTTCTGAAAATTCATGAGATACTTTTCTCTCATCAATTGTTTTAAGAGCAAGCGATTTGCTCTTCTTCTACGTGGGCAATGACAATTCATACGTCTGCAATGAACCAACCAGCTCTTGGACTTTAATGTCGTCAAGATCCTTGCTCTCTTTAATGGCCATTACTTTGGCACGGAAACCTTCTGGTAGTGACCGAAGGATCTTCCTTACAACTTTAGAATCCTCCGTCTTTTCCCCCAAATTGAATTTGCCGACGACCACCTCGTTCAGCTTACTATAAAAGAGTCAAAGGACTCATCCTCACTCATCTTTAGCTCCTCAAAGCGAGTGGTCAACATCTGGAGTTTGGTGTCCTTCACCTTCTTAGTCCCTTCATAAGTTATCTACAGAATTTCCCATGCTTCCTTAGCAACGGTGATATGAGAGATCCTGTGAAATTCTTCTGGAGAGACACCACAGAAAATGGCATTCAAGGCTTTGCTATTAGCATTAGCTGCTGCAAGTGCTGCCTTGTCCTAAGTAGATTTGGCGGCCTCCGGCCTTGTCCATCCTACTTCAACTGCATCCCACACAGCATCATCAATAGAACACAAAAACACCTTCATTCGGACTTTCCAAAATGCATAATTATTACCATTAAAAAATGATGGCACATTTAGAGATTGAGACCTATCCATCTCAAACGGGGTCAGGGATCACACTTAGGTATTTAAACCACAACAAGTGTACCCGCTCTGATACCAACTGAATGTTCAAAAAGCGTGTAAAACACTTTTGAACATTTAGACTCCAAATTACAAATTATCAATTCAAGCTTATAATCAAACAATTAATGTGCGGAACATAAACATAAGCCAAACACAGAATTGATATCTAATCTAAGCCAAATATAAACACATCCACAGCAGTAAATATAAGGCAAAAATAAAGGGAAGGAAGATGCAAACACACGGACAACACACGATGTGTTATCGAAGAGGAAACCGAAGTCCTTGGCGTAAAACCTCTCTGCCGCCCTCCAAGCGGTCAAATAATCCACTAAAGAATGTAGTTGGGATACATGAACAGCAATAAACCCTCCAAGCCTAATCTACCCAGGTACCTAAGCCCTCCAAGCTTCCTGCTCCAACGAGGTTGCGTCGAACCTATTTCTTCTTTAGCTTTCCGGATTCCGCTACTAGACCATAGCATCAACTAATGTATATTGGTTCCTTCCAAACTTCTTCCCTTAGCACCAAATGAACATTCTCACAGACGTAGGTGTGGTGAGAAAAGGATTTGGTCAATGACCTCTCAAGGGTATGACAATGGAGAGGAAGAGAGTAGAGGAATTTGAGGAGTCTCTTAGTGAAGATTGGGGATGAGATAATTTTGTTTTTCTCTCTCAATTTTTCTCTCTGGAAGCTCTCTCAATTTAGTGGGTATAAGGGTCTATATATAGTGGTGTGTGTTTGGAATACGAAGAGACAGTTTTTGCCAAACAGGGCTGGTTGGCGGCTTGGCCTCGCGGCTTGTCCAAGTCGCGAGTTCAAGTCGCGACGTAACGGCCTGGCCAGCCTGGGACTTTTGTCCTGTAGTGCGATAGCTGGCGCGACCCTTCAGCTCCCCTGTGTGCTTCTCACGTGCCTGCAGTTGGCGGCTTGCCAGTCGCGAGTCCTAGCCGCGAAACTCTGCTTCTTTGCACAAACTTGAGCTTTTCTTCACACTCTCTTCACACACTACCCTTACATGAATCCCACCTAAATATAGGGTTACTAAATGCTAAAATTACAATCAAATTGGCACGAAATAAAGCCAACAAGATGGTTGATAAATTTCAACCTTACCTTTGTTATGGGAATGTTAGTGCCTTTTGATTGGATTTTTGGGTGCTATACAATCTGCTATTGCTGCTCCTATTTTTACTTTTTTTGTTTTTTTTTTGTTTTTTGTGTGATTGAACTGAAATGCTGGAAAGTTATTAGACAAAGTTCAGTGGATAATTTTTTTAGTACAATTTTTTTTGCAATTAGAGTTCATGTTGGATACCTTGGTCGGGTTGTCTTCACCTATGTTTGTCTAAGTTTGTGGTTTGATGTTATGTAGATTGCTAAATGTATTAGTGTTTCCCAATTCTCTAATTCTTGAAATTTGGAGCTTTTGTATTACTGCTATGACTCAGTAATCATGTTTAGTAAATGGGGTTTTGTGGCATTACCCTTTTTTTTTTGTACAAAAGAGCATTGAATTGGAATGGCTCCATTTATCTAACTTTTGGTCCAGAGTTTTATTTTGATTGTGATAGTAAGGTAGATGCAATTAAAAGTAAAACCTTAGCCTCACCAATAGATAATGATAATATCATGGATTTTCTTTTCTGGATAGAAATTTTAATTACTTGGACTAATAAATCAGTTATTTAGTTTTCTTAGGATCTGTATCGCACATATTTTGTTTGAAGAACATGGAGGACATAGACAACGGCCATTCCCATTAAAGGCCATCTTGTGTAACTGAGGTTTAAGTGCTTTTAAGGCCATCTTGTGTGCCAGATTGACCTTAACTTAGAACCATTCTCATTAAGTCTTTTAGTTAAATAAAGAATGGTAATTTGTTCATGGAACCTCACTGACTTGGCTTGCGGGTTTCATATATGTCTAGGCTCTAGTGTTGCGGACATATATGAACATCTTAAGAATGGTACAATGATACATCTTTATTTTATTCTTTATCTAGCTCATTTCAACTCAATGTATCTATTGACCAACTTAGAGTGGCTGTTACTTGTCCAGTCTTCAATTTTAGATGGACACATACCCTTCAGACCTAAGATATGCTTATGCAATTGTAAATGGAATTTACATTTTAACTGTTTAAAGATGGAGGGACTCTATAAACATTACAATTTAATTCAATAGTGAATATATTAATTTTTTAATCGGTAAGTCTACCCACATATAGTGGATTTTGAACACATGACCTTAGCTTCCACCCCTTATTTATGGGATGGAGGAGTAGGTATTTGAGTTAGAATTCTGGGGCATAATTATATTAATTTTAACTGAGATAGATTGTAGTTGATGTCATACGTATAGGATACATTTCCAATTTATAGTGAGGCATCTTGAGTTGCTTTTCGTCCTTATAATTATTGTGTCTTGTAGTAGTATTCACCTATAATTATTCCTTATTAATTTTACATGTGTATTGTTTTATGCTTTTTGACAGAGGCTTCTGCTGGAAGCTCTAACCAGGTGGATCTGTTTGGAGAAAGTTTGGTTGGTGACCTCTTGGATGTTCCAACATCTGTTCCCACAGAAAATCCTGCTGTGAATAGCAGTTCATCAGAGGTTGATCTATTTGCAGATGCAGATTTTGTATCAGCATCACCCCATGTAGATAAGGCACCAAGTTCTCAAACTCGGGTCAGACACCCTGTTATCTCAATTTATAAAAATATATTTTTTATGTGGAAAATGCTCAAAAAATTTTATTTTACAGTTTTTATATGTAAAGTAGTCTTGTACACCTTGATAATTGAGTTTATTGTTTCCTATTGTACTACTTTGGTTTGGAATTTGGGCAGAAGAATTATGTGGTATGGATCTTCATGTCAGTTTCTTTTCCTTATACTTGAGTTTAGTGTAGTTTCTATTAATCAGCTTAAAAGCCAACTATTTGAAATGATCTTTAGTTCCTTTGACACTGTAAATTTCCAATAATTGGTGAATCTACTGTCATTTTCATTTGGTGTACTTGAGATGGTTTACTTGCACCTGAGGGCAAATTGAAGGTGTTTTTTTGCTGCAAACAATCAACTGTAGCCTTAAATTACTGATAATAACTGTAAATTTACTTTTACTCATAAAAAAATAAAAAATAAAATAAAATAAAATAAAAAAATCTGATTATAACTTTATTTTGGGATTCCTTGTGAGTGAAGCTCTAGTGGAACGAGTACTTACTGATATGGGTATTTTCATTGTGTGTGTGTCTCTTGGATAATTTTTCTTGGAATTGTAAGTATTAAAATAATTTAAAGGATAATTATTCTTAACTCACAATAGGTTGTTTCTGGTTTCACTTTTCTCACTGAATTTACTTTCAATTCTGAAGTTTCAAAAGAGTGGACCTGCAGCACCAATCTGCAGTTAGAAAAAAGTAACTGGGGACAGTCCTACTCCTGTAATGGTTTTAGTGATTTTTTCACTGCAGTTTTCCCCTATTTTCTATTTGGTGATATTTTAACCCTCCCATTTTATCCAGTGATGCCAAGTAAATATAGGTTTGAGAGAGAGATTTATCTGTCTAATTGGGTTGGCCAGGTGAAATTTTATTAAACTTGCCACCAATCCAACTGAAACACTTTTAAACATCGACATCCAATTTTTGACCAATCCAACTGACTGAAATTGTCTGCAACCCTTCGGTTCGGTTCAGGTCACTTTTAAATCTACCCCGCAGGTGTTGAAATGTCTTTTTTGCCTTCTTATATTGCCTCTCATGGAGCAAATGAAATTTGGTCCTTGCCCTTAGCTGGAGTGATTCAGAGCCCAATTAAGCAAGTTGGTTGATTGGGCTGGATATGTGGCTCAATATTGCTTCCTGGGCTCTAATAGGTAGATCGAAGACAGGAACCGCTTTGATTAAATAATAGAATGCCCACTCCCGATTTATTTGGGCTGGACAGAACCCATTTATTTCAGTTGGACTTAACTTGGAGTCCATTATCCGAAGAATAAACCTTGGAATCATGGCAACCTAATAGTTCACTATTGCAATTGATACCCCCACCCATTTCTCTTTCCTTCTCAAATCCTTATATGTTGGACTTTGCTGCGGTCTGTAATTTATACGTCAACAATAGGTAGCATTGAATTTTATAAACAAAATAATTTTTTTTATTAGATAGAACTTAGGTAGAAATGCAAATTACAATATTTAAGTTTGAAAAAAAATTCATTTTAGTCATCATGAAGCAAATGCTATGAGTTGAAATTCTATCAAATCTTTTTTTTTTTTTTTTTTTCTCTTTTACTTGTACAAAAATTGTTATAAAATTCATTTCCATTAAATCACATTTTAAAATAAATAATTAAATTCAAAAGATAATTATATGAAATCAAAAGCTAAATTAAAAATTACCCCCTTTAAATCTAATTGTACCCGTTTTCAATCCATTCCTTTAACTTCCATTGATGACTAATGCAGTCATTCTGTCCAATTCGTACTGTTTGTTACACCAAAACAATGTCCTTTTGGATATATATATATATGTAGGGTCCGGGTTTGAACACTTCTACTATTGAGAGAGTGGACTCAAGCCCAGTTAGCCCGGTACAATGAATTTGTAGAGAGTGGGTTGAAGAACTAGGCCCTAACAAGCGGGCAACGTCCAGTCGTTCCGTTTGCCGGTGCCGGAGGCTGGTTCACCAAGATTATACTCCGAAGTCTGTCATCGGCACCTGTCATCGGCACCTGTCCTCGGAGCTTTGTGATGGCCTTTCTCCCGGGGATCCATCCCCTTTTCTCATCTTTTTCTTCTTCTTATATATAGTCCCCTTTTTCCATCTCTTTCTTTCACTTGTCGATCATCCTTGCTTCTTCTTTCTGACCGCCCGTCCCATCAGCCACCTTCCCAGTGTTCCTGTGAGTTGCGGCAACCAAGGCAACCCTGTCCAGAGGTCACATCACCATTAATGCGGCCCGGGGGTTAGGTGAGTACATTTAGGGCGGAGGTGACAGCTTATCTTGGACTTGTTCCCCCGCCATGCTGCTACGGCTGACGTGTCGGTCTCGGGTGGCCGAGGACAGGGTCATCCTCGGCGGGGCTCCAGGCTATTCGGACCTTCATACTCCATCCTCGGACATTTCTTCCTCCTCGGCATGGGCCTTAGGCCGAATATAAGATGGGCCAGGGCTGCCAGATTATCAGGCCCCACAATAGCCCCTTGAAATCCTGCTGTCCGGCTCCTCGGGCGGGGAGGAGGATTTTGATGTCCTCGGGCCTTCATCATGACTCGCCCGACCTTGGCCTACATCAGCGTTGGAACCTTTTCGCCTGCCCAATGCCCGTTTATGGCGCCTTGATATTCGGTGCGCGCCCGCATTAAATTCTGGCGGCTCCATACTCCCCACGTTCAACGGTGTGATGCTAATCGGTCGGTGGGGATTTCCTGCCTTTATAAGCGGGAAACTCCACCTGATTATCTTTAACTGAGAGTATAAATGCTTGTTTGAACCGATTTGCCTCCTCATTTGTGCACTCGAGAACCCTGGCGCACATACTCTGAATCCGGTCAAATCTCCACATCAACCAGCGCTCCTTTCCAACATAAAAAGCCTGTCCGAGGAGGTTTTCCTCATTCTTGTAAGTCTTCTTCTCTCTGTAGCACAAATTTTTCTCTGACTCCTTTCCTCCCCTTGCCCTTTCTCGAGTCCTTTAGTCGTTGTAAGGGATGGGTAAATTTAAGAAATTAGTTGAGTCGGAGGAGGCGATGGAGAAATTCATCGCCGATTATAAGATACTCGGCAACGTGGGCCTGAGGTATTGTGCGGAAGGGGAATGGTATCTTAGGAGGAACGAGGGTGAAGTTGTGATTCCAATAATAGCCTTCTTAGAGAGAGGCATGAAAATCCCTATGGGACCGGTGACGCGCGGCTACCTTAGGCACTTTCGGCTAACTCCCACCCAGTGCGCCATTAATATGTTTAGGATACTGGGGTGCGTAGACACCTTGAATGAGAAAATGGGGTTGAGGTTAACCCACCACGATGTAAACTGGTGTTATAACCTCCAACACCTGAAGGGTAAGACGTACTATATGAAGACGAGGGACGATAGGGTCCGGCTTATCCAGTGCCTCCCCGATTCTAGCAAGGGGTTGAACCTTGACTTTCTAATTGTGTCGGGGGAGTGGCACGACGACCTCCATTGCCCGACAGCAGAGGGAGAGCCAGGTAGGGTACTCGGAGTAAGAGAGGGTCTAGCTTTTTTTTTTTTTAAATCTGCTTTGCTCGGTCGATGACAGCGATTTGTTTTCCTTTCTGGAGATCCGCACGCCTACGAGCGTCATTTTAATCTAGTCAACAAGGAGGACCTGCAATCCGTGCTTAGGGCAGAGATTTTCGTGAACGAGGGCAACAATCAGGTCAAGGCTACTCACAAGATCCTCGGGTGCGATCCGGCTCAGAAGGTGTTTCCGGTCCCGAAGCACGTGATCAGGGCTCGTGACCCTCGGCTCAGGCAGATAACTGTGGTGGAGAACGGATTCTCGTTTTCTGAGGGGTCTTCCATTCCGGAGGGCATCCCATTGGCTGGTTCCTCCTCGTCCCATCAAGCTGCGGAGGCCGAGGGAGAGGGCTTGGAAAAAGAGGGAGAAGTAGTAGACCTGGGTTCGTCCGAGGACGAATTTGCTGCATTCGACCAAGCCCATCTATCTGAGGATCCCTCTGGTGACTTGGGGGACCCCTAACTGTCCGAAGCCGATTTTCAGTCTCCAAGGGTTGGTACTCAAGCCGAAATGGGTTCGAGGAGATAACCCTAAACCAACCTGCTTGACTTGCTTGAGGGCAAGACCGAGAAGGGCGCGCCGAGGGGGCCACAACCCAAGCCTCCTTCATCCACGCCCAAGCTTCCTCCTGCCCCGCCTAAGCCTTTGCCTGTGCAGACCAGGTCGTCCACTATTCCGCCTATCTCGGATCCTCGGCTCGAGTCCTCTGATCCGAAGAGGAAGAGGTCCTCCAAGGACAAAGACCCTATGGATGGGGGGAGGTCTCGTTCCTCCCAAGAAGAAGGTGAAGCCCGCCGACCCTCCAAGAAGCTGAGGATTGGTGGTCAGGATAAAGGGAAAAAGGTTGTCCAGGAGCCCGAGCCCCAGGCCTGGCTGCCCGCTCCCATGCTTCACGGGAAGCCTCTGATGGACGACGCCACTCTCAGGGACTTTCGAGGGGGCGATGGGGCTCGTGTAGCCGATGCCCTGGAGAGGTCTCTCCTCCTTCCCATCGACATGGCTGAGCTGGGGGGCATGAGGAGGCAAGAAGTGGCCCGCAACCTCAAGAGGTACCTAGGCATGGTAAGCCTTCTGACACTTGTTCTTTAGTTTGGATTTTATTGCTTAGTACTTATCATATGGTGCTTTTATTCCGGTTTGCAGGCTGTCCAGGCCGCCTTTCGGCTGGACGAGGAGGCCGACAACCAGGGTAAGGCTCTAGGTCAAGAGCGTCATAAGTACTTGAGTGCCGCGAGTACCTTCAAGAAATCCGAGGCGGATCTCAAGAAGGCAGTGGAGGGTTTGGAGGAGATGATGAGGGCTAGAGACAAAGCGACATCTGACCTAGCCGGCGCCATGAAGTAGGCCGAGGACCAGTCGGGGCGCTTACGGGATGTTGAGGGTCAGCTGTGGGTTGCCCAAGAGGGTATTGCCGACCTGAAGAAGGAATTGGCCGAGGCCGTGGCGGCAAGAGGTATTGCCGAGTACGCCAGGGATGAGGCCGTGAGGGCTAAAGACGAGGCCGTGTTTACGAGAGAAGATGCCAAGCGCTCCGTAGAGCAAGCGGAGGAAGAGGCCTTTGCTGAGGGGGTGGCTAAGACTGAGGCTGCCCTCAAGGCTCAAATCCCTGAAGTGGGCAGGCGTTTCTGCTCCAAGACTTGGGAAGAGGCCCTCAACCAGGCGGGGGTCAAAGCCTCGTCTGAGCTTAGGAGGGTCGAGAGGGTGTATTACCCCTCTGCTATCCGAAAGGTCACCTCCGTTGCTTCCGAGGCTGGCTCCGCCTTACAAGCAACAGATGAGGGCCAGACCAATGCTGTCGAGGATTCTACTCCAGCTGATAAGCCTGTTGAGGGGGCTGAGCGCCATGGAGCATCGGAGGGGGCAGGAGCTGGTAGTCAAGAGGTGCCCCAAGATGTGGTGAAGCCTCCCGCTGACTCCCAAGCCACACTCGTCACCCCCCAGATCCCTCCTGCTGAGGAAGGGTCCTCAGAAGTAGCCCCTCCGAGCAAGAGTCCCGAGGTACCAGTAGAAGCCCTCCAGCAGATTCCTCAGGACAAGCTGTCTACCGAGTTGGGGGAGTAGGCCACCTAGTCAGGCTATCCCATTTTGATGGCTTGGGCCACTCTGATTTTGTTGTTGCTTTTCTTTCTTTCTATTTTTCTTTATTTCGCCTTCTGTCTTGGCAACATTGTAACGAAACCATATATTTTCTTTTTATAATATATTCAGTTGTTTGCTTTTAGCTCTTCGGATGATGTTTCCTTTCATTTGTTATGCTTTAACGTTTTGCTCAATACCTTAGTTATGTCTGGGACTTAGTTTCGTGAAGTAGTTGGCTTTCCCACGAGTTTGAGTCCAAGGGCCATGCCCCACCTTGGTTCTATCCGACGCTTTTGTTCTTCTGTAAGTAGCTAGTTTCCCCATAGGCTGGAGTCCGAGGACCATGCAAGGCCTTGGTTCAGTCTAGTACCCAGGTACCCCATGCAGTGGTTAGTTTTCCCATAGGCTTGAGTCCGAGGACCATGCAAGGCCTTGGTTCTGTCTAACGCTTAAATTCTTCTGTAAATAGCTAGTTTCCCCATAGGTTTGAGTCCTTGGACCATGCAAGACCTTGGTTCAGTCTAGTACCCAGGTACTCCTTGCTGTGGTTAGTTTTCCCAGAGGCTTGAGTTCGAGGACCATGTACGGCCTTGGTTCAGTCTAACGCTTGAATTCTTCTGTAAGTAGCTAGTTTCCCCATAGGTTTGAGTCCTTGGACCATGCAAGACCTTGGTTCAGTCTAGTACCCAGGTGTTCTTCTGTAAGTAACTAGTTTCGCCTCAGGTTTGGATCCGAGGACCGCGGGAGACCTTAGCTCAGTCTAGTACCCAGGTGTTCTTCTGTAAGTAACTAGTTTCGCCTTAGGTTTGGGTCCGAGGACCGCGGGAGACCTTAGCTCAGTCTAGTACCCAGGTGTTCTTCTGTAAGTAACTAGTTTCGCCTTAGGTTTGGGTCCGAGGACCGCGGGAGACCTTAGCTCAGTCTAGTACCCAGGTTTTCCTTGCTTGGGATGAAGGGATTTGCCTTCAGCGTTGGGAGGTTTGTTCTTATCGTGATGGCGGCCTCGGCCCCGCTTCGCCGAGAATGGGCTATTCATTGGACTGGACCCTTGACCCCGCGTTGCCCTGGACAGGGGTGGCTCAGGTTTCTATCCTCACGCGTGGCAGCAGCCCCTTCTTCGCTCCAATTCTCCGCCTCCTCCGATTACGAGGCGTCTCTTGACTGTTCGCGTTCCGCGTTTGACGCTTCGGTGTGCGAGGCGCGCCCTCATTAATATCCTCGTGGATCAATGCAGATCCAATGGCTGTAGGCCTCTTTGGAATTCGGTCAGGATTAATGTCATTGACAACTCTTCTTTCAAATTCTGGGTGGAATAATTCCCACCAGCCTTTGCCCTCTATATAAGGCTTCCTGGGAGAATCGTCCTTCCACACTTCACGAATCCTCCAGTCAAACAGGAAACATGGCTCTCCCACCCCCTAAGCCCCTTCAATAACCTTGCCGGGATTATGACCAGAGCTTGGTGGAATGGGACGGCTTTGGGTGAGAGCAGAGGCAAGCAAGCTAGGGGTCCTCCTCCCTCGGTTGAGAACCGCTACAGTTGTAGTCCGCGTCAGACTTCCGACGCGGCAAGATTTGGGCATCATCCTGGTGGTATCGTGCCTGGTGGTTAGGAGGGAGGTCCATGAAATGCATAACACCCTTCTCCGGTGCGCGTCCATGCTTGCCCTTCAAGCTGGTGGTGCCTCGCTCCCAGCTTATCTGCCGGTGGAGGCTTGCAAGATTACGTCATGCGCGGTGCCCGAGTGTTGCCATCTCCAATGCTCAGGCATCGTGAGGCTGGGGGAGCATCAGGAGAACCTCATGGGGCGGGGCCATCCGGCGCCTTTGCATCTGCTCCTCTCTTCCTGCCAATACCATCCATTCCGGCCCGGGGGTTGTTGGTGGCCTTGAAGCAAGCCTGCCTCAGCCCCTTTCTTTTAGGGTTAGCTTTAGGACAAGTCCGTCTGGGCCTCTGTTTGTAGGGCTAGCTTTAAAACAAGCCTGTCTGAGCCTCTGTTTGTATCTTGTATCTTGTATTTACTTTTCATTTAATAAAATGCTGCAATGTTTGTTCTCTTTTCGTTTGCTTTGAATCTTCTACTTTTCTGCAATCGTTTTTTTTTTTTCTCTGTGCAAACGCGCCATTGTTAACCCTTCGCAAACTAGCCATCTGGGAACGACTGTCCGTTGCGCCTGCTAGTGCACAAGTTCTTCCCACAGACGATGCCAATTGTAGGGTCCGGGTTTGAGCACTTCTGCTATTGAGAGAGTGGACTCAAGCCTAGTTAGCCCAGTACAATGAATTTATAGAGAGTGGGTTGAAGAACTAGGCCCTAACAAGCGGGCAACGTCCAGTCGTTCCGTTTGTGGGCGCCGGAGGCTTGTTCACCAAAATTATACTCTGGAGTCTGTCCTTGGCACCTGTCCGAGGAGCTTTGTGATGGCCTTTCTCCCGGGGATCCATCCCCCCTTCTCATCTTTTTCTCTTTCTTATATATAGTCCTCTTTTTCCATCTCTATCTTCCACCTGTTGATCATCCATGCTTCTTCCTTCTGACCGTCCGTCCCGTCAGCCACTTTCCCAGCGCCCCTGTGAGTTGCGGCAACCAAGGCAACCCTGTCCAGAAGTCACATCTCCATTAATGCGGCTGGGGGGTTAGGTGAGCGCATTTAGTGTGGAGGTGACAGCTTATCCTGGACGTGTTCCCCTGCCATGCTGCTATGGCTGACGTGTTGGTCTCGGCAGGATCATCCTCAGCAGGGTCCCTGGCCATTAAGGCCTTCACACTCCTTCCTCGGACTTTTCTTCCTCCTCGGCATGGGCCTTGGGCCGAATATAAGATGGGTCAGGCTGCCAAATTATCAGGCCCCACAATATATATATATATAAAAGACTAAAGCTAAAACTAAAGATATAATTGGACAAACTAAATGGAAAGATTAAATTGAAAACACATTAAAATTAAATAACTGAAATGAAAGAAAAAAATGATACTTAAATTATTGAATTGAAAATAAATTAAACTTAGAGTCTTAGACTAAGTAAATTGTAATTTAATTAAAACAACAATCTCATAAGCGAAAAGAGTTCACTATATTGTTTGGTAAGGATGGGAAGTAAATTGTTTGGTACGGATGTAAAGTACCTTCCCAGATGGCAAACTAATCCTTACCTAGCTTCTTCTTTTTTTATTTTTTTTATTTATTAATTCTTGGAGCTAGGTATCAACAACCCACATTAATTCGTTCGTATCTTCATTCCTGAAGCAAAATCATAACCCTCAGTTGTATTGTATCACTCTAGGCATATAAAGGGGAGGCCCACAGCCACACCACACTTCCAATGTCTGCTTCTATCAACTTGTCCTCCCCCTTTGGTCATGGAGCCAAAATAAAAGTTTTAAATTAACTATGATTATTTTTAGAAGAAAATTAACTATGATTTTGGTCAGTGAGCTATGTATCAAAGTGCATTTTTGTTCCTAAGTTATCAATTGTTTTAATTTATTTTTTCCATGTTACAAAAAATTGACTTTTTAGGATCTTATGTACCTCCTTTCCACTCATGTGGCAGATGCTATTAGCCATCGTACAGTTCCAAGGGATGTGGACATCAATTAAGGTTGTCATGCACAAATAAATATGTTTCTCATTGAGATGATATAACCCTGTAGATCTAAACGGTCAAAGTAGTTACTAAGGAGTGGCATCTTAATGTTTCTTTACAGGGTGTCATGATTCCTGTACGTGTTCATGATTTTTTTTTGGAATTTAATTGTAGTAGCATCGTTTCTAGTCAAAACTTGCTAATAGGTGCTATCAGTTCGTACACTATATTCTAGGCATTAGATAGATGCTTTAGATAAGACAGTTTGGAATATACTCCCAACATTTTGTGATAGATGTATGCATGGTGATAATTAGGTACTTAAAAACAGTGGTTAAGCTTTTTTTTTTTTTTCTTTTTTTTCTTTTTTTAGGCTAAGTGAAAAAGGAGATGAGAAGAAGAGGCTTATTGGTGGGCTTCGCATTAACACCTGTAACTGTAAGCCTCATCTACCATAGTTGAGTCGTCGTTTCCATTGTTTCATTGTTTTTTTAGCTAAAACTTTGGTATCCAGTTATGGGAACACAAATATTGTTAAATTGTTTGCTGATGACTACAGTGAGAGATCATGATGTAGAAGAATTAGGAAAGTGTAAGGGGACTGTTACTATGAGGGATATTGTCTACATAAGTTATTTTCCTGAGAGTGTTGGATTAGCCTAAAAAACAAGTCTATTTTGAGGATGAGAACTTCAGGTAAAGCTTTCAATATATGCTTTAGATAAGGATATAGCTTTCAATTTGTTTTTCTTTGTTGTACTTTATTGGCCTTTTTATTTTTTTATTTTTAGAATCTTTTGGTACTTATTCCATTGTATGATGCAGGTTGACAGTGCAAACAAACATGGAATACTTCTCGAAGTTGTACAAGTCCTTACTGACCTTGACCTTATCATAACTAAAGCTTACATATCCTCTGATGGTGGATGGTTCATGGATGGTAAGATTCTTTCTTTTTAGAATCTTTAAAATTGCTTCTATGACTAGGAATACATGTCCTTTTTTTTTCCCCTTTCTTTTCTTTATGGGGACCTGACCAAGTATGGGATAAGAAGACCTACAGAGGGTCCTTTCTATATGAAGGTTCAGTATGGCAAGCATTTGATTTATTGATGTAGGTGCCTATAAAAAGATGAAGTCTGGAGAAATTCAGGCAGAGTGTTTTGAGTAAGAGAACGGTTCATATAATTAAAAATTCATATTAATTAACTGTTAGAACTTAAAATTGTGGTTGGTATCCAAGTCAAAACACGCGGGTCTTAGGCCGCGTTTTTTTTAGTATCTTTACCAGAAGATGAGCTACCTTGTCTTTGTTCTTATATTTTCATGTCTTTGTTCTTATATTTTCATAAGATATCCATGAAATGAGAAAAAGAATTCTGCTGGTTTTAGGTCAATATTATACCAGCTTTGCAGAATTTGTTTCTCAACCGCTTTGACTTGATGTTAAATGGCACCTTCAGTTATTTCTCTATCATGTGAAACTTTCATTAGACAAGCCTTGGAATTTGTTGATGTAATTTTTTTTTTCTCCTTTGCAGAATCGGCACCTAAATAGGCCTATAGTTGAATTTGAGATTGCAGCTCAGGAGCAAATGGAAGTAATAGAACTACGTCTTGGGTAGCTTTTTACAAGCAAAGCTAAAGTCTCTTCAACAAGTGACCAACATCCTGCAGTTTTTGCAAAGAAAGTAGAAGGTACCTGTTGTTTTTTTTCTCCTCTAAAATAACTTTCCCAGTATCACAAAAAAATGTTTAGTTGGCCCACATTATTAATTCTTAGGTTTATTGTTGCTTTTCCTCATCATACGCTTGTTATGATGTTTGATAGAATGTCTTGCTGACCTTGTAAGTGAGGTCAAAATTTGGCTTTAGGGAGGTCAAAACTGGTCTTGAAGCTACTAGTGACCTTGGTAGTGAAGTTGCTGCCACTCCAACTAGCATGAGGAAAAGTCCATAGTTGGAAGTAGATGTAGAGGAATAAAATAAATAAAATTTAGTATCTTTAAAAAAAAAAAAAAAGAGAGTAAAGTTTGGTGATCTGTATATCAACTACATAAAATTCCCAAAATTTGTGGTACAAATTGGACAGGGCTGCTTCCTAGATCTATGTAACCTTGGTATATCACCAAATTAATAATAGTTTTTTCACCTGTTGATAAAATTTTCCAAATTGTTCTCTCCCTCCTGAAATTCATTCTAAACTTATTTTTAGTCACTATGTCAGTGAGTTTTGATTACTCTTATGAAATTTGAAATGATCTCATTTTGCCAGCTATTGTTACTTAATTCTCTTTTACTTGTAATTGTCAGCAAACAGAAAAAGTTTGTTGATATATCAAACAAATATACCATAGGGCTTATAACAGTTTTTTTTTTTTTTGGGTAAGTCATAGCATCCACAAGTGTTTGGGCTTATAACAGTTAATTTTCTATATTTTTGTACACATTGCACAAGTGTTTGTTAGTTCAATAAATAAATGAAACCCCTTCCTTCTTATCCTCACAATTTTTCAATTTTGATGTCTTGAAAGTACTTGAATCTCCTTAAATCTCCTTAAATCCATTAAAAGAGATAAAGATATTATTGTTGGATGCTCTTTAAATCCATTAACATCTTATAAAATACCTTGGATGCTCTTTTTTTAAAGATATTATTGTTGGTGGTCATTAAATGGGTATGCTATGAGCTGATAGAAATAAAAGAGATAAAGAATCTAAAGTCAGCTTGTTATGTACAATGGAGAGTACAAAAATCCTAGGCTTTGGACTGTCAATCAAAGTTCGCACACATGAATCATAGTGTTCTGGAAAATGGACATACTCAACCCTTAGTGCACTTGAAGTTCCTAACTTCTTTTTATGAATAAAGGAAATCTATATTTCTAGTTTATGACATGGATCCAGTCATTAGATTCTCTAAGGACTTGGTTCAAAGGTGAGTTGAATCCCTACGTGTAAGGTTTACATGTATCAAGAAGTCATTATTTATGCTATCTTTGTAACTACCATTGCTATGAAAACTTCATCTGCCTTGGGGGAAAGAGAGGAAAGAAAAATAAAAGAACCAAAAATCTTAGAAGGCCCAAATTGTGCAGAAATATCACTATTTTCTACTACGTGTGATTGTGTAAAGTGAAAGCATACATATGAAAGAAATGTAATTTTGCTGGCAAGAACTTGAGCTGATGATAAAGAAGTGCACTTGAAAAACTCAATTCTTTCTGACCACTGCACAGTATTTGTAGTTGGTAGTTTTTATTAGGATGCTTTATATTCAAAAAATTAGCATACATATCTTTTCTCTTTTGAGTTTGATTTACTCAATTTTGGTGGAGTAATTACCTCTTGAATTTGTGTATAGGAGTTCACATTTGATAGTTTATTATAAATGAACCTTAATTTTGAAAGACTGTTCAGAAAGTTGTTTGTGGCTTGTAGTTGATAAGGCAATTACAAGGTCAGGATGGGGATGTAGCAGGAGAGGAAGTGCCTGCAAGGGTGAGGGTTTTGAGGAATGATGAAATTGGGTTTGGGGGGTCAGGGTCTACAGCTAACATGTTCATGTCTGGAGGTCTTGAAGAAGCACCAACAGTTGGATCAGGAGGTTGGTACAAAGGTTCTTTGTCTTTCTTGATGGGAAAAGGTTCATTTTGTAGTTTGTTTTGAGGCTTTGGTTGGGGCGGAATATTGTAGGTTATGGCAGGGAAAATTCCACTTGGCTTAAAAGGATTATGATCTGGATGTGTTATGGCTAATGGTTGAAGATTCTGATAAGGAGAGATTGGGGAAAAAGGAGAGGTCAATGGTATGGACAGGTCCTTATATAATGATTGGCGAGGTTGGAGAGGCATCTGAACATGTATCAGAGGAGTCTGTGAAGTTTCTTTCTGGGATCCTTCCATGGATTGGAGTTGTAGCAACAACTGTCTTCTTTCTTTTTCTTTTTGCCCAATAAGAGGAAAAGAGACAGACAAGTCTCTGACTGTAGATGTGATGGTTGCCAATTCTTGCTCAACTGCTTTGATTTTCTTCTTCAAATCCTCAATAAGTGAATTTGAGGAAGAAAAAGTGTGAGTGACTACCTCAGCCATCTTTTGTTGATTATCAAGAATCTTTGAAAGGGTCTGGTTTTGAGCCACTGCATTTTCTGCTTGCCAATTTAAAGCTGCTTCTGCTGAGGAAACCTGCTTCTTGGTTCCATCTGGATTAACTCCAACAGGGTTTTTGATCTTCCACACATGTTTAGTGTTGGTTTGAGGATGATCAAAGCTTTCTAATGGAGGGAAATTCTGTGAGTAGGAGGGTGAAGCTTGATCAAACATGTAACATGGTAAAGGTTTTAGTGTATGGTCTTGGCCAATGGGTAGGGGTTGGCATTTTGATATCTGGGGAAGGATCTTTTGATAGTATGGATTTAATGGAGGTTTCTGGTTTTGGTCATGATTTTCTTTGCATGGATAGGGAGAAGGAGGATGTTGTTTCTTGGTTCTGGGATAGAGAACATAATAGTCAAACTTACCAGAGGGTTCTCCAAGGAGGTCAACTTCTAAATCTCTTGCTTCATATCTTTCTTTGAGCTTCTGCTGGGAAGATTTCTTCTTTCTTCTTGAATTATCTTCTTCAAAAGCTTCATCTTCTTGGCAGTCAACGCAATTGCAAACATCCCACCATATGTGGCCAGAAAGTGATTTTCCTTCGTAACAGGGCTTTCCATCTTGACTAAATGCCTTAATTTTAAGACCATCTTCACCAACATATGAAACCGGCTGGAGCATGGCTATTTGAGTCGGAAAGACCGTTACTTCTTTCTTTTCTGGAGGAGCCGTTATAAATCTTGTCTCCACTTCACCATTTGCTTTTCTGATAAAGAAAGGTTCATTTGACTATATTGGCTTGGTTGCTTGATGAAGCATCTCATATCTTGTAATCCAAGACTCTGGAAAGATAGAAGTCATTTGTTCCCTATTCAGTTGTCTAGGAACAAATGTACACATTGGTGTCATCCCTGGATCAACTTGGATTAGTAGAGCATCATTGGACTGGGCTAGATCTGGTACCGCCATATCAAAAGCATGATTCTAGAGTCTGTAAGCTAGCTGATAATGGAGTGTGGTAGCAAATGTATCTTGCACCTGGGAAGCACCTGTGATCTGAACTTGTACTTTAAGAGCATCACAAAGGTGAGGGTCTCTGAGGGACATGTTGAAGTTGGGAAAAAGGGTAACAAAAACTGTTCCTGCATTGAGGGTGGTTTGGACAGTTCCTATAACTGCATTTTGGTATTCTAGAAATCTAGAATCAAGGAGTGAAATTCTAGAGGCTATAGGAAGTCCCTTTCTTCCGTAGAAGGTTAGTGCCAGCCTTACTGCACCAAAATGAAGATGGGTGTACCCTTGGTTTTGCCATGGAATCACAAACTCTCTGGGAAGGGCAAGAGTAATGAAATTTTCTGTTTCACTTGCTGGGATATTAAACTGGTCAAACTTAGAGGCTTGGACATATTCTTTTACAGTAGAAGGTCGAGAAGGGCCTAATAACTTTTTTATGGATTGTTTGAAAGAGTTCTGAGGTTTATCAAATACAGTATAAGGATTTACAATAGGGAAATCAGTAATAGGGATCTTACTATCTTCAGGAATATGAGAAATTTCGTACAAATAATCTAACCTATTTGCAGTAGATTTGCGAAGGGAAAGGTCAAAGGCAGTTGTATCAGTGATTTCAGAAGATGCATTTGCCATGATAGTTTCTTTGAAAAAGAACTATTTACCAAGGCCTAACAGGAATAAACACCAACTCAGGTTTAAACGTCCACAAGGTTACTATGGAAAACAAGGTTCTTTGAGACTTCTAAGAACAAACCCCTTAGTGTTCTACTTGATTATCAAATCCAGTGTTCTGATGTGAATAATACAGAGGATCCACGTATTGTGGCAACTGTAAATCACAGAGCATACTAATCAGGACAATAATCAAAGTATACTATTCAAAGATGCACATGAGTGACGCATGCAGAGAAGCTGAACCGTCATGCCAGCTGTAGCACTACAGGACAAAAAGTCCAGACTGGCCATTCAGTTAGCTCGCGGCTTGAACTCACGACTCAGTCAATTCACGAGGCCAAGTCGTCAACCAGCTCTGTTTTGAAAAATGACTCTTCGCATTCCAAACACCCCCCACTATATATAGACCCTCATACCCACGAAATGTAGAGAGCTTCCAGAGAGAATTTTGAGAGAGAAATCCTAGAGAAAAACAAGATTGATTCATCCACAATCTTTACATTGAAACTCTTCAAATTCCTCTACTATCACTCTCTCCATTGTTACATCCTTGAGAGGTTCTTACCCAAATCCTCCTCTCACCATACCCACATCTGTGAGAAGGCTATTTAGTGCTTTAGGAAGCAGTTAGGAAGAGACCAATGGTTATTGGTTGATGCTATGGGCTATAACGAAATCCGGTAAGCTAAAAAAGACAAAGGTTCAGCGCAACCTCGTTGAAGAAAGAAGCTTGGAGGGCTTAGGTACATTGGGTAGATTAGGCTTGGAGGGTCTTTTGCTGTTCATGTATCCCAACTTCATTCTTTAGTAGATTATTGACTGCTTGGAGGGCGGCGGAGAGGTTTTACACCGAGCGCTTCGGTTTCCTCTTCAATAACACATCGCTGTGTTGTCTTTGTGTTTGCATCTCTCTTCCTTTAATCTTTGCCATTTAATTTCTGCTGTAGATGTGATTTTAATTGGTTTAGATTGTTTATCAATTCTGTTATTAGCTTATGTTTATATTCCGCACATTTATTGTTTGATAATAAGCTTAAATTGGTATTTTGTAATCGGGGGTCTAAACGTTCATAGTGTTTTACATGATATTTGAACATTCACGTTAAAAATTTGTCATTAAAAAATATTTTTCTCACATGAAAAAATTCTAAAAAATTAATAAAAATATTTTATAGATTTTTTATGTTAAATTTTTTTTCAAACAATTTTTTTTTTCTATTAGTTAATTTAGGGCTGTCCAACGAGTCCAAAACCTGACCAGACTGACCGAATCCGACCGACCGTAAGCCCATGATCGGTCGGGTTCAAGTCCTTCTTCTAAGAAAACCCGAATATTCGGTTCGGGTAGCGGGTTAAGGGTCTAAAAACCCGTATAACCCGACCCGACCGAAAGTTTTAGAGTAAATATATATATATATATCTCGGTTCTTTTGAGGTGAGCATGTGAGACTGAGGATGATAAGACTAAAGCACTATCAAATTGAGAACTACACACATCTAGAGTCTTACATACAAAAGCAAAAATCAAATCAGTAAAGCAAAAATCAAATCACCAGAAGTTCAGAATGGCTAAAATTGAAATGGAAATTAGTCTTCCATAGTTCCACACGCATGCCTTAGTCTTCAATCCCATCTCAGACACTGTTCTCAGTATCTCACTCTCTCATAAATCAAAATCTCACTCTCAATCTCAGTCTCCGTTCTCTCTAGTCTCAAGTCTCAACCCTTTACTCCATACCCTCCACAATCCACACTCCTTTCCAAACCCTAGCTATTGTTGCCGCCCTCATCACCACACTTATGGCTTCGCCTAACTTTCCACCATGGGTTAAGCCTTCTCATGCTCACAGATCAGCTTCTTAGTCTCAAGACTCTTAGGAATATTTTCTTCCTTTTTCATCTAGCTTTTTCTCTATTTTGAGATATGGTTTTTCATCTTGGATGTGGATCGGCCAAAGTGGGTGTGGGTATGGTGGGTGTGGATCGGGCAAGGTGGGTGTGGGTTTGCCGAAATGGGGATTGGGTTATGTGGGTAGATGGGTAGCTTGGATGTGGATCGGAGCTCATGGAGGAGGGTAGCTTGGATGATGGCGGGGGTGGATGATGGCAGTGGGGGATCAGAGACATGTAGCGGTGGAGCATGGCGGTGAGGTTGAGTGGGAAGAAAAGATGGAGAAAACTCACCATTTAGTGGAGGAAACGGACGGCTTGGGTAGTCGGAGCTGAGCTTCGTCACGTCGGTACGTGAGGTGGTGCCGGAGCAATGCTATTGCCGAGATGGATGAATGGTCACAACTGAGCTTTGGAGAGAGTGTGTGCTAAGAGTGAGGCGTGTAAGGAGTGACCCAATTCGAAGCCCAAACTCGCTTAACCGACGAATCCGACCCGTTCAACTGATGACCTGAACCGCCAGGTCCGACCCATATATCGGGTCGGTTATGGGTCACATTTTTGGTAACCCGACCCAGTCGGGCCGTGTCCGGGTCAGGCCCAACCTTGAGCTGACCCGACCCGTGGACAACCCTAAGATAATTGCATACTAAAAGACAAATTTTTAATAGAATTGGATGAAAATGCTTGAATTTAGTAAATTTGAGACTTAGAAAACTAAAATAAAAGTAAGGTTAAAGGACTGAAATAAATTTCAATCAAACTTAAAAGATCCAATTTTCATTTCAACCTAAAAAAATATATTCAAACATGGTATTTTTGGAAATAAAAAGTCTACAAGGAAGTTGCGAAAGAGTACGAAGCTTCCAAGAAGTTTCATCTTTACTTTTAAAAGCACTCTCACGGGCCAAAATTGGGAACTAACACTGATTTTCAAGCAATATAATTAGTAAGCACTGTTTCGAAACTATATTTTTTACTAACATGTCGAGTTTCTAAAACTCAATTTAGGGCTTATAAATCGAGTCTCAGAGACTCGATTTTGATGTTCTGATCAGGTCTGATTTGGCACTTTTCCACGTGGCATCCACCTGGAAATCGAGTTTTAGAGACTCGATTTACATATCGACAGTTAGAAGCTCGATTTATCTTGCAAGCCACAATCAGACTTATACAAAGAAGAAGAAAAAAAAAAAAAAAAAAACTGATGAAAATACACAGTGATGAAAACCCCAGAACCCACAAGAACCACTACCAGCACAATTCTTGGGTTCTAAAACCACCGTTGAGAATCCAAGAATCCAATAACAAGAAAAAGAAAACAAATTTAGTGTTAAAAAAAATGAAACATACCCAGTAGTATCATAGACATTCCTGGAGATCCTCATCTTCTTCTTCGAACCTTTATAAAGCTCCTCCAAGCTACAAGGCAACACGCTCTCAAGCGGAGCTGCTTTCCTCAAACCCGAAGAAGAAGAAGGCGACCCACCAAAATCTGACCCATTTGCACCCCTAAAGAACCCATCATTACCAAAACCCCTCACCCCAGCTCCACCACTTCCTCCACCGCCAGCTCTGCCATTGCTCTTGGATCCAAAAATCTCAGCATAAATATCCTCCGCATCACACGGGTTGAACCGAATCGACGTTAGATTGTGGTGGTGCTGGCGATTGTAGAAATAGTGATGATGGACACGTGAAGAGGAAGAAAAAAATGCAGAAGAAGAAGGCTGGGGTGGCAGGATTTGACCAGACTTGGAATTTTGGGCTGGACTTGGGAAGAACAAGAACAAGAACTCAGCTGGGTTTTTTTTTTTTTTTTTTTTTTTTTTTTTTTTTTTTTTTTTTTTTTTCGTATCAAAGTCTATTTGTGGGTTGCAGGTGTGAACATAAATCGAGCATCTAACTATCGAGATGTAAATCAAGTCTCTAAGACTCGATTTCCAAGTGTACACCACGTGGAAAAGTGCCAAATTAGACCTGATTAAAACATCAAAATCGAGTCTCTAAGACTCGATTTATAAGCCCTAAATCGAGTTTTAGAAACTTGAGATGTTAATAAAAATAATAGTTTCGAAATAGTGTCTACTAATTATATTATTTGAAAATCAGTGTTAATTCCCTATTTTGGCCCACTCTCACGTGAACTTGACTTCACTTTCTATTATCTCACTCTCACCTTTTTCAGCTTTCCCATTTTTTAATTGTTTTATGTCTCATCTTGATTCTAAATAATATGATTATTAATGAAAATGAATAAGTATAATAATTTTTACTAATAATCTTGTTTAAGATTCCAATTGAACCAAGAAAAAAAAAGGGGTGGGGGGCAAGAATCCACCTCATAAAATGCTTATTATTGATGAATCACAGTCCATAATCGGAATAAAATTCTTCTCTTATTAGTTTAACCTTTGGATAACATCAACATCAAGAGTTTAGGCTATGATATTTAGCATGAAAGGGAGACATCAAGAGTTTAGGCTATGATATTTAGCATGAAAGGGAGACAGTGTTAGGATATTGACTGTGTTGTGCTTAGTGGTATGCTTAGTTGTGACTGTAGTTGTAATGTACTTAGCCATGTGCAATGCTAGTGCAAGGTGTAATGCTTGGTGTTGTATTTCATTGTAGCAGTTAAGTAGTTAGTTAGTGCTGAAGAAGTGGAAGCAGTTAAGGGAGTTAGTTAGAAGGTTGTTAGTTAGTTAGTAATGACTAATTTGACAGTGTGTGCTTGGCAGGATCATGATTAATTGTAATTGTATATAAATAGAATTGTTGAATGAGAATGAACAAGCATAGAATCAACCAAGTTTCTCTTCTCTATTCTTCCCTAATCCTTGCTCTGTTTTGGAGGTGATTACCCTCGAAGTAACTGACATATCATCATCCCAATTCTCCATTTCTGTCATCCCCCTTTACCTTCCTTCCACTTTTCTGATTGGCCAAACACTTAACAATTGGTATCAGAACCCTCTTTCCTATGACCATGACTGAAACTTGATCCTCTTTATACATCAATGAATCAATAGCATCCTTAAGAACTACCACTGACCACCATGCCCATTCTCTTCAAGAAATTACTCAGCAGTTGAATGCCAATTGTTAGGTTCTAAGTACTTAGGAACTAATGTATTAGAACTCTAATTTGTATTGTTGGCAAACCATGATCAAAACAAGTTTTTAGTCTTGTTCAGACTTGCTCAAAGTGTATGCATTTTATGTAAAGTTGGAATTGAGTTGCTGCAGAAGTTATAGTATGATTCTGCCTGGCTTGATTGATCAAGAATTAGACTCGATCGATTGAAACTCGGGCAGAACGTTTTTCTATAGAATTTTTCAACTCAGCCCTAAGCCCATATAACATGTAGGGTTTTATATTTTGTCCTAAGTATAAAAGGAAAAATCCTAGCCACATTTTACGGAGCTTCTTTTGCTGTGTGTGTGAATTTTTTGTGAGATCTAAAGATATTTGCCTTTACACATACTTAGGATTATCAAGAAGGAGAATTCGATTCAAGAACTTGATGATCATTTAGTTGTTGCAATAAAGAGTCTAAAGATACACAAGTGGGAGTGCTTGTATTTGCTAGGAATCCAAGAAAGAAGTAGTTTGTGGACTCAGAGTTATCATGGGGTCATGGTAGTAAGTTTCCTACTCGAGGTAGCAATAGGATGTTAGTGGTCTAAGTCGCTATTGTGTAAACTTTAATTCTTTCATAGTGGATTCAGGTTCACCTTGAGGATCACTAGGTTAAATCCTCCACAGGTTTTTACCAGTTTTATTTCCTGGGTTATCATATTGTTGTGTTCTTTATTTTCTGCACTTTACAATAATATGATGTGTTTGTGTTAACCTAGATTTGAAATTGGACTAAGTAATCAACTTGGCTAATTAACTTGGTTAATCTGTTGTATTTTAAGGGGTCTAAAAACGTACAACAATACCCAGCAATTGAATGCCATTAGCCTTGCTTTGCAGAAGCTAATTGAAGCTGAATAAAAAAGACAAAAACCACCATCCCTAAAGACCCCAATGTCTCAAGCTATTACTTTGCCAATACCAAGTTTGGCGAAGAGTATGAGGCTTGAGTTTCCTCGATTCAGAGGAGATGACCTTGCAGCCTGGGTGTACAAAGCTAATCAATACTTTAATTTCTATCAAACCCCACTTAATGAGAGGCTTTTGATGGCTTCTTTCCATATGGATGGTGATGCTTTAGTTTTGGTTCCAAGATTGTGAAGCATCAAGGGTGTTCTTGGCTTGGGAGAGCTTTGTGGAGGCATTGTTAACAAGATTTGGTTCTTCTGCCTATGAGGATCCAATGGAGGCATTGACAAGGTTGCGACAAACAAGTAATGTGGTAAACTACAAGGAGCAATTTGCAGCTCTCTCTAACAGAATTAGGGATTTGTCAGAGAACCATATACTAAGTTGCTTTCTCAGTGGCCTTAAAGATGAAGTCAGGCTGCCTGTGAAAATGCTTAATCCAAAGAATCTCAATAAGGCCTTTGGTTTGGCTAAAATTCAAGAAGATTATTTGATGAGTAGCAAGAAAATTCAAAGACCTTCTTCACTAGAATTGTCTACGCCTTCAATTCTTGGACCAAGACCTAATATCAAGATGGACTCCAAGTTTAAGCTGCCCTTGCAGAGGTTGTCACCAGCACAGATGGAGGAGAGAAGGAAGAAAGGACTTTGCTTTAATTGTGATGAGAAATTTCAACCTTGGCATCACTATAAGTCTGCTAAACTTTTCTTGTTAGAAGGCCTTTATCCATTTCAAGGACCCAGTTTTAATGTGTAATTGATAGAACTTAATGATACTAATATGCCCTTATCACCTGAATATGATATTCTTCATTATGAATTTGTTGAGTCTGAACCTAAAATGGTTGAAACAGAAATTACACTTTATGCTCTCTTAGGAAGCCCTTCACCTGGTACAATGAGAATAAATGGTAAAATTAATAGTCATTGGGTTGTCATTTTTATTGACACTGGCAACACTCATAATTTCCCAGATGCTACCATACTTTCCAAATTACAACTATCTTTAGACCCCTACTATTTCATTTGAGGTTAAGGTAGCTAATGGAGCAACAATTAAGACCAAGGGTGTTTGTTTAGATGTTAAGGTCATATCTTTTCAATGGGCTTGAATGATTTGCCCTTAGGAGATTGTGAGTTGGTCTTAGGCATTCAATGGCTTAGGTTCTTAGGTCTGATTCAATGGGATTTCCTAGCTATTTCAATGCAATTTCTGCATCTTGGTACCACTGTTACTTTGTTTGGAATGCATCCTATTGATTTAACTCTTCAAGAGGGTGATCATTTCTTTAGAAAGCCTCTCAGGAAGGGTATTCTTCTGCAGATTGTGTCATTGGGTTCAGGAACTTCTTCATCCCAGCAACAATGTGATCCCTTGATTGAGAAGCTGCTAATTGAGTTTGCCTCAGTATTTGATACACCCTCTGGTTTGCCTCCTTGTAGAGGTCATGAACATCAAATTCTTTTTATGGAGGGGCTTGCCCTAATCTGTCAAAGGCCTTATAGGTATCCTCACTTCCAAAAAACTGAAATTGAAAAGATCGTCAATGATTTGTTGGAAGTTGGTTCCATTAGGCCTAGTCAAAGCCCATTCTCTTTTCCAGTATTGT
This sequence comes from Quercus aquifolioides, assembly GCA_019022515.1. Classification (NCBI taxonomy): domain Eukaryota; kingdom Viridiplantae; phylum Streptophyta; class Magnoliopsida; order Fagales; family Fagaceae; genus Quercus; species Quercus aquifolioides. The sequence goes on along the minus strand of CM032335.1, from coordinate 37,258,232 downwards.
TGGTGAGGAAGGCAGATGGCTCTTGGAGGATGTGCATTGACTATAAGGCTTTGAATCAAGCTACAATCAAGGACAAGTTTCCTATACCAGTAGTGGATGAGTTACTGGATGAGCTTGCTGGTTCCACCATCTTCTCTAAGTTGGATTTAAGATCTGGTTACCACCAGATTCGTATGAAGGAGGACACATGATGGAAACTATGAGTTCTTAGTTATGCCATTTGGTCTGATTAATGCTCCATCTACCTTCCAGTCCCTAATGAATGATGTTTTCATGCCTTATTTGAGAAGGTTTGTGTTGGTTTTCTTTGATGACATCCTGGTTTTCAGTCCTACCTTGGAGCTTTATCTTTAGCATCTCAGAATAGTATTGGAGTTGCTGCTGCAACATCAGTTATATGCTAAGAGAAGCAAATGTGTCTTTGATTGTTCAGAAGTGGAATATCTTTGCCACATCATCTCTGGCCAAGGTGTTAGTACTGATCCAAGGAAGACTGCAATAATGGGGACTTGGCCATCCCCTACTTCTATCAAGGCCTTAAAGGGTTTTTTGGGCTTGATTGGCTATTATAGAAAGTTCATCCGAAATTATGGTCAGATAGCTACTCCATTTACTGCATTGCTGAAAAAGAATGCCTTTGTTTGGTCTGCTGAAGCTGAAAAAGCTTTTCAACAACTCAAGGATGCTGTTAGTCAACCTCCTGTCCTGGCTCTGCCTAACTTTAATCACTCATTCACTATTGAGTGTGATGCATCAGGGAGTGGCCTAAGGGCTGTTTTGATGCGGAATCATAGACCAATTGCCTTCCATAGTCAACTTCTCAAGGGCAAGGCCTTGCAATTGTTCACTTATGAGAAAGAATTGTTAGCATTGGTCACTGTAGTGCATAAGTGGAAACCCTACCTCTTAGGTAGACCATTCATTACAAAAACTGACCAACAAAGCTTGAAATATATTTTGGAGCAGAGGATTGCTACTCCTGCTCGGCAGAAATGGTTGACTAAATTTTTGGGTTATTTGTTTGTGGTGGAGTATAAACAAGGCTATGAGAACAAGGTAGTTGATGCCTTGTCTAGGAGGTCAAATTCTATTTTTGAGGATCTAGCTGCTCTAAATCCTTTTGTTAACTCTCCATCCTTGTTTTTGATTTCCTTTCCATGTCCTTCTTGGATTGAGAAATTAAAGGCTAGCTATCAACTCTCCACTAAGATGCAGCAGTTATTACAATAGTTGCAATCTAGTTCAACATGTCCTAGGTTCTTTTCCTTGCATAATGGGCTGATTTTGTATAAAAGTAGGGTCTATTTGGGTCCACAATGCAGTCTAAAGCCTAAGGTTCTTCACCTGGTCCATGACAGCCCCCTAGGAGGACACTTTGGCTTCCTCAAGTCTTTCCATAGATTAAAACAAGACTTCTTTTGGGTGGGAATGAAATCAGACTTGAAACATTATATTAGGGAGAATGGAGTTTGCCAACAAATGAAGCATGAGACTTGCAAACCAACTAGGTTATTACAACCTCTGCCTATTCCTAATAGGCCTTGGTCTACTGTTAGTATGGACTTTGTCAGTGGATTACCTACTTCACAGAGGTTGGATACAGTTATGGTGGTTGTGGATAGGCTCACTAAGTATGTTCATTTCATTGGATTGTCCCATCCCTATTCTGCTGCTAAGGTGGCTGCTTTGTTTGCTTAGAATGTCTTAAAATTGCATGGCATGCCTGCTTCCATTGTTTCTAACAAAGATCCTGTGTTCACTGCTAAGTTCTGGGCAGAGCTATTCAAACTACAAGGGGTTCAACTAGCTATGTCTTCAGCATATCATCCCCAGATGGGCAGACTGAGGTGGTGAATAAATGTTTGGAGCAGTATTTGAGGTCTTTTTCTGCAAATAGGCCTACTGAGTGATCAGACTGGTTGTATTTAGCTAAATTCTGGTTTAACACCAATGACTATTTAGCTACCAAGTTGACTCCATATGAGGCTGTGTATGGTTTCCTTCCTCCTTGTTTGATGGATTACATACTTGGTACAACCCAAGTGGCAGCTGTGGATTCTCTTTTTTAGTCAAGACAGCTTATCCTTGCTCTGCTTAGATAGAATTTGGTGAATGCACAAGCTCAAATGAAGCAGCAATGTGACCTCCATAGGTCTGAGAGGGCATTCAGTGTTGGTGATTGGGTGTACCTTCGACTACAGCCATACAAGCAGCAGACAGTGGCCTATAGGGCATCTCATAAGTTCTCTCCCAAGTTTCTTTGGCCATTTCCAAGTCCTTGAGAGAATTGGAAAGGTTGCTTATAAGCTGGATCTACCTACTGGTTCTGCAGTCCACCTAGTGTTTCATGTCTCAAGGCCAAGTTAGGATAGCACAATGTGTCTATACCTCTGCTACCATCAGTGAATTCTCAAACCAAGTCTCACAAGCTTCGAAATAGGACTATCATCCAACATCTCATCCAGTGGCAAGGAGGGACTACAAATGATGCTACTTGGGAGGATTTATTTCTTCTTCAGCAATAATTCCCTCATCTTGTGGGCAAGATGATCTAAAGGGGGGAGGTGTTGTTAGGATACTGGCTGTGTTGTGCTTAGTGGTGTGCTTAGCTATGCTTGTAGTTGTAATGTACTTAGCCATGTGCAATGCATGTGCAAGGTGTAATGCTTGGTGTTGTATTTTGTTGTAGTAGTTAAGTAGTTAGTTAGTGCTGAAGAAGTGGAGGTAGTTAAGGGAGTTAGTTAGAAGGTTGTTAGTTAGTTTGTAGTTACTGGTTTGACAGTGTGTGTGCTTGGCAGGATCATGATTGATTGTAATTGTATATAAACAGAATTGCTGAATGAGAATGGACAAGCATAGAATCAACCAAGTTTCTCTTCTCTATTCTTCCCTAATCCTTGCTCTGTTTTGGAGGTGGTTACCCTTGAAGTAACTAACATTTCATCATCCCAATTCTCCATTTCTGTCATCACCCTTTACCTTCCTTCCACTTTTCTGATTGGCCAAACACTTAACAAACAACCATGTTATTATACTTCGTCCGTTTGGGAGGTTCTTATAAGATACATTGTTATTTAAATTTTTTTTTATACTATTTGCAGGTCCTACATAAGTTGCCTGCTTATTTATTAACTTTTATTTATTTTTTTTCTACTATTTGCGGATCCAACGTAAATCATTTATTTATTATATTCAACTTTTAACTTCTTTCTTTTTTTAGAGTTTGCAACCTACGACGTCCGCTTCTAATAATTGTGTTTTTTATCATTAGACCAAGACAAATCAGTTTTTGGTATAGGCAGGGATTGAACCCCAAATATTTTATTCAATTATCAGAGACTTTATTAGAAGAGCTAACTGGAACCCACTAACTTTTACCTTTTATTTATAATACTTTCCACAAAAGCTAGATAAATTGTTCTCAAACAGACACTATCATTTCCTTTACATCATTGTGCTTAATAGGGTTTGGTCATGTGCTCTAACATACAAAATTACGGTAGGTCTAACTAATCCATTTCCTTGATTAGCTAAGTATATCAACAAAATGACAATATTTTTTACTTTCTTTGTGTACTTTTTTCTACTAATGGAAAACGACCATATCTCTTTTCAATAATCAAGCATCACTTATATCAATATTAGATAAATTTCTTTCGAAAGTTATAGCTAAAGTAGTAATACTTTTTTGGTCAAAATGAAAAACTCACCCTTTAAATTTCACAAATTTTCATTTCACTCCTCTAAATTTGGGTTTTTTCATTTCAATTCTCTAAGTTTCATTCATTTCCAATTGATTCCTCTGTTAGTACTCTGTTAGTTGTTTCCATCAACTTACCAAAACGACGGCGTCTTGGACTTTAGTTAATATTTATTTTTTATTTTTTTATTTATTTCTTAATTTTAGAAAAATGTTAATTTAAAAAAAAATATAAACGAAATTAGAGGGGAACGACATCATTCCCTCCCCCATGCCTAAAGAACAAAATTAATCCCCACCCACCGATACCCTAGCCCGATACTAATTACTGAGAGATTGAGGGAGAAAGAGGAGCAAAGAGAGAGAAAGAGAGATCAAAAGGGGCAAGAGAGACTGAGAGGGGGAAAGAGGGAGAAGAGAGACAAAGAGACTGGTGTTTACGGTGGCTCATTCTAGGGATACTCGATGGCTCTGCTCCAGTCTAGGAAGTGTTCTTGGCGACGCCACTCCAGTAGGTGTACTCGGCGGCTACGAAATCGTTTGGTTAAGTTGAGCTAGATTTTCAGTTTTTGTCCTTGTGGGTATTAGCTTAATTGTGGGAGCATTTCCTATTTTCAAGCACATTTTCTAAGAAAGATTTTTCTCTCTTAAAATGATTCAGACATAACCCACTATATTATATGTCTTAGATTAGTCAACCATTGATTACTGTCATTAATTCAGACATAACCCACTCTAGTTGTGGTACTTAGGTAAGATCTCCTTAACTCCGTATAGTAGCGTCTTACCTTGGTATATTGCTTACCAAAGTCCTATCTTACCATGCATCTAGCAATTTCTCTAGCTCTATATGCCTTGGACAAGGCAAGCTATACTTGTGCATCCCTCGCCATTGCAACTAACAATTCTTTAGCTATGTAATCAATATTAGCCTGAAATTGGTCAACATACTTTTTTGCCATCCAATTTGCAGAAACCTGCTTGCTATAGAAAGACCTAATACATGTATGAGTATCATATATGCACTAATCCAAAAGTTTGCATCCTTATCAATACCTTCTGACACCTTCCAAGAACAACCTTCAACACATTTATACCTCACCCTAGGCTTCTCATTTTTGGACAACAATATGCCATATCCATGTGCTTTAACTTGTAAGCTCGAGCAAACTCTTTGAATTGATTGTTGTCCCTAAAGGACATCGCCAACACAAATTCAAGATCCTTTAAGTATTCATGCTTGAATTCAAGTAATTTTTTTCTTTTGCTCACCATTAGAATTGTTAGGAGAATGCAACTAGTCTGAGGATGCATAGTCAGATCCACTTAATATTTCATCCAATGGCCAATTAAAAAGAGTTGGAACTAGATCTAGGTGTAATAATGACTAGTTTGCAATACTAGGTGGGTGTGACAATGGATGGTTGGCAATATTAGGAGTAGGTTCTTGTGAGCCTGACCATTATGTGGGTTGATGGGCTGTCCTTTATGTGGGCTGGTAGGTTGATTAGCGTTGCCATCAATTTCATTCACAATAATTTCATATGACTTTTCATTGGCTGGGTCTAGACATGGCAAAACGGGCCAAAATTTGCTGACCCGACCCGACCCGAAAAATACTTAACCCGAACCTAGATTTTTGACCCGAAGCAAAAAAAAAGATTGACCCGTGACTCGACCCATTTTTTCAACCCAACCTGTGACCCGAACCACTTTTTAAAACATTTTTTGGTAAAAAAAAAAATAAAATTAAGACAATATTGGTTTAATTGTTTGTTGTGAGGTTTAAGGAAACAATTAAGACCTTTACATAACTACATGCAAATGAATTGAAAGATAAATGGTTGAGGCATTCTGTAATGAGTAAAGATTTTTAGATATCAAATAGCAAAGTACATGCCAAGATAATCTAGTTACAGTAGAGTTAAAAAGATATATTTAAAATTATAGACATGTATGAGAAATATTCATAAGTGTGAAAAAAGTGAAGTCAAAGTATCAATGAAATTAGCGTAAATTATGAATGCTTAGGCCTATTTTTAACAATTCATGTCCAAAATAAACTGCTTTTCAAAATAAATTATGATATTTTCTAGAATGTGCGTTGCTTAACAATGACATGATATTCATAAAAGAGCCTCATCTGCATCCTCCAAATCAACATCATTATCATCATCAAAGTCATCAACATCCACATCCACATACACATCCTCCACACCAACACCATAACCAACCAAATCAGAAGCATCAACAACACTGATATCCCTAATTAACAATTTTTTCTTAACAAGGGTTGCATGTTCAACATAAATGTTTATTTTAGGATCAATGAGGTCAAGACACTTAAATAGTTCTTGAGTATTAGCGTCATTGGACAAATATCTTAGGCCATTGTGAAGATTCAACCCAAGCACAACAAAATAAAACTGGACATAATCTGATACCCCCAACTTCGCACAATAATGTTTAACCTCTGGTACATAAAAGCAATCCAAATCCACATTATCATAAACTTTCACCTTACCACCTATATACTTCTTCTTACCCAAGTGGTGCAATACTCCATTGTAATGAATAAACAATGTAAAATGCTGACCAAGAATCTTTCCTGTGAGAGTTGTAAATTAAAAAGGAAACACACAACACAACACCAATATATTAGCCGACAAATACAGTGTTAAGTGCCCCACACAAAGCAAACAACTCCGAGTGGGGACCAAGTTGTTTCGAAATAATAAAATTGCATGTGAAGATGTTCAAAAAAAGACAAATAAAGTAGATCGTCCAAAAAAAAAAAAAAAATGACAACTAAAGTAGTTACAAAGCATTTAATCTCACCTATTAGTCAACAAAAACAAAGTACCTCTTCAATAGAAAAAGTTAACTTTGGTCTCCAGCTTTAAAGAATACACAGCAAAATCAAGCACAAAACCCAAAACTAATCATACCCAAAATAACACATAACTTAAACTAGAAACTGAAAGTCCTGGGTTTTCAGAACTTACCCAAAGGTGTATTGGTCGGAGCCACCTCTTGAAGCAGCAGAGTAGAGCCACTGAAAACACCCACCTCCCTCTTGGTCCCTCCCAGAGCTGCAGAGAACACCCACCTCCCTCTTGGTCCCTCCCTCTCTCTCTCTCTCTCTCTCTCTCTCTCTCTCTCTCTCTCTCTCTCTCTCTCTCTCTTGGTTTCTTAGATATAAGGTGGGTAGGGTGGGAATTAATTTTGTTCTTCAGGCATGGGGGAGGGAATGATGTCGTTCCCCTCAAATTTAGTTTTTTTTTTTTAATTAATATTTTTCTAAAATTAAGAAAGAAATAAAAATAAATATTAACTAAAGTCCAAAATGGCATCGTTTTGGTAAGTTGACGGCAGCAACTAATACAATACTAACGGAGGACTCAATTGGGAATGAATGATAGTTAGAGGATTGAAATGACAAAACCTAAACTTATAGGACTGAAATGAAAAATGGTGAAACTTAGAGAGTGAGTTTTGCATTTTCCCCTATTTTTTTTTTCTTCTTTCCCTGAATAAGTCAATCATAGCACTTGTCAATTTAGTTTAGAGAAAAGTAATTTAGTTATTCACTACCAAATGTTTCTTTATTTACTGAAACAAAGAAAATTTCTAGATGTCTTCTACTATGTATAATGTATACAATTTTATTGTGACTACACATATACTGGTACAGAATAATCCATTAAATAAATTTTGAAGTGCTTGATTAAACTCCTCTAGCAATAAAAGGACAGGTGTAGATTCTTTTATGTCAAACTACTGATTTTCACAAAAACTTAAATTCTTAAGAAATTGTGAATTTAATAATCATTTAATTATTATTCTAATATTCTCCCCCACATGGGTTCAATTTCCTCCTTAATAAATGAAACTTAATTAACATATGATATTTTTAAATGAGGTAGAAAGATAACGTGATAGATTATGGGAAAAGATTCCCCCCATTCCCTCCTAGTTTTAGTTTGATTGTGATACGTGTCATTTATATAATTTTGTATGGTTTACATGGAGGTTTTATGACCAATGAAGTTTATTTTATAATAAAAAACTTTTAAAAAAAAAAGATCGTTGGATTTAATCTCTCGTTTGAGTTAAATTTGGAGGGAATGAGAGGATAGTCTCCCATAAAGTAGTAAAAGTACTATTAATTGTTCCAAATGTATAAATTGTTAAATTAGTAGTAAAAGTACTACTAATTTATTCATAATTCTAACATTTTCCTACGCCAAAAAATTTTATTTTATGCATGAATAGAAGGGATGAACTTTGATGTTTAGTCAATGAAAGCCATGTTGGCTCTCATGAAACAAAAGGAATGTTACAATGAGTCAAAAATATAAAGAGTCTGTACCCATTTTCACCTAAGGCAAAATACATAGCGTAAGCTCCAAACAAAGGCCTCCTTTTTTATGTAGAAAATTCAAGTGAAAAGGAGGGAAATTTTGGGTAGCCATTGTTAATAATACGATAAAAGATAAAATATGCATCCTTTTTTTTTTTTTCTAGCAAATGTAACAATATGAATAAGGTGACAATGCTTATATCCAAGCCAATTCCAAGTGAAGGGTTTGCCATATTACTTTTAATCATTAAGTTGAACAATACTAGGTTATGGTTAAGATCCTTCTTCGTATAAGGTCTCATATATTGAAATGTGAAGTTTAAAAATCACCTCATTTGAAGGAGTTTTAATATATATATATATATATATATATATATATATATATTATTTTAATTCAATAATTGGGAGAAAGGGTATGTAAACCCTAGAACCTGGATGTCTCTATTGAGAAACATCAGAAGGTATCAGCTTTAGCTACAATGCTCTTAGCAATAATTTTTAATATTTGATATAAACTTTTATTTTTATCACCGTATTCTACCTTCTAAACATCTTTGAATAATTTATAAAATCTAATAAAATGTGGATTAATTGAGTTATTGCACATTTGACCTACTAATAAAACTAAGTAAATACTTTTTTAATTTTATAATTCATACAACTTATAACAAGGGATTGAGAATTTGAACTCTTCATGTTTTCTTTGGAAATATTAAAAGATACCAATAAGTTGAGCTACAAGTCAACAAGACTCTTGGCATAAAAGAATTTTGAATAACAAAAATCTGACATGTAATCAGTAATCTACGTGTTGACATAAGAAAATTTGAAGGGCCCTATCGTAAAAAAACATTATCATGTCTTCATTGTCTTGTCATTTCATATTTTAAAGTTTGCCCCTTCTATTTTAATTTTTAAAAAAGTGAGTATTTTTTTATATAAAAAATTTAGAAAAAAATATCTTTTGTTAAATTATTATATGTTTTGGGCGTTGGTTAAGTGTAGTTGATAAAGTTTAGTTTTATAAAGCAAAATTTTTAACAACCCGCATCATGCGTCGAGTGCAGCCAATGGCGTGACCCATGCAACTGAAATTCTGAATCTTCTAAATATCTCACTAGTTATTAGTTATTACTAATTATCGCTTTCAATGTTTCATAAGAAAAAAAAAAAAAAAACTAAGAATGGACTCCAAAACCTATTCCTTTTTTGTTAGCCAATTGAACTCTAGTTTATCATATTCAAATCCCATTTATTTTGAACACCGAACACTCTTTTAGCATTACTTAGATAGAAGAACCCCAAAAAAATTAGAATAATCGGTTATTGATTGTTTAAACTTTAAACCGTCCATGTCATAAACATTCCATGCTAACTAAAAGTAACTAAGCAAGTTGTGTTCCTTGTATTACAAATACTAGTGTTTAACTCGCGCAATGCGCGGGATCATTTTACATGACAATTACATGAGAGACTAAAAAAAAAAAAGAATCTGACTTTAAGCAATTAAAACTTACATGACAATTTCAAATAGCAAATCTGTTATTCCTAGGAACCACAATGAATCACACCGAACTAAAGTTCCTCAAATTTTTTAGGCTTTGCTTCAAAATAACACAGAGATAGATTAGATTATACAGACACCCAAATTTTGAATTCATGAAGCTTTTCACCCATTATTATGTAATCTTCTATTCATAAAATAAATAAATAAAATTAAAGCATCTATAAGTACTCAATCCAAAACACTAAGACATACAAAATAAAAACAAATGAATAAAGAAAATAAACAAAGCTAATTGCAACAACATTAAAAAAAAAAAACTACCAATAAACTGAGCCTAATAGAACAATTTTGAAATATATGAGAAATTATTCTTAACGCAAAAGGAAAGTGTAAGATGCTCCAAAAAAAACAAAACAAAAACAAAATAAGCATTCTAGTAAATTAGAGACATATATCAATAGAGAAATAATAGTAGAATTAAATATCAAGAAGAAAAACAACAAAGGCGATTAGAGGAAATGCAGTTCAATCTGCAAAAACTCAGTAATTAACATAAAACACCAATAATTTTATTTACAAAAAATTACAAAATAACTGTACTCCCCAAACATTCAGATTTTAAACCATCCATCTTACAAATATGGCTATTAACAAAACATAGAATACAAAACATAGGTGATTAGAGAGATATTTGAAAAAAAAGCCAACAGGAAATAACAAAACACTATTCTAAAAGAGATCCAAGTAAAAGCATTGTTAAATATTATGTACCATGTCATCATAAAAGTGTTTTTTAGAGCAACTAAATCTATAGTTGGTGATGTCTAAGCCCACCAAACTCCAAAATTGAAGCAGAAAATATATATCGATAATTTTAAAAAAATATATATATATGTATATATATATATAGGCAAAGATTCCCTCAGGAAAAATCATTACAGGCCCACACAGAAAATCTTAAAAGAAAGTTACGACCTATTAAAAAAATCAACTCTTAATGGGCACAAAGGAAAAGCTTCATCTATTATTACCTCCAAATCATGTCACTCTGCAGGCACTTATGTAAAAATGAAAACAAAATTTGACCTTTCAAATTAATTCAGTAACTCTTATTGAAGTATAATAAATGGTCTTATCAGTGAGAGGACCCTTTGTAGCATTAAGTAGTTAGGAATGAGAAGTTAAAGAGTTTAGATAAACTGAAAAAAGACTTTGGTTTAATAATCCCTTAGCATGCAGTTATCGACAAAACATAATCAGTTCAAGAAAACTAAACAAAACAGAACTCAAGAAATTGGGGAAAAAAAAAAGGAATTAGGGAAAAAGGTAGCCAAACCTTAATCCTTGATTGAGTAATGCAGCAAAACAGTGTTTAACAAAGTCTTAAAAGAAAGCTACAATCTATTAAGAAAATCAACCCTTAATGGACACATATAATAATTATAACCTCTATTAGCTGAGAAAGTAAAACATAATATGTGACCCCTTCTTTTGATTCAAAATGTTGTATTGCTAAAGCACATCCCTAAGATTCCATTACTCATCAATAGAAAATCAGCCCACTACCTTCTTTTTATCTCTTCATGGGGTTGCGAAACAAAATTTTCAATAAAAACTCAAGAACTAACACCAAAGGATGGATGCACGCACATATGAAAGATTATGTGAACATGAATCACTTTATGAATCATATACTTATTCAGAGCAGCCCAAAACACCAAAACCTACAAACATTGAAAAAAAAATGCTAAAAAATCAACCATTATTGAACGACAAACATGTTTTTTTGTACACATATTCAAGGGCTAAACCCCATGATGCCACCCCAAAGAAAACAGGATTATGATAAATCAAAAAGAAAGCATCAAAATAAAGAGTATAACACATCAAGTCACAAAATGCTGACCTTGGGTATAGGTGCTGCGGAAAAGAAGTGAAACAGAGTAGGTGTCAAATTAACAATTGGAAGGAGGGAGAGGTTTTATTTTGCCGTTTTTTCTTTTACCAACTGCCTATCCCTATGAATGCAGATCATCTAATGACTTAGATTGTCCCTGATGACATTGTGCACCTTTGTTTAGTATAATCTCTATATTTCTATTTCAAAGAAGGTAGTAAATAATCAAAGAATATAATAATTCCAATTTAAAAAAGATTATAATGTTAGTAAAGCAGGAAAAACCAAGATTATAATCTGAGGCCAAAACATTGAAAGAGAGAGAATAAAACATTCAGATTTTAATTCAAATTCGAATAACAAAAAGTAGCAGTAAGGATGTGAAATAAGTAGAAGGGAGAATGGGCTGAAGAAATCAATTTGTAAAGACATAAGCTGGCCAAAACATGCAAATCAAAGCCAATTGAAACAGGAATAGAGTAAATGAACAAAATGTAATACGAAATATTAGTTAAGGAAAAAGAAAATCAGCATTCAAGCAAACTATAAAAAACTGTAAAATGGTTTTATCTTGTCAATGTTCCTTTTAAATGAAGAGGTCGGTTTGGTTTTTCAATAATCAGCATATATAGAGGTCGATCTGATTTATAAATGGCCTTTCATGATTCTAGGATTCTGCCATTCTTGATCCGATATTTCTATTTCAAAGAAGGCAGTAACTAATCAAAAAATACAATAATTCCAATATGGAGAAGATTATAATGTTAATAAAGCAGGAAAAAAGAAGATTATAATCTGAGGCCAAAACATTGAAAGAGGGAGAATGAACATCCAGATTTTAATTCAAATTCGAATAAACTATAATAAACTGTAATATGGTTTTATCTTTCAATTATCTTGTCAATGTTTCTCTTAAATGAAGAGGTCGATCTAGTTTTTCAATAATCACCTCTCATTATTCTAGGGTTTTGCCATTCTTGTCCATGTCGTAAGAATTAATGTTCACAACAAAGCATCTAAAGAAAGAGAATGGGCATCCGAATTTCAATTCAAATTTGAACACAGTAAATTGATGCGTACCTTTCATTCATCTGTGTTTAGTTCCGATTATGTTGGTCACGAAGTTGCGCCGATCTCTATCTCTATATCTCAAATCTCTAAATTGATAGCAAACCTAAAGAAGACAATAAGGTAAGAGAGAGAAAATGTTAAGCAAAGAATGATGAGAAGAGATCGCTAGTGTTTTTTTAATTGCAACGTTCTTTTTTTTTTTTATAATTTTAACAGGGCTTTTTTTTTTAATATACAAAAAACACCCAAATGTCTTATCTGAAAGAGAACTCCATAAATTTGTGCTTCAACAAAAGGATGGAAAAAGGAGGTTTCTTAAATTATAGAAAATAAATTGAAGTTGTAATCTGGCTTGAATTGAAAAATGTGCAAGATTGATCCCATAGTACCATTGACTGCTCATGAGACACCAAGACTGAACCGGTTCAAAACATATTTCTAAATTTATCCATTTAAAAAATATTAAATTTCTTAATACTCAGCATATCAAGAAAAAGAAAAAATATACACAGATTTACGAGTAAGCATTGTTCTAAAAAAATTACTTAGAAACAGATGGACTGTGGGTAAGAGTTCGGAAGACTTTTCCCAAAGACACCATCTCTAAATAAATGGTAAAATTTATAATATTTGACCAAATAGAATAACATCCCAAAACAATAACTAAATATATCCTTCTGTGTCACTCTTGTAAACAACATCCATCCCATAGAGCATCTTGCCAAAGACAACATGGCATCCAGGCTATAAAAACTGTGCACTAAATAGATGGTACAAATTATCATTGCTCAAATACATTTTAAAAATAATATAAAAAATCCTCCATGCCATTAATACAGCCAGCAAATGTCACAAAGTCTTAGTCTTCTTCTCCTATGTTATCTCATGTAAAGATATTGCCTTAAGGTGCACACATGTTACTAATCCAGCACATGGACACTCAAATTCATGTAATGAGTCTACCTATGCCTAAATATGAAAAAAGATCTTGATCTACCTTAATCGATAAAATCTTCAAATTAGCACTTGAATCAAACCATTCACTTACAAACCAACAACTTTGAGCACAACACTACTTATTTAATAGGGAAAACAACAGCCTGAGCCTATATGCAAAAATTAGCGAAATTAAGATGGATGCACAGAGTTCCAAAATAACTGAACAAAACAAAATATTCAACAGTATGAAAGATAGAGGCTAATAATTAAATAGATACTAATCTAAGATACCCAAACTTGTAATAAATAATCTGCTACTATCGCAACTCAAATCTTACAAACATGGGTGGGGAAAAATGCTAGAGATCACAAACCATATATAAGAGCTCTATTTGAAATTGAAAGTTTCATTCACAGAATCATCACAAATAGCAACTGAAATCCCTCAGAATCAAGAAAATTTAATCTTTGCTTAGAACTATCCCAAATACATCAATCAACAAAATGTAATCCAAAATATCAGATAAATAGAGGGATAGTAAGCCCGTCCTAAGGTGAAACAAAGTCTACAAAAAGAAGCTGAAGTAATCATTATAAGGAAGTTGATCACAAAGCATGACACCAACAACAAAAAAACATAACAATTTTACAGGTTAGTTGAAAAAGAATCATGGAATGCATTTTTTTTCTTTTTAGAAAAAGCTATCTAAAATATGCAAAAACAGAGGAAATTCAAACAACGAATACATAATGGACAGAATTATCAGATAAACAAAGGAAAAATTAGGCTTTCCTAACCTATCAGTTTGTTCCAGCAACTCTGCTTGCAAATTACTCAAGTTTTGTACTTGACAGAGTACAAAACTGCAGCAAATCTGAATTTAAACAAAATGACAGAGTAAGAAGGTTTTTTATAATTTCAATAACACAGTGTCTAACAATCTGCTGGAAGGTGTATAGTAATCAGTTGGTTATTAATTTATTTATTTATTTTTCAAGAACGCAGTAATTACTATACACTCTAAACTTTCAGATTTTAAACCATCCAAGTAATCAAGGGCGAAATCCCTAGTGTTACCAAAACTTAAAACCAAAAATAATAATTTCAGGCCATATCATCCATAGAGAGAGAATAAACGCATCATTACACACTCTAAACTTTCAGACTTATAACCATCCAAGTTGAAATTTGGCTATCAAAATAAAGGGCAAAATCCCTTATGTTACCAATACTTAAAACCGAAAATTATAATTTTTGCATAGAAAGAGAAATAAACCCATCTATATTTCAAAAGGAGTCAAAGAAGAACCCTAGACAATTCGGTATGGAGAAAATTTTGAAATACAGATATATTGAAAAGGAGGATGGTAATTCTTGTAGTATAAACATCTGGTCTTAAACTAAAAACATATACATATTGGAGATTTAATATGCTAATTCGAAAAGGAAAATCAATGTCGAAAAGTTTCAGAAAACCAAAACAGTATTTGAAGAAGAAAAGAGTACGCTGACCTTTAGAGATATTTTGTTGCAGAGGAGAGATGAGGCAGAGCAGCAGATCAGATGGCGATGGCCGGCCGTTCGAAACTCTACTGGATCGCAAGTTTTTTTTTTTTCCTCCTTCCCTTTATCTGTGTCGCAGTGTCGCTAGGCATTTTCTTTTAGAGAGAGAAAATGTCAAGCGTAGGCTGATGAAAAGAGATGGCTAGGGTTTTTTTAATTGCAACTTTTTATTTATTTTATTTTAACCGGTTCTTCTTTTTAATATATCAAAAAAGCTGTCAAACGGTGTTAAGCAAGGCAGAGTTTTGAAAGGCCAAACGTTGTAACGTGTGGCTCATTTTTCCTATTTGTCACTACTTCCTTAAAGGTAGGTATCCATTTTCTCTCAGCTTCTGCTATTATATATAGTATAAGATAAGTCCATTTTAGTTCAAGTCTAAATATTTTATAAATTATTTCATCGCTGTCATAAAACTCATTTCTATTAACAATCCAATGAGAAGATAAGTTTGACAACCGATTTAAATATCTCAATTTCTCTTCATTAGCAAAAACCAAAAAGTATGGTTTACTCTGTCAAAATTATTTCCTTTAAATAATTTTGACAATATATAAGAAGATAGCTCCTTATCATGCTTTTCTTCAGTCAACTTGTGCTGATGTCTGTACTTCCTGGAATGGCTAACTGACACCATAACTGCTCATAAATCTATTATATATTCCTTAGTGTCAATCTTATCCTAAACTTTGTTTTGGAATTTTCATACATAAACTATATGATTAATTTTGGGACAAAATTGCTAAATGTCTTTTTTGGGTAAACTAAGCAGTGTTTTGTCATATTTTTTAAATTAATTAGGGAAATGCTCCGCTTTTGAAACTCGATTTTCTCAAAATCGAGTTATAAAAAAAATAAAAAAAAATTCTGGAGCCCTATAGTGGCGTTTTTAAGGACCTATAGTGACGTTTTCAGGACCTATAGTGACGTTTTGTAACTCGACTTCAATTAAATCGAGTTATAGGCAATTTTTTAATTTTTTTTACCTATAACTCGATTTCATATAAATCGAGTTACAAAACACCACTATAGGTCCTAAAAACGTCACTATAGGCTCCTTAAAAACGCCGCTATAGGGCCTAAATCGATTGTGAGAAACTCGATTTTCAAAAGAGGGGCATTTTCCTAATTAGTTTGAGAAAGAAGGCAAAACGCTGCTTAGTTTGTCCAAAATGGGCATTTAGCAATTTTGTCCTTAATTTTGTTACATACATAATTCAACTCTATAAAAATGGACAAAATTAAGCATGTGTTAGCTGCATGTTGTTAAACTGTGTACATGACTGTCTAAGCTACATGTAGTTTGTATATAGCATTTGGTTAGTTTTCTGTTTTGACACTTGTCAACTCTGTATTGGCTAGATTAGAAGTTAGTTAGAGTAGTTAGTTTTCCCGCCTCTGATCCTATTATATAAAGGGCAGAGCATCAGATATTTATCAATACAAGTTAATACAATTCTCTCATCTCTCTCTCATGGTTTGATTGCTTTCCTCCATTGATGAAGATTGTATGAGAGCTTGGATTCTAACACATGTCTGTCACTTTGAGGCACAAGCATTTCAGAGGCACTTGCTGTGTCACCATTAAGAATTCTATATAACTCAAATCAAGACCATTGAGTCCACCATCAAAGGTTGGGTTAATTTAGTTTATTAGGAGAGTTGGCTACCTTTGCCGTTGCTTGCTAGACATATATTGTCAAACGCACATACACACAAATGCACTAAAGCACACGCACACACGCACACTGTGTGTAATATTATATACACACACTACCTTATAATAGAAAAAAAAAAATAAATAATTAAAAAAAAAAAAAGTAATCCTGCTTAAAGGACCCTTAGCCTCTCATTTCTTGGCTTGCCTTTAATTTTATAGGATTAAGAAAAAAAAAAAAACAATTTCCCTTAATAATGGTTTTAGCAACATAAAAGCCAAAAATGTAATAAATAAATAAATAACACAAAGAAAAATTCTTAAAAAAAATTATGTTAAAATGTGTTTTAAGAGGAGGATCACAAGCTATAGCCTAACTAACCATTTCAACCCACCCCCAAAAAAAAAAAAAAAAAATCATTTTAGACACATTTAGACTAATTGAATTTTTGAGGGATCAAATTTAAAATATTCATTTAAATATAATTATTATAAAAAGGTGGAGTTAGGACCAGAGATTATCTCTCTTTGGTCTCAACGTGAGTTCGTCTCTAACCTCAGAAAGGTTTGCATTGTCAACTTTATCCAATTTTTTTTGGTTTATGAAGAAAATTATTTCTTGTCATTTTGGTTTCCTTCTCTTGTTTATGTTGTGAATGGGTGCGTATTTGGGTTTTATTTTCTTATTGGTAAGCTACACATTCACTCGATTGAACTCAAGACCTCACCTCCATCCCATTATTATGGGAGAAGGAAGTGTTAATAGAGTAACCTCATGCATATGCATGTACATACTTAAAAGATATACATTAAGATGCATAGTATTATTCTCGCATATATAATTTAAATATTATTGATAGTCATTCTTATATATTTTTTTTAACTCTTTAAAAAGTCTGGTAAAAATATTATTAGGTAGAAAATATAAATTGTCCATTTTTTTAATTTTTTAAATGTTCATCAATTCTAGACTCTTTGGTTTTTGTACGCAATAACTCACTTGAATGGATATTTATGATGTGATCCCACATTTGACTCCAAAATTAAAAAATAAAACTCTCTCTAAAAATAAATAATTCAGGACATATGGCGCAAAATTGGACTTTAATTATAAAATCCAACTGAATTTTCTCCAAGTTTTGCCTATATATATAGATATAGATTAGTAAGCTATTCAATAGGTCTTGAATACATAATAACCTTATCCTCCATCTCATTGTTGTTGGAGAAAGAAATATTGATTGAATAATAGTTGATTTACAGGTGTTTATCTGCATATTAACCTACATTTGCATACAAGTATACTATTTTTATTACCAAAATATATAACTTAATGAGAATTTCCAACTCAGAAAATTTTAAGTTGGTTTAATTTGAGCCCACCACTTACATCACTTCTTAAACTACCACTAACAATTTATCACACCAGGAGACGTCAAATTCTTTTTGTCTCAAAACAAAATGCACAACCTACTTTCAATCAAGGTTATCAAAGGTCCGACCCGTTTACCCGCAACCCATACCCGGTTATTTAGCAATTGAAAACGAGTCCTGAAATAAATAGGAAAAAACGCATTCATCAGGTATAGAACCAACAACCTTCAACACATTTAAGCCCTCTGTCCAATGCAGCAACCACTAAACTGGTTGGACTCCTTGTGTCAGCCTTGAAATTTATATTATATTTATTTTAATTTTAAAAGATTAATAGTTATGCATTTAATTTTATCACTATTTACTTAATAGTACTTTCTAAATTTATTTTTGTTCTAGAATTATGCTTTTACATCAAGAAATATGAATATGAAATTGGTAAATTTATGTTAAAAATGATTTTCTTTTAAATTAAAATGCTTTTTATTTGAAAGATTAATAAACATAATTTTTTAAAGCTTGTTTATATTTATTATTTTCTACTTACTTTATAAAAATAACGAAAATTATTTTGAAAGTTATTTTAATTGCTTTTGATGATGCCGAAAATCGTCAGTAAGCCACACAATACTCACGTGCTCGAAACAAAACCTGCAAAACAAAAACAAAGAAAACCCTAGGCGAGTACCAGTGTGGTATCGACCAAAGACCCTCTGAATGTTAAGTTAGAGAACTTTTCATAATTCTAAAGTGCCAGAGCTGAGGTCAATTACACGTACCTCCGTTTGTAAGGGTCTTGGGGGTTTTTATAGTAGTATGGGGTTGACTTCGTTCCTTGGTTTAGAAGTTCTTTCCTTGTGGGAGAGATCTTCTTTTAATTCACATATCTTACGGGATCTTTTCCTTATAGGACTCTCTTGATTAAGGTTAAGCATGGTGCACAAGATATTTCCTTATATCCTTATGCATGGAGGCCAAGCCATGTCATCCTCGTCAAAGGCTCACTTATCCCCTTCAGCTTCCCCTCGTCAGCTTCATGTCCCGTCAGTATATTATAGTTGTCTCATTCAAGTAGTTGTTGTCTTCAGGGTTCAGCCGTCAGCTTTGAAGTGGAACCGTCGACTTTCGCTCTGGTGTTTAGGACATGAATTGTTCCGACAAGGTTGACGAGTTTACTAGGACCATCGCTTCCACCCAACATGGACGACTTTATCAAAACCACAGAATTACCCTTATCATCTGCCCCCTACTCTATAGCCCTATCGGCTTTAGCCAATAGGTTATGGAGTTCAATTCGTAGCTCTCTCCTTTTTATTATTAATTATTTTGTTTATCGAAAAAATAGAGAGCATTTATGGGCGATTCCTCGAGCAGCCTTTACTAATTGCCTGGACACGTGGCTTAAGCGGATTGGCTCTGGTTCTGGATGAGGGTGTCGCTTTGTCTTCCATGCACTTTTCATCCTATATATATCTTACTTCCTTCCTCATTTTCTCCTATTTCATCATAGTTAATCTTCAGAGAGAAAGCTTTTCATTCTAAGAACTTTGCTCGCGTCATCTTGCTGACTTTGAGCCCTAGTTACTGTCCTTTTGTTGAGACCGTCACCTTTCAAGAAACCATCTACTTTACTTGGTAAGTCACCTTTTCCTTTATTTCCTCCAATATTTAATTTTTTGTTTTTCTAGTTGATCGTTTACCTCTTATAGAGAGTCCGTCAACTTAGGTACTTAGAATACCTCCGTCGCTTATAGGTAAATAGATGTCTAGAGAAGCGACTAGTGAGCAGTCGTCAATCCATGAGGAAGCAGGCTACGACAAGGTCTTCCAGATAGGTCATGGACTCGAGGAGGACCTTTCCTGGTCGTCAGAGAGGGAAACGTCAGCCCATTCTCCTGACGAGGAAGTGGAGAGTTACGTTGGAGAGGGAGATGAGGAAGAGGAGATATATAAGGGAGAGGTTGAAGGTGATGAGGGAGAGGTTGAAAGTGATGAGGGAGAGGAGGATGACGGGGACGAGAATGACGCTGGCAAGAGAACCCTTGAAGTAGGAAGTTCAGGAAGCCCTGGGAGTGGACATGCCCATCCGTTTATCCTCCCTTAAATGTGGACCGTCAACGATTGTTTGCCGAAGATGACGGTCAATATACGACGTTGGTATGTACTACGCGATGTTCGCAGCGGGGCTAAGGTTACCGCTGATGGCGTTGCACCGTCAGTTAGCTAACTTTATTGGATTATCCGTCAGCCAGATTGCTCCAAATGCTTAGGGAATCTTTATAGGGGCTGAGATTTTGTGGGGTCGTCTTAGTGGTGGGAACCAACAGCTTTTGCTGGACAAGTTCTTTTGGTGCTATAGACCCCAGCACATCATCTCGTCCCAAGAAATATATCACTTTGCTGCACGAAAAAAAAGCCTTAAGGCTCGTATCAGACATGCCCGACTCTAACAGGAATTGGAAGGGCATATACTTCTTTGTCAAGGGGACGGATTGGGTATGTCGGCCAGAAGAGTGGGATACAATGGCCCATGGTTTTGACAATATTTGGGGTATTGTCAAAGATTCAGGTTTAGCACTATCAGCTTTTGTTTTACTTTTTCATTTATTCGTCAAGTGTTTTAATGTCGTCGTTTTCTCTTTTTCAGCCAGTGTTCGCCCAACCATAACTGATGAGCAAGAGGCTTTCATTCGTTGGGTTCTTGAAATCCCGTTCAAACAACAAAAGTGCAGGGATTTGATCACCCTTGATACGTTGCACGCGTATTGTGGTGGTCTAGAGCCAACACCTGCAGCTCGTAGATTAAACACTTATTCTCGTCAGTGTAAGTAGATTATTTTCTTCCGTCGTTTTTGTAATTTTTTTTGTCGTCGCTTGGTCTAATACTTGTCATTTGTCCTTTGTAGAAATGGAGGTAGCTAGGCAGAGGGCACAGGTGAGAGCAACTACTGCGTGAATGAGGGAAGAGGAGAAGAAATCGAAGGGGAAGGAGGGGGCGTCCTCGTCAGCCCCTAAGGCCGTCGGTAAAGGGGTGCCAAAGAGGAAGGCTGGCAGGAAGGACGACCATCCTCCCAAGAAACCGTCTGTCACCCCCGGTGATAAGCCGAGCCACGGGGCATGCAAGGGCTTAATGACGACATCTGGCCCCGTCACTCAGGGACCTGACTATCGTCTTCTCACTCACAAGGACTACGCCTTGGAGATGATTGAGTCAATCATCAGGGATAAGGATGTGGACCCTTGTTTTAAGGAAATGACGAAGGAGCTAGAGGCGTCAGGCCTCTTTGACCTGGCTCGGGTACATTTCTTCCTTTCTTTCTTTCTTTCTTTCGTCGGTTATTTATGACTTAATGGCTGACGGTTGTTTTGCTTTGTAGGGCCTTGTCCATATGAAGGCGCTGCAGGATAGGAGTGTCACCCAGGAAGGGGTGATGGTAAGTCTTCGCAAGCACAATGGGACCTTGACCGACGAACAAGAGCAGTATAAGGGGGCCCTTCGTACTCTCAATGCAGAGGTGAAGGAGCTAAGGGAGAAGCTGGAGAAGGAGGGTCGTCAGAAGAAGGAGCAAGAAGTGAAGGTGACGGTAGAGAAGGAGCTGACGGCCCTTCTCGAGCAGGTGGAGACGACTAAGGCTGACACCGTGAATGAATACAAGGCTTCACAACCATTTATAGATTTCTGCGCCGGTTACTATAGTGACGGGTTTGAGGATTGCCTTCAACAGGTCTAGTCCATCTACCCTCACTTGGATTTATCCAAGGTCACCATGGATGACCCCCTACCGTCAACTCCTGCTGGCGACACTATCCAGGAGGAAACCGACGACTCCACAGAGTCTAATCCAAAAAATGATAGCGTCGTCCTCGCTCAACCAGCTACAGATCCTCATGTCACTCCCTTGGTCCTGTCCACTGAGCCTTTGAATGTTGAGAACGCTTTAGCTTAGGACATTCAAGAGAAACACAATGAGAACCCTCCGAACGCCCCAGCCTCTTAGGGCCGAGCTTTCCTTAGGTGGGGTCTCTTACGGTGCCCATTACCTTCCTTAAGACGAGGTCTCCAACCTTGAAGTCTCTATGTTTGACTCGGCAGTTGTAGTGCTTTGCCATGAGGTCCTGGTATTGTGCGAGTTGTTGTTCAGCTGTCGCCCTGATCTCATCTAGTAGATCAAGCTGTAGATGCATAGCCTCGTCACTCTTTCTTTCATCGGGATTACCCACTCTGTAGCTCATGAGTCCAACCTCTGCTGGGATGGCTGCCTCGCTTCCATAAGTTAATCGAAACGGTGTTTCCCCAGTAGGTGTCCTTGCTGTCATCCTATATGCCTATAGTACGCTTGGTAGCTCTTCTAGCCATACACCCTTTGTCCCCTTAAGCCAAGTCTTGATAATCTTAAGCAAGGATCGATTCGTGACCTTAACTTGCCCGTTGGCTTGTGGGTGGGCGGGGGAGGAGTAGTGATTCTTGATTCCCAACTGTGAGCAAAAATCCTTGAAGGAGTCGTTGTCGAACTACTTCCCGTTTGTTAGGACATATGTAGTTCACTCATTAAGAACATATGTCATTCTTTTATGTAATTGGCTAATCCTTTTGACAAAACGCACTCTACTTGTAATTGGGTAGTTCTAGGTGTTTTTAATACTTCAAGAAACAAGGTTTCAAGATCAAGTATTGAAGTCATCAAGTCTATCCAAGAAAACAAGCTGATAGTGCAAATTCTTTAAAGCTCGACAGCTGTCTCAACAACTACATCTATCGAGCTTAAGAAAGCTGTTCAAGCCCGTAAGCTCGACACCTTCTCGATAGCTCCTCGACACCTGCTATCTGTCGAGATTTAAGAAAATCAAAATTCTGATCTGATTTCTTGGGATCCGTGAATATGTCTTTGGGCCTTCTTTTCTCCTAACCCTAGACATATAAAAGGACTATTTTAAGAGCCGTCAAATAGTACACAAGTTGCACAAGCAATGAGCAAACTCTGTTCAAGCAATTTGTGATCAAAGACGAAGTTCTTGACCTAGTTCATCTTCTCTGAAGAAGTTGCTGTGTATTTGCACCCAAGGGTTTTGTGACCAAGCATGTTCCTGATCTTCATTGTGTAGGATGAACTGAAGAACTTTGCAGCCAACCTCTCCTTCTAAGTTGGTGTTTGAAGTCGCGTACTGGGATCCGCGCATTGGTTAGTCACGTACTTGGGAGCCGTGCGTCAAAACGGGGAACTGTCACTACAGATCAAGTCCAATTGGGTATTGGGGTAAGGGTTCAACTGTAGGTTGGTAAGGTACTTGGGATTCCTTTACTTGTAACCGCTTGATTTGATAATAGTGGAGTTTCGGGAGTGGTGACCTAAAAATCACCCAGTGGGGTTTTTGCCGCAAGGGTTTTCCCCATTCGTAAACAAATCACCGTGTCATTTAATTTCCGCTGCATATTTAGTTATTTGGTGATTTGTTTGTGCTTCCACGTATTTGCATGTTAAATTGATTAATTAATAACTTGGCTAATTAATTAATTGGTTTAATCACAATGGGTCATTCAGTTTATGGCCTATCAAGTGGTATCAGAGCGGGCACACTCTGATTAGGGTTTAATCTTTGCTGTGTTTGATCCATTGACCCCTATTTGTCATGGATAGAGGACAGTCGTTAATTATACCTCCTTTATTTGATGGGACTAACTATGCATACTGGAAAGTACGCATGAGAGCTTTCTTGCAGTCTTTAGATGAAAAAGTATGGCAAGCTGTAGAGATTGGCTGGACTAAGCCAGAGGAAGCGTCGATCGATCGAGATGAAGCCAAGATCAAGGTGGCAAACTTCAACAGCAGAGCGTTGAATGCCCTATTCAGCGCAATCACTAATGAGGAGTTCAAGAAGATATCCTCAACTGAAACTACTAAGGAGGCGTGGACCATCCTCCAGACAACCTATGAAGGAACAAAGGCTGTCAAAGATTCAAAGCTTCAGAGGCTCACTACAAGCTTTGAAGAGATTAAGATGGAGGAGGATGAGTCGTTTGATGAGTTCTATGCCAAGCTCAAGGACATAGTAAACTCAGCCTTCAATCTTGGGGAAACCATCCCTGAACCCAAGATTGTGAGGAAAGTGCTCAGATCTCTACCCGAGAGATTCCATGCCAAGATTACGGCAATAGAGGAATCAAAGGATATTGACAAGATTCCTTTGACTGAGCTGGTTGGAAACTTGCAGACCTATGAGCTAGGGTTATCTAGGATTGGCAAGTCAAGTAAAGGCAAGAGCATGGCCTTGAAGGCAAAGAGCAGTGATACAAATGGGTCTTCCGATGATGAAGATTCCAAGATGAAGTCCTACATCACTAGGCAGTTCAAGAAATTCATGAAGAATGCCAATGGAAAGGGCTTTGACAAGGATCGTAGGCAATCCAGTTCTTCTCAGTTTAAGAGCCAAGACAAAGGGAAGAAGGATGCTAAGGATGGCGGTCAGTATACTGTTCCTGCAGGACCAAAGTGCTTTGGTTGTCATAGATTCGGGCACATGAAACATGAGTGTCCTACATATCTCAAGAGCATTGGGAAAAGCAAGGCACTTGCTACAACCTTGAGTGACACTGAGTCTGAAGATGATTCTGACAATGAGGATGACGGAATCTTAAATGCCTTCACTGCCACAGTCAATCCTACTGAAGGGATTGTTGAAGAAGTGGAAGAAGAAGAAGAATTGGTGGATTCTAAGTGTGAGAAGATGGATGATCAAGATGATATCCATTCAGCCTATGAGAAACTATACAAGTTCTCTGAGAAGCACGAGAAACTGTATAGGCTGGCCACCAAGAAGCTAAGTGATGTGGAACTTGACCATGAAGAGTTGTCCACAAAGTTTGATGAGGCGAATCAAACTATTGGTGCACTGAGGTTTGAGAACAATTTCTTGGCTGAGAAGACCAAGAAGCTTGAAGCGGAGCTGTTTCAAGTTAAAGCTCAACTGGAGAGGACTTCAAGTGCAAAGCTTGATGAGATGCTCAACAATCAGAAATCTGCTTCAGATCGAACAGGTTTAAGGTATGGTCTTTCTTCCTCTCATATTGCTTCTACTAGTGCTAATATTTTTGTTTCTCCTGCTAATAATGTTGAAATTGAGAACACTGAGGTTAAAACTGAATTAGCTAGTGAGAATCTAGACAAGAGTAAATCTATCTTAGGAGCACCCCCTAAGCAAGATAAGAAAGATGCGAAAAACCCTAGAGCTAAGAAGGCTAACTCTCAAAAGCTAAAACAGAAGAAGCAGCATCTCTGTCATCATTGTGGAGCTGACGGTCATACTCAACCAAATTACTACAAGTGGCTAGCCACTCAACAGAGCAACGGCATGATAGCATCTGGAAGCCAAAATCAGCTTCAATCCTCTCTTACTCCTCTTGGAGATCTTCTAAAAGCCCTCATGCTCCTTTCAAACTTGAACGGTTTCAATTCTTCCCCCTCACAGCCGATTCAAGGGTTCAATCAAAGGAAAGGTTCTTCCAAAGTGTGGAAGAAAAAGGACTCTAAGTGATTTCATCACTTTCTTCTATCTTCTTGTTTTTGTTTGTTGCACTACTTGTGTGTTTTGCATTTTTTTGAGTCAGTCTAGCTTTATGCTTTGCTTTAATTACATGTTTATTTTCAGTTTTATTTATTTTTGTTTTTGATATAAAAAAAAATTGAAAAATACAAAAACAGTGTGTGTTTTGTGTACTTTGGTATTTGTGTACCTTGGATGGCCATTGAAACAAAGTTTTCTAAACTTTGTATCTTTTGTAGCTTAGATGAGCATCTCCATGCACAACTAAGCAAGTGAGCTTTGTGGCTCTTGTTTGTGATGAGTAAGATTAAGTTATCTCTTAAAACTTAACACTCATATCACTCTTTTTGACGGGTAGGACTAGAAAATCCTAAGAGAAAGGCATAAATAACCATCTCACCACTGTTGCCCGCCAATCATAATATGACACCTGTATGCTTCGGCATAGCAAAAGTGCAGTGTCAAAGACATCCGTATGCTTCGGCATAGCAAAAGTGCAATGTCTATGCTTAACATGTTGGGTATTTCTTTTCTCTCTTTTTATGCCCATGCATGATATGCTTAAAAGAAAATATAAAGCAAAAAGATTAAAAATGCTTTAAATATGATTGCAAGCGTGTCTTCTAGGAGATGTGGGAGTTATAGGATGTACCTCGAAGGTGATAGTCTCCATCAAACAATTATGATTGTGTGTGAGTTAAAGTTATTTTCTCATATCTCAAATCGTCATAACATGTATACACATATGCAATCTTGCGACGTTTTTCACACACAACACGCAATATTCTTTGCTACTATTGATACATGTGCAGGTACAATGTGATTTGGTCATCACAAGTGTTTACATATGCTAATGCATGCTTACTAAACTGTTTTGACTCATTTTTGAAATATAAAATTGGTTAGACTTGTTTAGTGTGTGTATGTGTTTCTGAGGATCCATATGCTTAAAATGGTTGATGAAAGATGATTTTGAGAGCTTAATATGTTGATTGGATCATTGATTGAGGTTCATGTTGGATTGCATTCATATCTGTGTTTTTCACTTCTCGAAAAACTGCTGTTATCTGCTAGCTCGACACCTCCTCGATACCTTGTTATCTGTCGAGCTTCTCAAGCCGTTTTCTTATCACAATCTCGACACCTCTTCGACACCCGATGGATCGATCGAGAATTCTCCTGTCTCCTCGATACCTTGTCGATACATTGTCGATCGATCGTGCTTCTGTTCTTGGTTCTAGTGTTCATTCCTCGATACCTTCTCGACACCTGTAGCTGTCGACGTGCATTTTCTCGACAGATGTCTCGACACCTCTCGATACCTCATCTATCGAGATTTACTGAGGGTGCTATATAAGCTTCTGTCGCGATCTGGTTCTCATTTTCTCGATCTCTCTCGATCTATCCGTGTCTGTTCATCTCCCAAACTCATTTTTCTCACTCAAAACCTTCAATCCACATGATTTTCAGCCCTTCCTTGCTTCAATTCACTTGGTATGATCTCTTTTTCCCTCATTATTCATGCATTTCATGTTTTGAATCTTAGGTTTTGGGGTTTTTGAAAAATTTTGGGGTTTTTCAAAATTAATGAGTTTTTCTTGAAATTTTAGGTTGGGTCTTTCCTTAAATGTGTTCAAAATGTCATACATTGCATTTCATGTGCATTAGAATGGTATTTACATGCATTTAGATGTATGCTGGTAGGATTGGATTGGGCTGAGCCCATGATGTTTCCTTTTACTTTGCATGTCACATGTTCATGCATTCCCCATGCATACGTACTCATTGTTCAATATATTTGATAATGTGAACTGTTTTGGGACTTTTCTAATTGTCTCTTTCTTTCTCTCTCTTTCTCATTCTGTTTACGTTAGTAGTGTCTATGGCACCTAAGCGTAAATCCACTCCGGCTCGGAACCCTTTGCATTCTGGAGCTTCTTCATCTTCTAATTCTGCTCCTCTCAATCTTCGGTTCCGTGATGGTGATGCCCACAAGGCATTTTCGGAGAACTTTTCTAGACGAGGTGTTCATTCGGAACGCCAAGTCATTTTGGTGGACTTCGCCGACACTGACCTTCCCTCTGTCATTCACAGTAGGGGATGGGAGTCACTGTGTGACGTCTCGGTCACATGTCCTCTCATGCTCATTCAGGAGTTTTACTCCAACATCCACGGGATTGATCGTTCAGTACCTCTCTTTTTCACTCGTGTTCGAGGTACGCGCATCCCTGTCACACCGCAGCTAGTTGCGGATGTGCTTCGGGTTCCTAGGATAGAGTTTCCTGACTATCCTTCTTGTGAGCGTCTGAGGACTGTGTCCAAAAAAGAGCCCATCTCTGCTTTTTATGAGCGTCCCGCTGATTGGGGTGAACATCAGTATACATCATGTAGGTCCTAGATTCCTCAACATGGTGATGACTTTTGTACTCCATCCACTTTCTCACTACAACTCCATCACAGAGCCTCGTGCTCGATTTTTGTTATCTCTTCTTGAGCATCTAACTATAGATTTTCCTTCTCATTTCATTCTTTCTATCATAGATGTTCATTTGGATGTGGCATCCCGTGATAAGCTCATCTTTCCTTCCGCTATCACGAGGATCTTACGCCATTTTTCTATGCATTTTCCTGTGTCCGACCACTTCACACACATTTGTGCCATAGATGCCGCTACCGTAAAACGTAGTGCAGCTCAGTTTAGGTCGAGGCAGTCGGATTCCACTCCTTCCTCCCGTTCAGTTCCATCCAGATCTGCTCCATCTACATCTGCTCCTTCTTCCTCTTTGGGCAATGTATCTCTTGGAGACATCATCGCGTAGCTGCAGCACATGGATGCTCGCCTCGATACACTCTCCACTGAGTTGTATCAGGTGAATGTTCATGTTGGTTGTATTGCACGACGGCAGGCGACCATGGGTGGGTTTGCTTCTAAGGCTACTCCTTCACCACCTCCTCCAGCGGCTTCTGACTCTGAGGATGATGATGATGATGGTGATGACGATGACACTTCGGATGATGATGGAGATGCTAGCTCTACTGATGAGATGTCTACATGACACTCTACCCTTTGTCACTCGTGACAAAAAGGGGGAGTAGTTTTGGGTTATAAGAGTAGTCATCTTAGGGGGAGAGTTAGTATAGGACATTTTTGTTAGGGGGAGTGTTGATTTTTGAGGGATGTAGTGAGGCCTTGATGTATCTTTTCTTATCTTATCTTTTAGATACATTGTTCTTGTATATGTGGTCTTGTGACCAGTTTTATATACATTGTACTTATATTCTTTATATGTGGATGTATGTTTCTTTCACCTATCTCTACATGTGTTGTTTCTTTTCTATCTTTATACACATAATTCTTATACTTATATGCAATCTATTATTTCTGTTTCACACAAAATGCCTTGATGAGTTTTGTTTAAAGTGTTTCAGAAATACAGGTTGTCAAAGTCTACTTGCCATAAACTCTTTTCTTGCAAAGTTTTTCAAGGGTTTGTGATAGGATAGATTTTATTGTATTCAACAAGTGAATATGAGTTGAGTGATTTATGACTTCTCTCATATGTTCATTTGTTTGTTGTGGTTTTGTCACGGATTGCCAAGGGGGGAGATTGTTAGGACATATGTAGTTCACTCATTAAGAACATATGTCATTCTTTTATGTAATTGGCTAATCCTTTTGACAAAACTCACTCTACTTGTAATTGGGTAGTTCTAGGTGTTTTTAATATTTCAAGAAACAAGGTTTCAAGATCAAGTGTTGAAGTCATCAAGTCTGTCCAAGAAAACAAGCTAATAGTGCAAATTCTTTAAAGCTTGACTGCTGGCTTGACAGCTGCATCTATCAAGCTTAAGAAAGCTGTTCAAGCTCGTAAGCTCGACATCTTCTCGACAGCTTCTCGACACCTCCTATTTGTCGAGATTTATAAAAATCAGAATTCTGATATGATTTCTTGGGATCCGTGAATGTGTCTTTTCTCTTAACCCTAGACATATAAAAGGACTATTTTAAGAGTCGTCAAACAGAACACAAGTTGCACAAGTATTGAGCAAACTCTGTTCAAGCAATTTGTGATCAAAGACGAAGTTCTTGACCTAATTCATCTTCTCTGAAGAAGTTGCTGTGTATTTGCACCAAAGGGTTTTGTAACCAAGCATCTTCCTGATCTTCATCGTGTAGGATGAACTGAAGAACTTTGCAGCCAACCTCTCCTTCTAAGTTGGTGTTTGAAGTCGCGTACTGGGATCCGCGCATTGGTTAGTCACGTACTTGGGAGCCGTGCATCAAAAGGGGGAACTGTCACTACAGATCAAGTCCAATTGGGTATTGGGGTAAGGGTTTAACTGTAGGTTGGTAAGGTACTTGAGATTCCTTTACTTGTAACCTCTTGATTTGATAATAGTGGAGTTTCGGGAGTGGTGACCTGAAAATCACCCGGTGGGGTTTTTGTCGTAAGGGTTTTTCCCATTCGTAAACAAATCACTGTGTCATTTAATTTCCGCTACATATTTAGTTATTGGTGATTTTTTTGTGCTTCCACGTATTTGCATGTTAAATTGATTAATTAATAACTTGGGTAATTAATTAATTGGTTTAATCACAAGGGGTCATTCAGTTTGTGGTCTATCACTGTTGTCTGAGACTAAGACTCTAGGGATTCCGTATCTACAGATGATGTTTCTCCAGACGAAGCTTCTCACATTCTTCTCAGTAATGGTAGCCAAGGCTTCTACTTCTACCCACTTAGTGAAATAGTCTATACCGACTACAAGGAACTTCAGCTGTCATATTGCTATTGGGAATGGACCCATGATGTCGAGTCTCCATTGAGCGAATGGCCACAGGGCCATCATCGGGGTTAGTTCTTCCGTCGGCTGTCTAATGACGTTGCTGAACCTTTGACATTTATCGCAGGCCTTGACATAAGTTTGGGTATCCTTCTGCATAGTAGGCTAGTAATATCCAGCTCGAACCAATTTATGTACCAATGACCGCTATCCTGAGTGGTTGCCGCAGATCCCTTCATGTACTTCTCTCATGACATAATCCGCTTCTTCGAGGCTTAAACATCTCAGGTACGGTCGAGAGAAGCCCCTCTTGTACAGGATGTCCTTTATCAAGACGAATCGTGCTACCTGGACCTTCAGCTTTCTCGCGGCCTCCTTACCGTCAGGTAGTGTGCCATTTTTCAAATAAGAAACTATTGGTGTAGTCCAATTGCTTCCCGAGTTTATTTCCTGCATGCCAACGTCATCTATCAAAGGTGAAAGCTGAACAAAAGAAAGTACCTTACTGGGGATAAGCATATGTTCTGCTAATGCAGCTTTGGCAAGGCGATCAGCTTACTTGTTCTCTTCTTTAGGGATTTGGAAGAACTTGGCTTGCAGTTTGTTGACGTGTTTCCGCACTTGATCCAGATACTTCTTCATCCTTTCCCCTTTGCATTCGTAGTCGCCATTCACCTGACTAGTGACCACCTGAGAGTCGCAATGTATGATCACACTTGTTGCCCCTGCAGCTTTGGCGAGGTCTAGTCCTGCTACTAAAGCTTCATACTCTACTTTATTGTTTGTTGTAGGGAAGTCAAGTCGAACCATGCATTCAATCTCGTCCCCTTTTAGGGAGCGGAGTACTACACTGATTCTACCAACATGCTTATTAGATGACCCATCCGTGTGGATGCTCCACTGAGGATGTTCTTCTGCCCCCTGGCCTTCTATATAGGTGAATTCTGCAATGAAGTCGGCGACCACTTGTCCCTTTATGGCAGTACGCGGGCGATATTGTACGTCGAACTCGCTTAGTTCCATCGCCCATAGCGCCATTTGTCCAGCAGCTTCAGGACTACTCATTGCTCGTTGTAAAGGTTTGTCAGTCAGGATAATGATAGTGTGGGCCTGGAAGTATGACTTCAGCTTGCGGGCTACTGTAACCAAAGCGAAGGCAAGTTTCTCCATTAGTGGGTACCTCTCCTCTGCCCCACGAAGCGCCCGGTTGGCGTAGCACATAGGCTTTTGTAACTTGTCTTCTTCTCTGATTAAGGGTGTGTTGATGGCAACCGGAGATACAAACAAATAGAGGAACAATTCTTCCCCTGGTTTTGAGGGACTTAGCAATGGTGGGGAAGAGAGGTAGGCCTTCAGATCCTCGAATGCTTGCTGACACTCGGCCATTCATTCAAAAGATTTCTTCAATGTGCAGAAGAAAGGTAGACACTTATCCGTTGCTCTGGACACGAACCTATTAAGTGTGGCTATCTTAACGTTGAGGCTTTGTACTTCTTTTATGTTCTTAGAGGGTGCCATTCCTATTATGGCCCGAATCTTGTCCGAGCTAGCCTTGATGCCTCTCTGGAACACCATGAACCCTAGGAACTTTCCTGCCATCACTCTGAAGGCATATTTGCCTAGATTGAGCTTCATGTTGTAGGAATGAAGGGTGTCGAATGTTTCCCTGAGATCCTCTAAGTGATCTTCCTCCCTTCGGCTTTTCACCAACATGTCGTCAACATAGACCTGGACATTTCTCCCAATCTGCTATGCGAACATCTTGTTCATGAGCCTCTGATACGTCATGCCCGCGTTTTTGAGGCCAAATGGCATTACTTTATAGTAGAAGAGGCCTTGGCTAGTAACGAACGAAGTCTTCTCCTAATCTGCTTCATCCATTCTGATCTGGTTGTAACCCAAAAAAGCATCCATGAAGCTTAATAACTGGTATTGAGCCGTAGAGTCAACTAGGATATCGACCCGTGGGAGGGGGTAGCTATCTTTAGGGCATGCCTTGTTCAGGTCAGTAAAGTCTACGCATAACCTCCATTTCCCGCTGGCTTTCTTGACCATTACCACGTTTGCCAGCCAGTCGAGGTAATAAACCTCCCTAATGAAGTTCGCCTCTTGTAGCTTGCGAACTTCTTCCGCTATAGCTTGGTCTCGTTCTGGGGCGAATACCCGCTTCTTCTTACAGATGGGTGGAAATGAGGACAACATATTCAGTCTGTGCACCATGACCGAAGGGTCTATTCCTGGCATGTCTTCATGGCTCCAAGCAAATACATCTTGGTTATCTTTGAGAAAAGTTGTAAGTGCTTGGTAGATCATCGGGCTGGCGAGGGTACCAATCCTGGTCGTTCGATCAGGCTTAGAGTCATCAAGAACTATCTCTCCTAGCCTTTCAACGGGCTCTGTCACCGTCCGGTGTTCTTTTATGTTCATGGCCTGGAGGTGGTCGTCCATCTCCATCATAGCTATGTAGCATTTGTGTGTAGCCACCTGATTTCCGCGCAACTCTCCTACTCCATAATCGGTAGGGAATTTGATCATTAAGTAGTAGGTCGAGGTTACAGCCTTCCATGAATTAAGGGTAGGTCGTCCTAGGATGGCATTATAAGCGGACGAACAGTCGACCACAAGGAATGTTACGTCCTTAGTGATCTGCTGGGGGTAGTCGCCCACCGTAACAGACAAAGTGACTACACCAAGGGGGAATACTCTTGTTCCTCCAAAACCAACAAGCGGAGCTTTTGTGGAAACTAGTCGCTCTCTGTCAATCCTCATCTACTGGAATTCTAGGTAGTAAAGGATGTCAACTGAGCCGCCATTGTCAACCAGAACCCGGTGCGTGTTGTAACACCCTACTCGTATACTAATGACAAGTGTATCGTCATGCGGGTGGTTGAGATGTCAGGCATCTTCTTCCGAGAATTTGATGACGGGTTTGTCGATCCACACCATCTTTGGTATGGAACCCATCAACTAGACGTTCTGAACCATCCTGAGGTAAGTCTTACGGGCTTTTTTGGACGACCCAGTAGCTATTATGCCCCCTACAATCATTCTTATATCTCCTATGGGCGGCCTAGGACGCTCGTTCTCCCGCCGGGGGACCTGTTCTTGTGGTGGATCCGTTCTTTCTTTACTAACGAACCTCTACACATTTCCTTGTCTTATAAGAGCTTCTATTTGTTGCTTCAAATCGTAGTAGTCGACCATGTCATGACCGTGGTCACGGTGGAAGCGGTAGTACTTGTCTCTAAACCTCTTATTGGGATCTCCCTTCAGCTTGCCAAGAAATGTCAGAGCTCCTTCGTCTTTGATTTGCATCAACACTAGAGAACTTCCTCACAGGGGGCTTGGAGCGCCTGTCCTCCCACCGTTCTCCGATCCTAGCCATCTTTCGCCCCCTATCCTGTCGTACGTCTTCCTGTTTCTCCCTTTTCTTAGACTTCTCTTCTCAAGCCAGCAACGCGTCTCCACGTTCATGTACTTGGTTGCCCTGTACAGCACATCTAACATAGTTTTTGGGTCGTTCTTATATAGGGAAAACAAAAACTTACCCTTCCGTAGCCCATTCGTGAAAGCATCCACAAGTATCTTATTGTCAGCTTCATCGATCGAGGGGCCTCCTTGTTAAAACGAGCTATGTAAGACCTCAGCGTCTCGCCCTCCCGTTGCTTAATGTTCATCAGGCATGCAGTGGACTTCTTATACCTATGCCCCTTGATAAAGTGAGAGGCAAACTAGGCACTTAACTCCTTGAAGGTACTAATGGAGTTAGGCGTTAATGTGCTGAACCAAATCCTTGTAGGCCCCTTTAGCGTAGTGGGGAAGGCTTTGCACATGATCTCGTCTGCCACCCCTTGAAGGTGCATCAGGGTCTTGAAAGACTCCAAGTGATCTAAGGGGTCCTTGGATCCGTCATAACTCTCCACTTGCGACATACGAAACTTTGGTGGAAGGGGGAAAGAAGTGACGAACGCAGTGAATGGTGAATCAGTTCGATGGACCAAGTCATCGAGGTCACTAGACACTCATCCTCTAGGGCGTTCATCATAAAGTCCATCCATTCCTTCATCATCTACATCTCTGCGACTATGTGAGGTGGAATCATATCTATGACAGATGGCCGACTCGTGTCTTGTCGTTCTGGTCTGCTTAGGGCGTTGCAACCCTCCGGCCCTTCTTGGTCCCTTCTCTCGACACTGTGCCTTCTTGGTCTTCCTCCTGAGTGTTAAGTCCTACGTTGTTTTGGCACAGCTACTCTTCCAGATCATGGTTTTGCTTGGTGAGGTGCTTTATGGCGGCGACGAGAGTCTGAACTTATCTCTCGAGTGTGATCGTGCATGGTTCGTCTCTTTGAACATTGTTGGTGGTCACCATCGAGCGAGTAAGTACCATGCAAATTTTTGTCCGAGAAGTGATAGTATGGCTTTACAAGTCACTATTTTTCCCACAGACAACGCCAACTGATAATGCTGAAAATCGTTAGTAAGCCACACAATACTCACATACTCAAAACAAGACCTGCGAAACAAAAACAAAGAAAACCCTAGGAGAGTACTGGTGTGGTATCGGCCAAAGACCCTCCGAAGGTTAAGTTAGAAAATTTTTCACAACTCTAGAGTGCCAGAGCTGGGGTCAATTATGCGTACTTCCGTTTGTAAGGGTCTTGGGGGCTTTTATAGTAGTATGGGGTTGACATTCATTCCTTGGATTAGAAGTTCTTTCTTTGTGGGAGAGATCTTCTTTTAATTCGCATATCTTACGGGATCTTTTCCTTATAGGACTCTCTTGATTAGGGTTAAGCGTGGTGCACAAGATATTTCCTTATATCCTTATGCGTGGAGGCCAAGCCATGTCAGCCTTGTCAAAGGCTCGCTTATCCCCTTCAGCTTCCCTTTGTCAACTTCATGTCCCGTCAGTATATTATAGTCGTCTCATTCAGGTAGTTGTTGTCTTCAGGGTTCAGCTGTCAGCTTTGAAGTGGAACCGTCGACTTTCGCTCTGGTGTTTAAGACGTGAATCGTTCCGACGAGGCTGACAAGTTTACTAGGACCGTCACTTCCACCCAACATGGACGACTTTATCAAAACCACAAAATTACCCTTATCAGCTTTATATTTTTTTAAGGGTAAATTTCTATATTTTTACACATTTAATACATTTATTTGTATTTTAACTAATACTAAATCAATTTTGACGTCATCACGGTTCGACCTCGGTTGAACCTTGGTCCAACCTTAAAAACCTTGAACCTCTCCCTTCTCCAGTTCTTTGAACGGTCCGAGTTTGAAAACTATGCTCTCAATCAACCAATACTTTGACTTGTATATGGTTCTAGCTCTAGGTCAGGTTTTTTTTTTTTTTTTTTTTTTTTAAAATTTAAAAAGAAAAAAAGAAAAGAGAGAGAGAACAATATACAAGTTCTTAATTTTATGATTCAATTACTTTTGGTGATTCATTTATCTGCAAGAAGCGAAAAGGGCGGAAAAGGGTTAAATGGATCAGCCAAGAAAGCTTAAATTTGAAATAGGAATTAGTTTTTCCCAAAGCAAATTATACTATCAAATTAGCGTTGGAAACAGATCTGGTTGATTAGGTACTTGTCCAACTACTTGGTCAATTTGTCACTAACTATTGGATTTTTTTGGGTAACAACCCCATCTCTTGGAAGATCAAGAAGTAAACTATTGTCTCTCACTCCTCTGCTTAAGCCGAATATTATGTCATGACCTCCACATGTGAACTCATTTTGCTTCAGTAGCTTCTCAGGGGCCTTGGCATCAACCACAATGGCCATATGAGACTTTACTGTGACAACAAAGTAGTACTCCATATTCTTGTTAATCTCATCATCATCCGCTAGCAAACCGAACGTATTGAACCGGATTGCCACCTTATTTATGAAAAGATTGAAGCTAGATTAATATGAACTTCTTGTATTGCTGGCTTCTTCACTAAGTCTCTTGGCAAAGATCAATTTTGTCACCTCGATTACAAGTTTGGCATTCATGCTTTATCTTGAGAAGAGGGTCGGGAGACAGAATATTCGGATCAGTATTGGGATTTCACCAACTAACAAACCAAATATTTCCTTTTTTAATTTTGTTGACTGACTTATTGAAATCAAATCTCTAAAATTTCTCCCATTTTCTCTCCTCATGCTCCTATATCACAAGGAGACTTAAGTTTATCAATAATTTATCAGGAGACTAAATATCTATTATGGAAAGTCGAATTTCATTAAAGGCAAACTAAAAGGTTCAACATAAACTTACAATTGAACAATGGAAACTACAATAGGTGGTCTGAAATTACATACAATTTCCATAGGAGGAAAGCCTTAGATGAACTCGAACAAAGTTCAAGCCACATTTAACTTGGAGCTCCCTACCACTAAAGATATACCTTGGCTTGGCTGTTGTTGTATTTGATCTAGAAAAAAACCCTTCACTCTGGTAGTGGGATATCAGCCAAATCCTCTCTGTAAGGAATGTGATCCAACTCGCCCACCTCACAAGAATTGCCTAGCCCGTGTTCCATGTTGTTTTGGGTTACTGGGTGGTCATGCTTTACAGGCTTAACAAATGTTACAACAGTGTCTTTTCGGATAGTAAGATAGATGACTGCTAAGATGTAGAGGAGCATTAAGGGAAACACTAGAAGCCCAACGAACACATTTGCAACCTTTGGTAAATTCTTGTGAAGTAGCCAACCCACAAAGCCCGTGCTCAGGTAGTAGATGTTGATGCCAATGATTCTGATGCCTAGGATCCACGAGATCACAATAACCTACAAGCATAATTGTCCGAAGCTTAGTTAATAAAAGGATGTTTGCCTTACTCTTTCTATCTTCTTGTCTGTGCGTGTAATAGAAACAAGAATGTGGTGGTTTTTATTTTTTATTTTTTTATTTTTTATGCTTTGCTTGCTTTGGCCATCTAATTTCATACCTTTCAACTTTTTTTTTTTTTTTGAGATAGTTTTCAACTTATGGCGTCCGCTTCTAATAATAATTCTTTATCATCAGACTAAGACACCGATCGGTTTTTGGTGTAGGCAGATATTGAACCTCGGATCTCTTATTCAACCATCAGAAACATGGTTACCTAGGTGTTATAAATTATGTTTTTCAATTAAATTCAATCATGTGACTGCATTAATCAATAAGCCATATAATTTAATTTAATTGTCATTAAAAGAAATTCATTATATTTATGCTATAAGCATGTATACTTGTGGAGTGACCATTTCAAAGGTGCACAGTGGTCTAAGATAAAGTATCTAAAAAAACTATATCTAAATCTTATACATATGAATGCATATGTAGTTATATGATTGAATTTAATTGACGAGTCTAAGATAAAAGTATCTAAAAAGACTATATCTAAATCTTATACATATGAATTGCATTTATGCGTCATTATAAATTCAGCCTATCATCTTAATCAAGGCCCACTATAATGGTTGTACCTCGTTTAAAAGCAAAAGTAGAAAAAGAAAAAGAAGTACAAAATCAACTTACATATATTGAATTCATGTGTGGTCCCATCTTGGTGGCACTGCTACTGAATTTGAGGAGGGGGATTAGAACAAATGGAAGCTCAAATGAAAGTATCATCTGCAAAGCAAAACCCATTCAATTTTTATCCTATGTTTGAATATAGGTATCAACGTTAAAAAAATAAAATAAAAAGAAGACATAGTTCACAGTTTACAAACCGATGCGATGATGATAAGTCGGGCAGCACCATTAGATCCTCCAATAATGGAAACAATAAGACTAGGTGTAATGGCAATGCACCTTGTCATCAGGTTTCTAATCCATTTTTTCATCTTAAGATCCAAGAAACCCTATAAAAGCCACACCTTCCTTAAATTAACTAAATGCCAATTAATTAGGGTATATATAAACATATATGTTTGTGTGTGCATGTTATATTTTTAATTTTCAAGACCTGCATGATGAATTGCCCTGCATAAGTGCCTGTGATGGTGGAGCTTTGCCCTAAGGCTAGTAATGCAATGACATAAATGGTTGAGCTTGACCGACCCAATACATTCTACACACATAAATCAATAAAATTATAAAAAATAAAAAAATTATGTTAGACCTTGTGCATAAACATTCTAATTGCATCCAAATTGATAGACTATCATTTGTTCCAAAAGCTAAAATTTAAAAAAAAAAAAAAAAATTTCTTGAATTTAATTATTTAACCATTATTCTAACGTAAAATAATTTCATATATATACAATTGAACCTTGAGAAGGAAAGAGGCTGAGTTGAGGTTAAGATCACTGCACTGATTTGCAGTCTCATTTGAGATATTATTGGTTGAGCAAACGGTGCCCGATACAGAGACAATTGCAACATTGATTAGAAATGCAACAAACAATGCGAATCCGCTCTCTATTAGGAAATATCGACATGCATCCTGTTATATAACACGACAAGGCAGACATAAGCATTTTGACACATTAGCAAAAAGCAATTGTTTTGGAAAACAAAGAAAGCACTTATCTCTCCTATGCAATTTAATAAATTAAACTAGTTTTACCATCTATGATTATGATAATTACTGGAGTCTGAAACTCACTTGTATATAATTTGTTCTTTGATTAAATTACAAATTACATCTTCTAATTTTTCTAAAATTCAATTCAATCTTGTTACTTTTGAAATATTCATTGTAGTCTTTCCATCTAATTCGTCAAACAGTGTTGTTAGATGTCTTAAAAATGATGTCATTTTGAAATTAAAAAAAATACCAAAATTACATTGTTTTGGGACACATAATTGGCAACCATCCCAACGAAAGGACTACATTGAAAACGAATGGATATTACAGGAGTGAATTGAATAAATCAGAAGTTATAATACTAAATTAAATTTTGAATAAAATTAAAAGGGGCAATATGTAAGCACTACATTCTTACATTGATGCCATGGACAGAATTTGGTATTTTTCTGGATAGCACAAGAGCCGAGTGGAGAAAGAGATTGTGCCTATTGATCAAAAGAAATGGCATGCACAATATGGTATAACACAAATTAACGATTAGAAGGAAGAAAATAAATAGTTATGAAATAATAAAGGATATTTAATGAAGCAGTAAATTACATACGGCATGACAAGGGCACCCAAAAGTGCTATGGCATCCCCGGTGGCTCCTTGGCCACTGAACTTGGGTATAAACATTCCCTTTAGCACACCAACCGCTGGAGGCTTTACATAACCAATTTCTCCAAAGAAACATGCAGCCATTACGAAGACCAGTATTGTTATCAGCAATTCCAGCTTCCTAACCTGCCAACCAGAAATGTTTTTACAAGAATTATAACTATAGTGGAAAACGGGAAAGAACATGAAATTCAATTTTTTGAACTCCAAGAAGTAGCACACTACGGTTGAGAGACCGTGACTCTTTGCAAATAAAAAACTTCTATTCCACTCAATGGCAGCTCAAGGCCTAGGCTAAGGCCCCAATTTAGTAATGATTTTATTCCTTTAACAAATACCCCATCCCATTATATATATATATATATATATATATATAAAGCCCAAAATTATAAAGTAATGCTAGGCTATTGCAAATTCTATTACATAAAACTTACAAATTGATGTGTCACTAATTATTAAAAAAAAAAAATCATTCATTTATTAGGTGGTTAAAACTCATCAATTAAATTTATTATTACATCAATTTGTGTATTGTACGTGGTAAAATCAATAGTATCTTTAGGCTTTTGTAATTTCCAAAATTATATGATAATAAGTAGTTTAAACCAATGAAGTCAATACCGTATCAGAGGTTGTACCGGTTTGGCCACCGGTACGATATATTTCGGATACCGGTGTACCGTTTCGAATTTATCGCTATTTTATATATTTAATGTATATATATATATATATATATATTAGTTGTATATCCATTAATCAAGGCCCATATAATTTGTTTATAATATTTAAAATTATCAACTCATATCTTATTTATTAATTTAAGCTCTAGCTAAAATATTAATTCATTATACTAGTAATATATAATATATAGTATTCTCGGCAAAGAAAAAAAAAATATATAATATTTATAATCGAATTGATATTAATACTTATATAAAAAAAAATGATATTATTAGTATTAAAATACTAAAATAGGCCTCAAATAAGTAGTCTTGGTTAGTGTTCTGATGTGTGGGCAGAGCACGCATAAATAGTTATAATATTATATTAAAAAAAAAAAAAAAAAAGGAGGTACAGTTTGAATTTTTGAATGATGTTCACATGGATTGTCAGTGATTTGTCACTTGTCAAGCACACAAAACAACAAAAAGTTAAAGATTACAATAAAAAGAAACATAAAAGGCAGAATAAGAAGGAGAACCGTATTATAAGCCTCTGAGCAGACAAAGAAGAAGAGGCAGCAGCAGCAGAAGCTGAAGAGAAGATCGCCAAATGGGTTGCTACAGGCAACGTGGTGGCGACAACGGCACCGTGCAAGAGCAAGTAAGTTATTGAGAAAGGAGAGAGATTATTAGATCTAAATTTTTT
This sequence comes from Quercus aquifolioides, assembly GCA_019022515.1. Lineage (NCBI taxonomy): Eukaryota > Viridiplantae > Streptophyta > Magnoliopsida > Fagales > Fagaceae > Quercus > Quercus aquifolioides. Next base: position 37,217,294 of record CM032335.1, on the reverse strand, counting down.
TTTGTTTGTTATTTCGGTCCGGTATGAAGTTTTCGGCCGAAATCCGATTTGTTTCCCGGTATGACCGGAACGACCCGATATAGCCGGTATTTAAACTGGTACGAAACAAACACATTTTTGTACCGTCTCAGGCACCGGTGCGAAATATTCCGACCATACCGGCCGGTACGGTACGAGATTAACTCCCTTGGTTTAAACAATAGAAAAAGGGTTGTCCGCTATTTTTCTCACTTCAAAAAAAGGTTTGGAAAAATTATACCAATAGAAACTCAATCCAATTGAAAACCATAAACTTGTTTTTTTTTGGGGGGGGGGGGGGGTAATTTTTTAAGGCTTTATATTTGTAAGCTAATATCCTATACAATATATTACCAACATTACCCACCTAATCTCTCATATGGTCACACATCAAATAATTGCAATCTTTTTGTTAACACCAAAATCAAAATTTATTATGATGCATCACTTTATCTATGATAAAGTAAATCTCATCTTTGAAAAAGCTATATTTTTATTTTTATTTAACATTTTATACTTCAAAAATGCATTGCCTAATCTAAGATAAATTATCCCAATTATATCAAGTCAACTTTGATTCGTAATATTTTACTTTATACTTCACCAAGTGTATATGTCATTTGTTTGATTTTTTTTTTTCTTGGGTGTGTGTGCAGAATTCTCCTTCTCCCAATGTGAGAGTTCCACATATCTCAACTACTCATGTAAGAGATTATGCATATATCTGCTTGAAGACAGGTGATCTAAGCATCTATTTGTTTCTCATAATTATAAAAATTTGGTTTGCCAAAAACAAAGAAAAGAATATGCTAAGATTTATATTCTAACGTGTCACAAAATAAGAAATCGTTTTCAACAGTTCAATTAGCGTACTTATTTACTTGTTTGTCTTTGATAGCAAGAATCACGGAACAGCAAATTCTAAAGACACAGGGCATTATCCACGCAACATATATTAAAGAAACAAACAAAATACTTAAAGTCTTAAACAATGATTCAATCCTCCACACAAGGTGGGAAAAAAAATAAAGTAAAAACTAAAGTCAAACAAACAGTTAAAATGCATACATTATTGATTACTAATTCACCACTTGGTAAATAAAGGAACTTGATTCGAGTCAAATAACGTGAATTCTTTTGACTAGTATTTGATAGCAACAGAGGGTATACCATCACTAGATTATAAAACAATATCACCGTGAAGGGATTCAAAATTTTAGAGGACTCCAAATGCATCAATGATTAAATGTTTAAAGGATAAGAATTGGGTCTAGCGTGTGTATGCAGGAAAATCATTGTGATATAGACACGTGATAAGTATTTGATATACGTTTTTACCTCAAAAAATCCAATGTACAGAAGCACTGGATTCAAGCCGATTTCCTGTTAAATGAGAGTACCAAAAACCATCCACCGAGTCACTAGTCCCCCTACCTTCTCCATTGTATTTGTGTTTAAAGAAACCGTACTACTTGCAAACTATGTAATAACACGTAACTATATATGTCACAAAAAGTACGAAGTTTCTTTTTTTTCTTTTTAAAATTATTTGGGTCGGTGGGGTAAGTAGATTTTTTTTATTTTTTTATTTGCTGAATACCGTAAGTAGATAGTTCATAGTTGACACATTTCTTAAAAAATTAGAGGGCCAAAAAAAAAAAAACGTACGTAGTAGTTGATAGTTGGCCATAAAAATATTAGACAATTAAAAATAAAATAATAATTAACGGCTAGCCAAAAACGTACGTAGATAATTGATGGTGGGCATAAAAATATCACACAAAGTACGTGGATATATAGTTGTGCATAAAAATTAAACACCCAATTAAATTTCTTAATAAATAATTAATGGAGCATAAAATTTTAAATTGGTAATAAAATAAATTACCACGTATCTCTGTAGTCCAAGAAGCAAGAGAGTGCTTAAACCAGTGATGAGAACTCCAGTCCAAATTGAAATGTGGAACAGTATATTTAGTGCAAAAGTTGTCCCAATTACTACCACAAATTGAAAAAATTGAAAATTTTTATTCTTCCTTATTTTGAATATGATCAAGGAGTAATGAAGGGATAACTCAAAAATGATTAGGCTAGTGTATGCATCAATATAATATGGTAATGATATCATTTGTCTTTGTTAGTCAATTTTATTGTTTTACCTTCGGGTATATCAGCAGCTATGACAGCAACCTCTGCTAGCAACCATAGGCAATACTTCACATATTTTGGGTACTCAGCCTTACATAATTCTGCAAGGTGTTTGCCTGTGGCAATACGTAAACAAAAACTTATCTTGATTAGCTACTACAAGAAGAATCATCCACAAAAAAAAAAAAAGTCACTACTAAAGAAAAAGAAAAGTCAGCAGTACATAAAAGGAAAGAATAACAGAGCAACAAATAAGTTTCTAGATTTGTTGCTCTGTTATTCTTTATTTTTGTGTACTGCTAGCTTTTCTTCTTCTTTATCTACAAAGAAGAAGAAAAATTGAGGCAGAAACTATAGTAACTTCTATATTTTGGCCTAGAATTTGTTTGCTCTGCATCTTACCGGTGCTTACACCAAGATTTGCAGCCAACGATTGAATTATGAGCACAAAGATCAACCCAATAAGTATCACCCACAGTAGCTGAAAATAGCAACTAGCACAACCATGCTTAAAATTTCTCTTGTAAACTAATTTCGAATTATTTGGGCCATTCATGTTTGATTCAGTTTCTCCAAAAAAAAAAAAAAAAAATGTTTGATTCAGTTTCTCCAAAAAAAAAAAAAAAAATGTTTGATTCAGTATATTTTAGGTCCTTAAGTTTTGGGTTATTTACATTTTGATCCTTTACGTTTCAAAATATTTATTTTGATCATTTATGTTTGATTCAGTTTTTTACGTGGCTCTTTTCTTTTCAAAATTTTCAACCAAAAAAAAAAAAAAACTGAAGAGGCCAATACGAAAATTGAATCCAATATGAAATGTCAACGTGAAATAGTTAGAATTAAAATAGCCAAAATGAAAATAATTATAAACTTTAAGAGTCAAAAGTGTACTTTGTTCTCTAAAAGAAAATGAATACTCTTTGTTAACTTTTCATTGCAACAAAACTTTGCATTTTCATAAGGGAAATGTTAACCAATACCCTAAGGGTATTAGGACATTGGTTTATGAGTTATCTTAAGAAACATTTTATTAGGAGAATGTAAAATAATAAATATTGTTGACAGATTTTTATTTTTCTCATGAAAGCAGTATCAAAACTTTTCAATTATGGTTTATTAACAATTGCCCTAAGGGCATTCGTTAACATGACTATTTTTATAATTAAAACTTCTATAACGAGTTAAAGTACTCTCTTAGGAAATGTTTCAAAATAAACCTATAATATATCTACACTTTTGTTAAAGGCCGACTTTCTCTCCATAATTTTTGGTGAAATAGCTAGTTCCATCTTTTTTTCTATTTGATTTACCTCAAATCTGTGATTTGCTCCAGCCTACAGATCAGTTTCCACTACAACATGGTAAAAATGATATTACTTTGTCAAACACACACACATGCACACAAACACATAGAGATAGAGGGAGAGACAAAAAGAGACTCACAATTGCCTGGGTCAAGATAAGCTAAGGAGACAAGGAATCCAGGGCCTACATATGATAAGAACTTTCTCCACCCAGGTTTCTAGAACATCAATCATATATACTCAAATGTTGATTCTAACAAGATAATCTATCCAAATATATAGAACAAAGAAATTTAAAGATAGAAAATGCATAGCTAAGAAAGAAAGAGAAGAGGGTTATATGAGAAAAACCTTAGAGTCCTCATCATGATGATCAAACTGTTTATGATCAGGACTATCAGTGATATTGGGGGGTGGGGTTCCCTCTAGATTAAGGGCAGCTATACGATTGCTCCCTCCACCCCATGACGATGATGATGGTACAACATCACTTACTTGCTGCAGTTCTTGGCTTCTCATTCTTTTTATCTCTCTCTCTCTCTCTCTCTCTCTCTCTCTCGACTTTGATTACCTACTGCATGTGAAAGTTCAAATGGAGCTCCTTATTTATAGCGCAATGTGGCATGAACCAAGCAATATGTTTGGTATTGAGGACAGCATAGCAGTCACTCTACACTAACTCCAAATTGTCTCCATCCTCATCGCCAAATATGGACATGTCACTCTCTACTTTCTTCTTCTTTACTTTTCTTTTTCTCTTTTTTATTTTTATTTTTAATTCTCGATAGAGAAATAAAATTTTCACTTCCTTTCTTCTTGAAGAGGTCTACTATTTAAGAATAAACAAAACAAAAAGATATTCTAAGAATGATGTTTCCACTCCTTGGCTACTATTTGGAAGAACTCTCCCTGCCTTTTCTTTTATTTTTGGCAAAGAAATACCACCCTGTATCATCCATTTGTTCAAGACAAATGAACACATATATTAGCCCCTTTTTTTTTCATAACATGACACGCTTTTGCTCATGCCCGCTTATAAATTGTCTCAATGTAACTTGGTTGAAATGGGGTGGGCTTCTCATCACAATTTCTGCCCATTGAATTTCAAAACAAGGGTGTGAAAGAAAACCCATGAAAAATAGGATCTCCAAAGTTTAACCTTAAATTTTTTTTTTTTTGGTCAAGTGGTAAAAACATTGCACGTTTTTATATTACAATTTGCATGCTATTGGCGGTGGTGGTTAGTAGTGATGACAATGATAGCATGAATAATGAACGGTGGTAGCTTGAAGATCAGATGGATGGTAATAGTGGCAATAGTGGTAGCAACATCTGTGTTAGTAGTGTAAAATAAACAGTAATGATATTAAAATAATGATATTAGTTGAATTTGCACACTGAAAAATCCCTCTTATCAAACCAACAAACGGAAAAAAAAATTATCATAATTTTCTAATTATAATTTGCACATCCTCCCCTCGTTTGGGGTGGTTTCTCAAAAAAAAAAATTTGCATATACCCACTATTATTTGGTTACACTCACACAACAAATAGGTATAAAAATTTTCGCTATCTCAAGAGAGCTTTATACTAAGATAATGGTTTCAAGTACCAACTTTCTCAATTAACTTTGACCTTGCATTCCAATTACATTTGGACCCAGGTTTTGAATTTTGTTTAGGAGGCCGTTCTAAATTGACTACTGGAACGGAATATTTTAGTATCGGTGCGCCGTTTTGAGATCAAGTTACACATTTTTTAAACTATTGAATTTAAGTAGATCTAACGGTAAAAAAAACCCTCATTAGTGCTAATATTCTAATTAGGATCTCATTAATTATCCCTTATTTATTATATTTCATACCTATCTCTAAACCTAAAAAAAAAAGGTATACATCTCTCTCCTTCTCCTCAACTACACGTTTCTCTCTCTTTCTTTCTCCTCCACTGCTCTTCCACCTCCACGGCCAAGTTGCTGGCAGATTAAAAAAAAAAAAAAAAAAGCTACAGTCGCTGGTTGCACAATGGGATTTCTGATTACCACGATTGACAAACAAATTTTATCCACTACAAAATTTTGAAGATGATCAGTACTAATGCCAATACCACAACCAGCCATCATTGATCATCAAAAACATTCTATTCTTATGTTTGAAATGAATGGAAATGAAAAAAATTGGTACCTTCACCCTTCCTTTTTTCTTTTTCTTTTTTTTTTCCCCTTTTTTCCTTCTAAACCCTCACAACTTTACACATTTTTCCCACCTTTGATAACTAAACCTCATAACATATAATTGCTTCCCCATAATCAATCGGTTGCATAGCAATAGCACACAAGCAAATTCAATTTTTCCAGCTCATTGAGAATACAATTCGATATCATCAAAGGTAGCCAGTTCACATTTAATTCAAATTCATACAAGAACTTCTAATAATAACATAAAGTATGCATCTATAACCTCAAAAATAAATTTTCTCTTAGATGCAAAGGTGAACTTTCCATTAATTGATACAACCTTTTTTTTATTATACCTTTTCCAATTAACCTGACCCCACTTGCAGTGTTGACATTAGTACTGATCATCTTCAAAATTTTGTAGTGGATAAAATTTGTTTGTCAATCGTGGTGATCAGAATCTCTTCCACCTTCAAAATTTGTTTGTCAATCGTGGTGATCAGAAATCCCATTATGCAACCAGCGGCTGTGGCTTTTTTTTTTTTTTTCCCCATTTGCCGGCAACTTGACTGTGGAGGTGGAAGAGCAGTGGAGGAGAAAGAAAGAGAGAAACATGTAATTGAGGAGAATGAGAGAGATCTATACCTTTTTTTTTTTTAGGTTTAGAGATAGATATGGAATGTAATAAATAAGGGATAATTAATGGGATCCTAATTAGAATATTACCATTAATAAGTGTCTTTTTTGACCGTTTGATCTACTTAAATCCAATGGTTTAGAAAAGGAGAAACTTGAACTCATCTATACATATATATATATATATATATATATATGTATTACTTATTTCTATTATAAGCTAGATGATTTATATTTATTGATCAAATTTAATGTTTTTAAATAAATCTTTATAAAGAGTGATGAGATTAGTTACTTAAAAAATTAGGCTAAAATGCAAATTGCACCCTCTAATTTTAACTAAAATTCATTCAAGTCCTGTAAGTTTACTTTCATTTAATTGAGCCCTCTATGTTTTAAATTTATTCAAGTCAGTCTTTTTGTCTAATTTCATTAAAAATTTGTCATTAAAAAATATTTTTTTCACATAAAAAAATTCTATAAAATTAATAAAAATATTTTATAGATTTTTTATGTGAATTTTTTTTTTCTATTAGTTAATTGCATACTAAATGACAAATTTTTAATAAAATTAGATGAAAATACTTGAATTTAGTAAATTTGAAACTTAGAAAACTCAATTAAATAAAAGTAAAATTAAAGTACTGAAATAAATCAATCAAGCTTAAAAGATCTAATTTGCACTTCAGCCTAAAAAAATATATTCAAATATGGTACTTTTGGAAATAAAAAGTACACAGAGAAGTTACCAAAGAGTACAAAGCTTCCAAGAAGTTTCGGCCCTGTTTGGTTTAGAGGTCACTCATCATCCATCACCCATCACTCAAATCTCCTCACTCAATTCTCATAACTCTAACTCAAATAAACCCATAACTCTGCTTGATGGGTCGTTTGGGTGGAATATCTCAATGGTTTTCCAATTCAAAAACTCATCTTTATGTCACTCACTGGATCCCACAAAAATTTATTGCAGAGCAGGTGTAGAAGATCGGTGAATATGAAGCAGATCTGAAAAATAAACCAACAACAACAAAGGGTAAAAAATATTTTGTTAGAAATTCCCTTATGTGAAGTAGTAGAGAGAGATATGATTAAACTTATAAAATGAGAACCAGCTTCGGCAAAGAAAAAAAAAAAAAATCGGACCCAGATGCGCGAAGAACAGAGCAGATGATTTGAGGAAACTTTTCTCACCTTTCGGTACAGGAACAGAGCAATCTGTGAAAGTGAAGAGAGAAAATGAGAGTGAATGAGGTGATTGCACTAAAGCTGAAATTGAATAGTGTATATGACCGCTGGCTCCATAATTTCTCTGCATTTGCTCTGCATGTGATGGGACTTGACCTTCGGCTGGGACCCACTTGCTTTTAGTTATTTACAACTTTGCCACCATCACCCATAACTCTTGATCCGAAAACAAGCCAAATGTGTTTCCATTTTCTATCACGCTAACTCACTTTTTTGAGTTATGAGTGATGGAAAGTGAGAAATCAAAACAAAGCCAAACAAGCACAAATGGTGTGGGTCTCACTAAAAGTGAGTGATGGGTTATGAAAATTGAGTAATGAGTGATGAGAATTGGGCAAACCAAACATGGCCCGTCTTTACTTTTAAATAAAGCACTCTCACGTGAGCTTGACTTCACTTTCTACTATCTCACTCTCACCTTTTTCAGCTTTCCCATTTTTTAATTGTTTTATGTCTCATCTTGATTCTAAATAATATGATTATTAATGAAAATGAATAAGTATAATAATTTTTACTAATAATCTTGTTTAAGATTCCAATTGAACCAAGAAAAAAAAGTGGAGGCGGGGCAAGAATCCACCTCATGAAATGCTTATTATTGATGAATCACCGTCCATTATCGGAATAAAATTCTTCTCTTATTAGTTTAACCTTTGGATAACATCAACATCAAGAGTTTAGGCTATGATATTTAGCATGAAAGGAAGACAGTCATGTTATTATACTTCGTGCCCGTTTGGGAGGTACTTATAAGTTACATTGTTATTTAATTTTTTTTACTATTTGCAGGTCCTACATAAGTTGCCTGCTTATTTATTAACTTTTATTTATTTTTTTTCTACTATTTGCGGATCCAACGTAAATCATCTATTTATTTCATTTAACTTTTAATTACCTCTTTTTTTTCTTTTAGAGTTTGCAACCTAGCTACAACATCCGCTTCTAATAATATTGTTTTTTATCATTAGACCAAGACAAATCGGTTTTTGGTATAGACGAGGATTGAACCCAAATCTCTTATTCAATTATCGAAGATTTTATCCGATGAGCTAATTGGAACCCACTAACTTTTACCTTTTATTTATAGTACTTTCCACAAAAGCTAGATAAATTGTTCTCAAACGGACACTTTCATTTCCTTTACATCATTGCACTTAATAGGGTTTGGCCATGTGCTCTAACATACAAAATTACAGTAGGTCTAACTAGTCCATTTCCTTAATTAGCTAAGTATATCAACAAAATTGCAATATTTTTTACTTTCTTTGTGTACATTTTTCTACTAATGGAAAACAACCATATCTCTTTTCAAGAATCAAGCATCACTCATATCAACATTAGATAAATTTCTTTCGAAAGTTATACCTAAAGTAGTAATACTTTTTTGACCAAAATGAAAATCTCACCCTTTAAGTTTCACAATTTTTCATTTCAGTCCTCTAAGTTTGGGTTTTCTCATTTCAGTTCTCTAAGTTTCATTCATTCCCAATTGATTCCTCTGTTAGTACCCTATTAGTTATTTCCTTCAACTTACCAAAACGGCGTCATCTTGGACTTTAGTTTATTATTTACTTTTTATTTATTTCTTAATTTTAGAAAAACGTTAATTGAAAAAAAAAAAAAAAAAAAAAAAAAAAAAAAAAAAAAAAAAAACATAAACTAAATTAGAGGGGAACGACATCATTCCCTCCCCCATGCCTAAAGAACAAAATTAATCCCCACCCACCAATACCCTAGCCCGATACGGATTACTGAGAGATTGAGGGAGAAAGAGGGGCAAAGAGAGAGAAATAGAGATCAAAAGGGGCAAGAGAGACTAAGAGGGGGAAAGAAGGAGAAGAGAGACTGAGAAGGAGAAGAGAGATATAGAGACTAGTGTTTACAGTGGCTTGGTCTAGGGATACTCGATGGCTCTGCTCCGGTCCAAGAGGTGTACTTGGTAGCGCCGCTCCAGTAGGTGTACTCGGCAGCTACAAAATCGTTTTGGTAAGTTAAGCTAGATTTTTAGTTTCTGTTCTTGTGGGTATTAGCTTAATTGTGGGAACATTTCTTATTTTCAAGCACATATTCTAAAAAATATTTTTCTCTATTAAAATAATTTAGACATAACCCACTGTATTATATGTCTTCGATCAGTGAGCGATTGATTACTGTCATTAATTCAAACATAACCCACTCTAGTTGTGGTACCTAAGTTAGATCTCCTTAACTACGCATAGTAGCATCTTACCTTGGTGTATTGCTTACCAAAGTCCTATCTTACCATGCCTCTAGCAATTTCTCTAGCTCTATATGCCTTGGACAAGGCAAGCTATACTTGTGCATCCCTCACCACTGCAACTAACAATTCTATGGCTATGTAATCAATATTAGCTCGAAATTGGTCAACATACTTTTCTACCATCCAATTTGCAGAAACCTTCTTGCTATAGAAAGACCTACTACATGTATGAGTATCATATATGCACTAATCCAAAAGTTTGCATACTTATCAATACCTTGAGACACCTTCCAAGGACAACCTTAAACACATTTATACCTCACTCTAGACTTCTCATTTTTGGACAACAATATGCCATATCCATGCTTTAACTTGTAAGCTCATGCAAATTCTTTGAACTGCTTGTTATCCCTAAAGTACATCCCCAACACAAATTGAAGATCCTTTAAGTATTCATGCTTGAATTCAGGTAATTTTTTGTTTTTGCTCACCATCAGAATTGTTAGGAGAATGCAACTAGTCGAAGGATGCATAGTTAGATCCACTTGATATTTCATCCAATGGCCAATTAAAAAGAGTTGGAACTAGATCTAGGTGTAATAATGACTGGTTTACAATAATAGGTGGGTGTGACAATGGATGGTTGGCAATATTAGGAGTAGGTTCTTGTGAGCCTAACCATTATGTGGATTGATGGGCTGTCCTTTATGTGGGCTGGTAGGCTGACCAGCGTTGCCATCAATTTCATTCACAGTAATTTTGTATAACTTTTCATTTGCTGGGTCTAGACATGGCAAAACGGGTTAGAATTTGTTGACCTGACCCGACCTTTAAAATACCTAACCTGAATCCGGATTTTTGACTCGAAGCAAAAAAAAATTGACCTGTGACTCGACCCATTTTTTAGACCCAACCCATGACCCAAACCATTTTTTAAAATATTTTTTTGGTAAAAAAATAATAAAATTGTTGGGAAATTTAGACCCCGATTAATAAAATTAGCAAGTTTTAAACCCAAGTTGTTAATTAGATTTATTATGAATAAACTTGATAAAACAAACTAACATCAATATCATGTCAATATCATGCACAGCAGAATAGTAAATAAGACAAGATATGATGACCTAGGAAAACCAATGAAACAAACTAGTTTCATAGTAAAAAACCTAGGGAGAAACCTTCTCGAAAAGCAACTCACTATAATAAAGAGAAGTTTTAGATCTAGCACAAAACTTTTGTCCTTAGACTCTACAATCCATCTACAATCCATGTAGATGAACTTACAATAGAAACCTTCTACCATTTCAGAACCTCTAAATTCTTCAATATATGAACGCCACCCTTTTTACACAGATCCTAGTACGTGACTAACCAAAAGATGCACGGCTCCCAGTACATGACTAACACACCAACTTGAGGAAGATTGTTGGCTGCAAAGCTTTTCACTTCATCAATAATGAAGATCAAGAAGCATTTGGTTACAAAACCCTGAATGTTCAAATAGTGTGTAAAACACTATGAACGTTTAGACCCCCAATTTACAAATTACCAATTCACGCTTAATATCAAACAATGTATGTGCGGAAAATGAACATAAGCTTATAACAGAATTGATAAACAATCTAAACCAAATAAAATCACATCCATAGCAGAAATTAAATGGCAAAGATTAAGGGAAGAGAGATGCAAACACAAGGACAACACAACGATGTGTTATCGAAGAGGAAACCGAAGCCCTCGGCGTAAAACCTCTCCACCGCCCTCCAAGCGGTCAATAATCCACTAAAGAATGAAGTTGGGATACATGAACAGCAGAAGACCCTCCAAGCCTAATCTACCTAGTGTACCTAAGCCCTCCAAGCTTCTTGCTCCAACGAGGTTGCGTCGAACCTTTATCTTCTTTAGCTTACCGGATTCCGCTATAGCCCATAGCATCAACCAATAATCATTGGTCCCTTCCTAATTGCTTCCCAAAGCACCAAATAGCCTTCTCACAGATATGGGTATGGTGAGAAAAGGATTTGGGTAAGAACCTCTCAAGGATGTAACAATGGAGAGGGTGAGAGTAGAGGAATTTGAAGAGTCTCTATGTAAAGATTGTGGATGAATCAATCTTGTTTTTCTCTAGGGTTTCTCTCTCAAAATTCTCTCTAGAAGCTCTCTACATTTCGTGGGTATAAGGGGTATTTATACTAGGGTGAGAGTGGAATGCGAAGAGTCAGGTTTTTCAAAACAGAGCTGGCTGGCGGCTTGGCCTCGCGACTTGACTGAGTCGCGAGTTCAAGTCGCGAGCTAACAGAACGGCCAGGCTGGACTTTTTGTCCTATAGTGCTCCAGCTGGCGTGACTGTTCATCTTCTCTACACGCTTCACTCGTGTGCTGCAATTGGCGGCTTGCCAGTCACGAGTCCCAGCCGCGAGTCTCTGCATCCTTGCACAATCTTGAGCATTTCTTCACACTCTCTCACTCACTACCCTTACATGATTCCCACCTAAATACAGGGTTACTAATTGCTAAATTACAAGCAAATTTGGCACGGAATAAAGCCAACAAGATGGTTGATTAAATTCAACCTTACAATCTCCCCCTTTGGCTATTCCGTGACAAAACCCTACAACAGACTCTAGACTTAACATGTGAGTTGGGAATAGTTGAACAAAACTCACTCACACCTAACTCTAGAATCTGAGAAGCTCTTGAATCATAAGAACAAGTATCTCCTGAAACACAACAACATAATTTGATCATTGTATGCAGAAAACTTGTAATGCATATGGAGCAAGCACAATGCGATCAAGCAAAATGGAAATAAGTAATAAGCCAAGGCTTGACCAAAAACGAACAATCACTATAAATAGTGATCACAATGCTCATTCACACATGGAATGAACATCCGGACATGCAAGCTAATAAGCTCAATTGCAAAGTATCATTTGCATGTCCAACACTCAACCAATGCAACAACTCAAGGTAATTGCATTAAGGATAAAAATCCAACAAAGGGCACAAGAGTGATATACTTAAAGAAAATGCATGACATTTAACATCAAGTACATAAGCTACAAAGCATGGGTACAGAAACCTTAAAAGCTTACAAAAGCAACAGGTACAAACCTAAACACATACTGAATAACATCTTAAGTATTAATAAACCAAAGTTTCACACCCAAACATATCCATGAGTTTTAAAACCAGCAGAATAACCAAACTGTTTAACACATTGTATCAAACCCATAATGAAAACAGTATTCAAAAACATAATACCATAACCAACACCATAACCATTAACATAAAATAAGACTGAATAATAAACTAGATAAACACTGTTTTTGGCTGCTCCCCCTCAAAATGGCACTCCCCCTCAAAAGCTGCTCTCAAAAACTTCTCCCTCTTTTTGACTGGAACGGCCAAAGGGTCACTGCTGGGTGTTGATGCTGTCAAACTTGGCTGAAAGTATGTTGAGCTGATCCTGAATTGCTGCCATCCTATCAGTATGTTCATTCTAGACCTCTCTAAGTCCATCAATCCTCTCCAGGATGATCTAAAATGCATCTAGAGGTACAGTTGATGAGGTTGAAGCCTTGCTCCTCTTGCCTCTGCTTCTGGATGTGGACGTTTGTCCTGCAACCTCTGCTTCAATTTCCATTGGATCACCTTCTCCTTGGTCACGCTTATCTTCATCACCTAGAAGATGAACTTGTATCCTAATGATGGTCATCTTGTTAATGGTTAAAGGTGTAGACATGAGGCTAATATCTTGAGCGATTGCAACACCTTTTGCTTTGAAAAGCCTCATGAGAAGGTTAGGAAAGATCAACTTGGGCCTAGAGGTGGTTCTAGTCTCATCCACAATTGTATCAAATATGTGTGAGCTGATGTCAATGAAGGTTTTTTCCTTGAGCTCCATGAGGAAGATAGCTCTGGCATTGTTGATTGTAGTCAACTTCCTTATTGGATACAAGTTGAACATCATGATGGTGGTGAGGCACCTCATGTCAACTGGAAATGTTGTAGTGTTGAGACATCTCCCCTCTCTCTGTCCACCAATGCGATTCTGGACAATTTCTATATATAGCATCCTGTCCTTGTAATTGGTGAAATCATGATCCTCTAAACCCTCAAGCCTTAGTACCTCATCAATATCATGTGCATCTAGGGTGAACTCATGTCCTCTGATCCAGCAATTCAGCTCATCCTCCCTTATAATAGCATTTGCATAGAATTCCCTTATTAAAGGGTCACAAACTATAGGTAGGTCACTCAGTAACTTATCCCATCCTCTGCCCTCAAAACAATCTAGAATGAAGGTGTCCTTCAAGTCTCCTAAGTCGACAAACCTTTCCTGAATAATGGTTCCCTTCAAGAAATAATCTCTGTATCTCTGAAAGTGTTGAACAGACCTAAACAAGTTATGGTCCATTTTCAGCCTTTTGTCAGCCTTCTTAGCAGGAGTCTTCTTCTTTGTAGGTGTGGGAGCCATCTGTAAATAAGCAAAAGAGGCCACAACAATAGCAGAACACAATAGGTGGAATTACACATGTATTAGTAACAAGTTAGTTACATAGGGAGTAATAGAGTGTCAAGACAACATATAGACCAACCATAGTTGAGAACTAGAGAAACAATAGCTCAAATCAAAACCCAACAAGCACTAATCAAGTACAGTCTGTATTGATATAGACTGCAACAAGCACTAATCAGCTATATTTGAACAGTGTAAGCCACACTTAGTCAAAAGTAAGCATATGTCTATGAGACATATCTTAATAAATATGAAATGTTCAAGTCATACTCTCAAGATAGAAGGACACACATGATATGGCAACACAAAATCAAAGCATTATTAGCCAAACAATCAAAAACCTCAGTCATTCTGAAACAACCAAACTCACACTCAGAGTAAATCACAAAGAACCCAAACACATATATCTTATGGGTATGAAATATTTCAAACAACAAAGGTCAAATTACAAACTAACTTAATCATGACAGCAAACATATTCAACAGTCTAGCAACAAAAACAACTAACCCTAAACAACCAAACCCAACATTTTAAACAAACCCATGTTTGAACATTACAAAACACACAAACTCAACAAAATCTCACAAAATGAAGAAATACACTTATAAACATGTAAAATAGAGTGAGAAAATAGAAACCCATACCTTTTTCTTGGAGAATGAGGTTGGAGAGATGATCAACAATGGAGGTTAGGGTTGAGTGCACGGTATGTTTGGGAGAGGGATGAAATGAGGAAGACAATGAACAGTCACAAAAATTCGAGGGAAAACTTAAAAGTTTTGAAAAACTGTCTTTACAGCGCAAAACACGCGATTTTCGCGACTGAGTCAAGCTGCGTGCAAGTCGCCAAGGCCAGCCGCCAGAACACTTAAGAACAAAAATTTTGAAAAATTTTCTAAGTGTTTTTCGCGACTGGAAGGTATACCTGCGAGAGAGTCGCGAGGTGAGCCGCGAAAATCTCTATGTACCCCTCGCGACTGGACCTTCCACCCGTAAACAAGTCACCACACTGAGTCGCAAGAAACATAAAAACCCAAAATTTGAAAAATATTCTAAGTATTTTTCACGACTAGGACATTGACCCGCCAGTGAGCCGCGAAAAATCTCGGAGTGGGCTCGCGACTGGGACATGCGACTGGACCAACCCGCGACTGAGTTGCCAAAACAAGGCACCACTGTTTTTGAACTTTTGATAATTTTTGTAAAAACAAAATACTTTCCAAAAACAAACTAAAAGACTCAAAAATCTTTTTGTGTTTGATCAACAAAGATTGAGCATGTGAAAACATATTTAATCAAGTACAATTACACAAATAAATATGGCATTCATTGAACATAGACATGTGTGATGTGTGAGGATATCAGAAATGAGATAGTCCTTAGTCTAATGTGAAGCTTCAATGATCAATTCAACCAAGACATACACAATTAGCACTAGATAATGTGACCCATCTCAATTATAGAAATATGCATATATGACCTCCCACATGAACTTGATTTCATTTCTTTGAAGCTTTTCATTTGGCTCCATGAACATCATATCATTTGATCTTTTTGAATCAATACATCTCATTGTGAGATCAATGCCTGAAATTTTTGATATTTCAGTTTGATGAGATAGCCTTTGGCTTTTTGGGCATCATACATTTTAATTTTTGGTCACTTTCCCTTTTTCCTAGTCAAATACTAGTATGTGCGACAGGCTTTTGCAGCTCAATATCTCTTTTCATTTGGAGATTTACATTTGGTGAGCTCTTTAAGAAAAAGCAATAAAATAAAATATTGAGAAGATATATAGGCACAAGTCTATGCATGTCTCAAGACCAACAAAACATTCACTAATCATTTATGACAAGGTTGAAGATCTATTTACAATAGTCACATAGATTTCAAGATTTCTTCCACAATGATATGAGTGCATAAGGTACATGCTAAGCTCGTAGATGCACAAAACCATTAGTGCAAAGGTACAAGGCAAAACATGTTTTGAGACAAAAACTCATCAAAGTCGATTAAACTTTTTGGATTTTCTACTTTTTATGTGTTTTTGGATTTTTGACATAAAAGAAGAAAAGATTGATAAAAAACAACAATGTAAAAACATTTAAACAGAAACAAGTAAACAACCAAACATGTTTCAACACAAACAAGCAAAAAGCACACAACCAAGCATATTCACAAAGCATAGGAAGAATTAATGCATCGACATGTTGTAATGCTTATGCATGAGTACCCCTCTTCACCCACACGTCACGTGCGTTTGGGGTGATATCCCTATAGGATTGGGTACGAGAGTTAGGACTTTCAAACCTTCTAGTGAAGCTTTCCAAGCAGGTGGTGAATGCACCGATCATCTTCATCACGTCCATCACACCGGGATCACCATTTCAATCTCTTGTTGACTCAACAGTCCAAGTCCTCTTGTCATTTCTTGGTCCTCTTGACCTTTGATTAGTTGCATTCTTCAATGCTCTAAGCTTATGACAGTTTGGTTTGGTGTGTCCTTGAAGTCCACAATGATGGCAAAAGTGGTTCGTTCTCGGACCTCTTTGTGATCTTGGAAGAGATCTTCCTCTAGCTTCAGGTTTGATCACTAATTGGTTACGGGGCTTATTCAACACTTGTTGGTCAGCCACATTCTTCTTATTTTTATCCTCTACTTTCTTAGGTATAGAGTCAGCCATTACAAGTTCTTTGGCTTGCACAAATTTCACTTTTTTGGTGATTTTGACAGCTAAACTACCTTCTCCGATATATCCCAACCCAGATTTGTCTAAGAATTGTTTTTGAGAGGAAATGACATCATCTAGTTTCTTGGTGGAGACTCCCTCTGCCTTGGCATTTGCTTGAACTACCTCAAGATCAAGAAATTTTATCTTTGAATAGGCTTCGGTCAGCTCTCTATTCAGCGTCTCTATCTCACACTTTGCCTCTTTATATAGCACCAGGAGACTTCTATAGTCCTCCTGTGCCTTCTTCATCTTTTTCACAGCTGCCTTGGCCACACATGCATATTCTCCTGATTTCTCAATGAGTGAATTGAAATTTTCTCGAAGACCCCCTCTACTCTCATCTTCTTCACCATCTGATTCTTCTACAATTCCCATTGATTCCTCATCACTATGCTCCCCAAGCTCTTGTACAAGCAAATTCAAGTCCTCCGAAGACTCAACATGAGCAATAGTCATAAAAGCGGAGTAATTCCCTTCTCCGTCACAGCTTTCCTCAGAATCAGAGTTAGATAAATCGAAGTCACTAAGAGTTGTGGCATATACCTTGCCCTTCGATTTCAAATAATTAGGACATTCCTTTTTGAAGTGTCCATGCCCGTTGCACTTGAAGCAAGTGATTCCTTGTGAAGATTAGGATTCCTTTCCATCTTTCTTCTTGAATTCCCTTTTCTCCTTCCCGAAACTTTGGAATTTCCCTTTATCACCAAATTTTCCATTATTCTTGAATTTCAAGAATTTTTGGAAATTTTTCACAAGGTATGCCACATCTTTATCGACAACATCCTCATCCGATGAGTCGTGAACTTCTACCCTTTCATTAATTGTCTTAAGAGCAAGAGATTTGCTCTTCCTTTGTGTAGGTATGCCACATCTTTATCGACAACATCCTCATCCGATGAGTCGTGAACTTCTACCCTTTCATTAATTGTCTTAAGAGCAAGAGATTTGCTCTTCCTTTGTGTGGGCAATGACAATTCATACGTCTGAAGTGAGCCAATCAGTTCTTGGACTTTGATATCATCAAGGTCCTTACTCTCTTCAATCGCTGTCACCTTGGCACGGAAGCTTTCCGGCTATGATCAAAGGATCTTTCTCACTATCTTAAAATCCTCCATTTTCTCCCTCAAATTGAACTTGCCGACGACTACTTCGTTCAGTTTGCTATAGAAAGAGTCAAAGGACTCATCTTCACTCATTTTGAGCTCTTCAAACTGAGTGGTCAGCATCTGCAGCTTGGTGTCCTTTACTTTCTTCGTTCCTTCATAAGTGGTCTCCAGTATTTCCCATGCCTCCTTGGCAACAGTGATGTGTGAAATCCTGTGAAACTCTTATGGAGAAACACCACAGAAAATAGCATTCAAGGCTTTACTGTTAGCGTTAGCTGCCGCAAGAGTTGCCTTATCCCAAGTGGATTTAGCAGCCTCCGGCCTAGTCCAACCTACTTCTACAGCATCCCAAATAGTATCATCAATAGAACACAAGAATGCCCTCATTCGGACTTTCCAAAATGCATAGTTGTTACCATAAAAAAATGGTGGAACATTTAAGGATTGAGACCGGTCCATCTCAATACGGGGTCAAGGATCGCACTAAGGTGTTTAAACCACAAAGAGTGCACCCGCTCTGATACCAATTGAATGTTCAAATAGCGTGTAAAACACTATGAACGTTTAGACCCCCAATTTACAAATTACCAATTCACGCTTAATATCAAACAATGTATGTGCGGAAAATGAACATAAGCTTATAACAGAATTGATAAACAATCTAATCCAAATAAAATCACATCCACAGCAGAAATTAAATGGCAAAGATTAAAGGAAGAGAGATGCAAACACAAGGACAGCATAACGATGTGTTATTGAAGAGGAAACCGAAGCCCTCGGCATAAAACCTCTCCACCGCCCTTCAAGCAGTCAATAATCCACTAAAGAATGAAGTTAGGATACATGAACAGTAGAAGACCCCCAAGCCTAATCTACCTAGTGTACCTAAGCCCTCAAAGCTTCTTGCTCCAACGAGGTTGCGTCGAACCTTTGTCTTCTTTAACTTATCGGATTCCGCTATAGCCCATAGCATCAACCAATAGTCATTGGTCCCTTCCTAACTGCTTCCCAATGCACCAAATAGCCTTCTCACAGATATGTGTATGGTGAGAAAAAGATTTGGGTAAGAACCTCTCAAGGATGTAACAATGGAGAGAGTGAGAGTAGAGGAATTTGAAGAGTTTCTATATAAAGATTGTGGATGAATCAATCTTATTTTTCTCTAGGGTTTCTCTCTCAAAATTCTCTCTGGAAGCTCTTTACATTTCGTGAGTATAAGAGGTATTTATACTAGGGTGAGAATGGAATGCGAAGAGTCAGGTTTTTCAAAACAAAGCTGGTTGGCGGCTTGGCCTTGCGACTTGACTGAGTCGCGAGTTCAAGTCACGAGCTAACAGAACGGCCAGGCTGGACTAGTGTAGCCTAGCTAGCATGACTGTTCATCTTCTCTGCACGCTTCACTCGTGTGTAGCAATTGGCAGCTTGCCAATCACGAGTCACCCGCAAGTCCCAGCCGCGAGTCTCTGCATCTTTGCACAATCTTGAGCATTTCTTCACACTCTCTCACTCACTATCCTTACATGTTTCTCACCTAAATACAGGGTTACTAAATGATAAATACAAGCAAATTTGGCACGGAATAAAGCCAACAAGATGGTTGATTAAATTCAACCTTACAAACCCTAAGGCACAAAGACATAGTAGCTTCTTTCAAAGAGAATAAGGCACTCGGTCACTTTTTGCATGTGTTCTCCTTGTATTCTCTTATGTGACGGCCTTTAAAATAAGCCTTATATATGTCTAAGGTTGTGAGAAAAGAAAGCCTAAACATCTATTCACGAATTGGAGTGAAATCAGATCTGAGAAACTAATTTTCATAAACCTCGACAGATACCCTATCTATCGAGCAGCTGTCTAGCATCAGGCTTAAACAGCCTTTTAAACCTCGATAGATACTAGCT
This sequence comes from Quercus aquifolioides, assembly GCA_019022515.1. Lineage (NCBI taxonomy): Eukaryota > Viridiplantae > Streptophyta > Magnoliopsida > Fagales > Fagaceae > Quercus > Quercus aquifolioides. The sequence continues at coordinate 37,197,278 of CM032335.1, read as the reverse complement.
GTCAAACTTTAAAATCTAGCACTTCTTCACTTGATATTTGGACAGACTTGCATGGCTTTAACACTTGAACTTGAAATATTGTTCCTTGAAGTATTAAACACATCATAGATCTACCCAATTACAAGTAAAGTGCGTTTTATCAAAAGATTAGCCAATACTATATTGACATATGTTCCTAACATGATTCACATATGTCCTAACAAAAATTAAGATAATATTGGTTTAATTGTTTGTTGTGAGCTTTAAGGAAACAATTAAGACCTTTACATAACTACATGCAAATTAATTGAAAGATGAATGGTTAAGGCATTCTGTAATGAGTAAAGATTTTCAGATATCAAATAACAAAGTACATTGCAAGATAATCTTATTATAGTAGAGTTAAAAACATATATTTAAAATTATAGACATGTATGAGAAATATTCATAAGTGTGAAAAAAGTGGAGTCAAAGTATCAATGAAATTAGCATAAATTATGAATGCTTAGGCCTATTTTTAACAATTCATGTCCAAAATAAACTGATTTTCAAAATAAATTATGATATTTTCTAGAGTGTGCGTTGCTAAACAATGACATGATATTCATAAAAGAGACCATATATAAATAAGTAAACAATCAAGCTTTAATGTATATTCTCAAATTAAAAGGGTGTCAACTACAATTGATAATAAATTATAAAATTAGTTTTCAAGATTATAAATTTCTTATATGTTTTATTCCTTGTCAAATTAGTTATCCAATAAGGCATTTGTAATTTTGTTTTATGTTTTGGGATGTTGATATTGTGTAGAAATGAAACTTAAGTATTTGTTTTACTTATCATTAGTGCTATTTTGTTTTGGTTAGTAATGTTGGGATTGGTATTATTTTAAAATTATTGAACAAGTATTAATTTGTTTAGCTGAGCCCATTCTTGATATGTGTAGTAAATTCAAAGTAATACATTTTACATCAAGCAATTTATTGCGTGACTTTCCAAATGGCAAATACATGTTGTTTTCTTAAACATTTTTTTTATAATTCCATGTGAAAAATACGGGTCAATCTGACCCGAAACCGATTAACTCAATCCATTCTAACCGCTTAAAATGACCCATTTTTGGACCCTGCAACCCGATTGACCCGTATCCCAATTGACTCGACCCACCCGTTTGCCACGTCTAGCTAGGTCATCATAGTCAGTGTTATACCATTCATAAGTCACATCCCCCACATAACCATTCCCATCATGACCCCCAGCATCATTCCCTTCATCCACCAAATTACCATCCTCCTCAAACTCATCATCAGCAAGAGCCTCATCCCCATCCTCCAAATCAACATCATTATCATCATCAAAGTCATCAACATCCACATCCACATCCACATCCTCCACACCAACACCATAACCAACCAAATCAAAAGCATTAACAACACCGATATAGGGATTAACAATTTTTTTTTTCCTGAACAGGGGTTGCATGTTCAACATAAATGTCTATTTTAGGATCAATGGGGTTAAGACACTTAAATAGTTCATGAGTATCAGCGTCATTGGACAAATATCTTAGGCCATTGTGAAGATCCAACCCAAGCACAACAAAATAAAACTGGACATAATCTAATACCCTCAACTTCGCACAATAATGCTTAACCTCTGGTACATAAAAGCAATCCGAATCCACATTGTCATAAACTTTCACCTTACCACTTATATACTTCCTCTTACCCAAGTGGTGCAATACTCCACTGTAATGAATAAACAATGTGAAATTCTGACCAAGAATCTTTCCTGTGAAAGTTGTAAATTAAAAAGGAAACACACAACACAACACCGATATATTAGTCGACAAATACAGTGTTAAGTACCCCACACAAAGCAAACAACTCCGAGTGGGGACCAAGTTGTTTCAAAATAATAAAACTGCATGTGAAGATGTTCAAAAAACAAACAAATAAAGTAGATTGTCCACACACACACACACACAATACATACAAATAAAGTAGATTATCCACAAAAAAACAAAAAAAAAAAAAACCAACTAAAGTAGTTATAAAACATTTAATCTCACCTATCAGTCAACAAAATCCAACATAAACAAAATGAAACAAAGTACCTCTTCAACAAAAAAAGTTAACTTCGGTCTCCAGCTTTAAAGAATACACAGCAAAATCAAGCACAAAACCCAAAACTAATTATACCCAAAATAACATATAACGTAAACTAAAAACTGAAAGTTCTGAGTTTTCAGAACTTACCCAAAGGTGTATTGGTTGAAGCCACCTCCTGAAGCAGTGAAGTAGAGCCGCTAAGTAAACCCTAGATTGACTGAGCAGAGCGAAGCCGCTGAGAAAATCCACCTCCCCCTTGATCCCTCCTTCTCTTTCTCCCTCACGATTTCCCTTTCTTCTTCTTCTTCTTCTTCTTCTTCTCTCTCTCTCTCTCTCTCTCTCTCTCTCTCTCGGTTTCTTAGATATCGAGTGGGTGGGGTGGGAATTTATTTTGTTCTTCAGGCATGTGGGAGGGAATGATGTCGTTCACCTCAAGTTTAGTTTCTTTTTTTCTTTTTCTTTTTTAGTTTAACATTTTTCTAAAATTAAGAAAGAAATAAAAATAAATATTAATTAAAGTCCAAAATGGCATCGTTTTGGTAAGTTGATGGCAGCAACTAACAAAATACTAACAGAAGACTCAATTGGGAATGAATGAAAATTAGAGGATTGAAATGACAAAACCCAAACTTAGAGGACTGAAATGAAAAATTGTGAAACCTAGAGAGTTAGTTTTGCATTTTTCCCTTTTTTTTTTTTCTTCTTTCCCTGAATAAGTCAATCATAGCACTTGTCAATTTAGTTTAGAGAAAAGTAATTTAAATATTCACTACCAAATGTTTCTTTATTTACTGAAACAAAGAAAATTTCTAGATGTCTTCTATTGTGTATACTGTATATTGTGACTGCACACATACTGGTAGAGAATAATCTATTAAATAAATTTTGAAGTGCTTGATTAAACTCCTCTAGCACCAAAAGGACGGGTGCAAATTCTTTTATGTCAAACTACTGATTTTCACAAAAACTTAAATTCTTAAGAAATTGTGAATTACCACAGCACATTCTTGATGCAATTGTCACTTCACAAGTATTATTGCTTGTATGGTATGGGGTGTAAGGATCGGGGTTCAAATCTCCATAAGAGAACTCCACACACATATACACTTAGATTAGGCTAGAGTAGAATTTCTATATATATAAAAAAATTGTGAATTTAATAATCATTTAATTATTATTCTAATATTCTCCCCCACATAGGTTCAGTTTCCTCCTTAATAAATGAAACTTAATTAACATGTGATATTTTTAAATGAGAGGTAGAAAGATTAAGTGATAGATTATGGGAAAAGATTCCCCCATTCCCTGCTAGTTTTAGTTAAATTTGGAGGGAATGAGAGGATAGTCTCCCATAAGGTAGTAAAAGTACTAATAATTGTTCCAAATGTATAAATTGTTAAATTAGTAGTAAAAGTACTACTAATTTATTCATAATTCTAACATCTTCCAACGCCAAAAAATTTTACGACAAAAAATTTTATTTTATGCATGAATAGAAGGGATGAACTTTGATGTTTAGTCAATGAAAGCCATGTTGGCTCTCATGAAACAAAAGGAATGTTACAATGAATCAAAAATATAAAGAGTCTATAGCCATTTTCACCAATGGCAAAATACATAGCGTAAGATCCAAACAAAGGCCTCCTTTTTTATATAGAAAATTCAAGTGAAAAGGAGGGAAATTTTGGGTAGCCATTGTTAATAATACGATAAAAGATAAAATATGCATTCTTTTTAGCTTTCTTTTCTTTCTTTTTTTTCTTTCTTTTTTTCTAGGAAATGTAACAATAAGAATAAGGTAACAATGCTTATCTCCAAGCCAATTCCGAGTGAAGGGTTTGCCATATTACTTTTAATCATTAAGTTGAACAATACTAGGTTATGGTTAAGATCCTTCTTCGTATAGGGTATCATATATTGAAATGTGAAGTTTAAAAATCAACTCATTTGAAGGAGTTTTAATATATATATATATATATATATATATATATATATATATATTTAATTCAATAATTGGAAGAGAGGGTATGTAAACCTAGAAGCCTGGATATCTCTATTGAGAAACATAAGAAAGTTTCAGCTTTAGCTACAAAGCTCTTGGCAATGAGCTTTAACTTTTAATATTTGATATAAACTTTTATTTTTATCACCGTATTCTAAACATCTTTGAATAATTTATAAAATCTAATAAAATGTGGATTAATTGAGTTGTTGCACATTTGACCTACTAATAAAACTAAGTAAATACTTTTTTATTTTATAATTCGTACAACTTACAACAAGGGATTGAGAATTTGAACTTTTCATGTTTTCTTTGGAAATATCAAAAGATACCAATAAGTTGAGTTACAAGTTGTTGAGGACAAATTTTTCACACCACATGGAATTTATTTCATTGGTAACTTGCACCACATCAGCAAATTATGGATTTTAGAAAAACCTCTTTTAAAGTCCAAAAGAGCCCATATTCACAAAATAATGCCGAAGCCCATGGTCCCAAACCCATGGCGATATTATCTCATCAAAGCCCATTGTTCAAGCTCATGGCACAATATCTCATTTTTAGTTCATGATCCAAGCTCATGAGTCTCATCGGGAGAATTTTGGGAGTTGTGGTTTGGAGGGCCAAGAAGTATGTTCAGTGAAACTCCAGTGGTTGATAAAGGAAAACATGTTGCTTGGCATGTCTTCCCCAATTCCCTGAACTCTAACGAGTCAGTGTGCAATAGGAAACATCTGGTAAGCCTCTCATATCACATAACACTTAAAATGATAAAACTCTCAATGCTCTTTATATAGAAAATTAATGTTCATCATATGATATAAGTTTTAAAATGTAATTATATTATTTCATATAAATTATATTATTGTTTTTATTTAAGTCAATCCCAAGCACATGGCTAAATCTATATTAATATATCATATCTAGCATTAAATGCTCTCCTTACTCTCCAAGATTTGCTCAAAACACAAAGAGACCATAATTACATCTCTAAAACTTCATCAAATATCAACCAACTAGTCTATTACTTACTAAAATTATATATGGACTAAACATATAATTTTCCAAAAAAGGAAACTTAGCCAAAAATACTAACAATAGTTCCTGCAGAAACTGCCTTAACTCGCAAAAGCTGCAACAGCTCCAGCAAAAACAGCAACAGCTCCAGCAGAAGCTGCAGTAGCTCCAGCTGCAGCTTAGGCAACTGACACATATCCAAAAGTAACATCATCAACCCATTAATGCCCAATCCCAGCAACTAGCTGCCGTACCCAAAGAAGCAAGGGTCCTATAAAAGAAATCGTCCAATTTTAAGCTAAGATCCTTAGCCTTCAGCTGCAATACTAGAAATAGGAAGATCCCATAAAGGTTATCTTACCATTTTTAGCCAAACCCATGAATTTAATGCAAAATATTTTCCTCCAGTAGAAGATGTCATTTAGATATCAGCCAACAGCTATTGCTGTAGAGCTAACAGCTCTAACAACAGCTCCAGCAGCATTAAAGGCTCAAACTTTCTTCCTTTGGCTAAAAAACAAAAACCCACTAATGAAACTATAGACACTCAATTTTGTACCCATGATTTAATCAAGGAGAATGACTTGAATGACCACCCATGTACCCCAAAATTCATAATTGCATTACATGGATCAATTTGTTATTGCATGGCATGCATCAATTTGTCTTTGAATTACATGCATTAATTCATTCATTGCATATCATGAAAATGATCTTGAGATTCTAACGGTCGTAACGGTGTTTCTGGTTTCCAAATCGGACTATTGAATCGAAAGATATCGCATGATCAAGTTTTCACGGTCAACATGCATTGTGTCTAGGGAGGGTCGACCACACATGATTAATTTAAATTAATTCTGATTGGTTAAACAATTAAAATTAATTAAGTAATTTTGTGATTGGTTGATAATTAGTGTTTAAAATAGGATTGCCTGCATAGGAATAAAAGGGGTGATTGGATAACAATAAAATTGTGGATAATCTAAACTTTATCAAGATTTATTTTAAGGTATTTATCTACAAGATAATTGTTCTTAAATAGCCTGAATTATCCAGAAAAGAGATGAAAAATCATAGACGAAGGATGAAAACACGTTTAAGTACAAGGACTGGTCAAAAAACCCTAGAAAATGAATCCAAACGGCACCCAAACACGAAAGAGTGTTCGGTGCCAAAAGGCCAATTCGGCACTTTTGGAGTGCCGAACGGCACTCTAAAAGGGCCGAATTTCCATGATATGGGCTTTGGCCCAACAGCCTTCGAGTGATGATAAGGCACACCTTTTTCAATCTTTTCACAAAAGGATGCGTCCGGATTCACACCCTAATCGCCCATGCCTATTTTTTAGAATCCTCTGACCTCTATAAATAGAGACTGAACCTCATAATTCAGCACTTTTTTTAACGCTCTGAGAGGCATACGTTTTAGTCTCTCAAATTGCTCATATTTTTTGATCCCCTCTTTGAATGTTGCTGCTTAAATTAGGGTTTTTAGGTTTCAAAGAGAATTGAACAAATTTCTTTGTGAACAGTTTTAGACCCCTTAACACACAACCAGATTGAGTAGCCTAGTTAATTAGCCAAGTTGTTACTTAGTCAAATTAAGCAATTCTAGGTTAAAACAATCAAACAATCATATCAAGAATATATAAAGCAGTGGAATAATAAATAACACAAGATATGATCACCCAGGAAAACCAAATCGGTAAAAAACCTGGGGAAGATTTTACCCATCGATCCTCAAGGCAAAACTGAATTCACTATGAAAGAATTGAAGTTCTTACAAAAGGACTTACAAGCTCCCCGCTCGACTTCCTAATGCTACCTACCAGTAGAACTTACTGACACGACCCCGTGCAAGCTCCGAATCCACAGACTCCTTCTTTCTTGAATTCTTTGTTCAGCTACAAGCACCCACGCTTGATATTCTTTAAGCTTCAAAGGCAGCAACCAAGTTGATCATCAAGATGTTGAAGTAATCTCCATCTAGAAAATCCTAAGCTTTGTGTAAAGGAAAGCTCCTCTAGATCTCACAAGAGATTTACACAAAACCGCAATGTATGAGCAACAATACAACTGGAGCAACTCTAAAACGTGGCTAGGGTTTTGCCTTATATACCTAGTGCAAAAACATAAAAACCCTAAACGTTTTAAAGAGTTAGGGCTGAGTTGGAATACTGCAGAAAAACACAATCTGATCGATTTTCGATCGATCGAATCTATTCTTCGATCGATCGAGTCAGACCGAAATGCCCCAATGCATCTACAGTCTCTCGATTCCAACTTTACAATAATTAATCAACTTTGAGCATACTTTAACAAGTCTAAACATGTTGTTTTGATCATGGTTTGCCAACATTACAAATTAGAGTTCTAAATACATAAATTCCTAAACCTTTAGAACCTAACACTTTGAACCCTAAAACATCATTTCAAGAACAAAGTGTGCTCATGCAAGAGGTTGTTTTCTAACCCTCTCTTTTTTTTTCTTTTTTTTTTTTATGCTTTTCCTTATATCATGATGGTGCATGTTTAATTTTTTTAGATATTCATATGTTGCCTTGTTAATTTAGCTTATGAAAATATGTTCATTGATATAATATGTTTCTTAGTTTTAAAAGATCTACATGTAATCAACTCTTTTTCTTAAATAAAAACATATCTGCATCTTCCTTAGATGCAGACCTGAATTTTTCTTCAAAATAAAATGGATCTAATTTTTTTAATGCATGCAGATTTTTGAAAAAAGAAAAAGATAAAACAGGATTGTGTTTGTGTTTGTTTTAGTTCATGTTACATAAATTTAAATTATGAGTGAAACTCTCTTCTTAAAAAAAAAAAAAAATTTAAAAAAATCATTTTTTTAAAACATATAAAAAGCAGATCTGATTTTTCTGTCATTAAAGATCATTTTTTTTATCATCACAAAATAGATTTGAATTTTTATCTTCAAAAAAACCACTTTTTCTAAATACTACAAAACAGATTTTGGTATTTTGACAAATCAAAATCAATTTTTGTTACCAATCAAAACAGATCTTAATTTTTTAAACAAAAGAAGAGACTTCATTCATAAATAAATTAATGTGATTTAATTTTAGTGTCACATGTTCAACATATCATTATGACATGCATAAAATGGTACATAGGTCACAAGAGTCTAGAAGACCAAACTCTATCTAGGCGGAATGGGTGCCTAACACCTTCTCATTCCATAACCTAGCCTCCAAATTTAGGTTTTTGGTTAAGTAGACCTAGCTTTGTCTTTACTTTTTGTTTTGGGTAGAATGTAACTAGGACAAAAAGCCACGTATTTTGGTAGATTGTAACTAGAATCCAAAACTATTTAACTTTTCAATTTTCCAATTATGTAATTTTTGTTCAATCAATGAAGAGAATGATTTAGTTATGTACTTAGTTTTTCTTATTTTTTTTATAAAAAAAAAAATAAGTGGCGACTCCATACTACTTACCCAAAAAGAGAGGTGCCCTAAAAGGTACCCGAATCTCTTTTTTGAGAGATGCTTTTTTTCGAGGTCTCTCTTAGAAACCACTTACTTTGTCAAAGACTTTTCCTTATTTGCTAAATTTCCCTTCAACTAATTCTAATCTAGTTACATGCTTGGCTCTATATAAAGAGGACCAAGCCACACACTAAAACACACCATTATCCATTACCCATCTTTCCCACACTCCATTATTCTGAAATATCATCATTTTGCTACTCATAAACACATCTTCATCTCTTTCTCTATTTCTCTTACAATACCTCGCTTCTTAGAAAACAACATAACCAATGTCATAACACAAAAAACAACCCCAACAGTAGCTTTTACTACATTTAACCTTCATATTATCTATCTCATACTTTCATATATTTTACAAATACATTCCTCACAAATTACCCATACATACTTCCCACATATATGTTTCTAATCTATCTTATAAATACCATATCTCACAAAACATATATATTTCTTGCTATCTCCATATATCTTAAAAGATGCCAAACACTCTTCCAAGAACATATTACAAAAGCCATTCTCATGAAAGACATATGAACATTAATACTAAGGCTTTTCTCTTAAAAGGCACAAAGACTTCATATTAAAGTCATTCTCATTGAAGACATACATTTCGAATACTTAAAGCTATTCTTATGAAAGACACAAATTTATAAAATTAAAAGCCCTTCTTATGGAATGCAATATCACTCATACTTAAATAAAAACTAAAAGAACATTAGGCCAAAAATGTATTGACCCCTTGTGATTAAATTAATTAATTAATTAGTCAAGTTATTAATTAATCAATTTAACATGCAAACGCATGGTAGCACAAACAAATCACCAATAAACTATTTACGCAGCGGAAAATAAATAACACGGTGATTTGTTTACGAATGGGGAAAATCTGACGGCAAAAACCCCATCGGGTGATTTTCAAGTCACCACTCCCGAAACTCCACTATTATCACAACAAGCGGTTACAAGTAAAGGAATCCCAAGTACCTTACCAACCTACAGTTGAACCTTTACCCCAATACCCAATTGGACTTGTTCTGTAGTGACAATTTCCCTTTTTAATGCACGACTCCCAAGTGCGTGACTAACCAATTTGATGCGCGGATCCCAATACGCGGCTTACTCCTTTGCACGAATCTCAGTACGTGACTAACTCCACAGCAACCCTTTGATTGTTGTAGTTGATTTGCAGTAGCTTCACATGGAAACACCAATAAGATCTTCAATGTTGATGCAAGAGACTTTTCTTGGTTACAGAACCCAAAGGCGTACAAGAAACGCAACAAGAACTCTTTCTTCTGTAAGAGGAGGCTAGGGTTTCAAAAAGAAAACCTTATGAAGCTCTTTAGGGTTAAGTTTTTCTTTTTCCCACCTCCTTTAAATAGGAGCTTAATGGACTCTCCTATTCCAAATAGGTTTATACAAATCTTGGGCTTTCCTAGTCCAATGAGGATTATACAAATCCATAAACAAATAGCCTTTTAGAATAAAAACATTGCTGGCTATAATCTGAAAACCCGTAAGCTCGATCGATCAAGACATCTATCAAGCTTTAATGACTCTCGAAAGATCGACCTTCTGTCAAGGAGGTATCGAGACCTACATATTGCACTTTTCTTGAGCAGTTCTTGAGCAGTCTTCATGTCTTCAATTTAACCACTTGTAATGATCATCTTGAACCTACTTAGATTTACCCAAATACAAGTAAAGTGCGTTTTGTCAAAGGATATGCCAATTACATAAAAATATGTCCCCAACAATCTCCCCCTTTGGCAATCCGTGACAAAACCACAAGAGTACATTGAATGTCCTAGAATACATTCTACTCAAGATTACAGAATAAATAAGCCTAGTCTAAAAGATTTGAACCTTGGAAGTTGCTGCAAGAAGAAGGTTTGGAATCTTGACTTGGCTTGAACTTGTCTTTCCTGAAAGACATTAAATAAAACACATCAAGGTACCATGTGGAAAATAATGACAAGTTAAATAAACAAGAAACATGTGTATAAAGAGAGAAAAGAAACAACACATGTGAGATAAAGAGTGAAACACATACATCATCATTAAACATAGAAACAACACATGATGTATGTAAATGGTTACAAAACCAAAAGATACACAACACAAAAAATATATCAATATCAATGTGTATCAAACTAACTCTCCCCCTTAGTTAGTTACATCAAAAACATTCTTCCCTTTAACATGAAGTTCTCCCCCTAAGTCTATTACTCCCCCTGAGGAATGACATTCAATTCTCAAATTTCTCCCCCTTTTTGACATGATTGTCAAAGGGCATAAAAGGCCAAAAGACATGACAGGAGACAGACAGAAAACAGACAAAGAGGGAAACAAGGAGAACAAGGAACTATAGACCTACAAGAAAAAGAAAAACAAGATGCTATGGACAAAAAAAAATGCAAAAAAAAAAAAAATGAAATGCATGCAAGGGAATCTCGATCGATCGAGAGGTGTCGAGACAGGTGTCAAGAAAGAAGGCAAAGACACAAGAACAGAAGCTCGATTGATCGACCAGGTGTCGAGAAGCTATCGAGAGGTCAGAAACTTTCTCGATTGATCCACCAGGTGTCGAGAAGGTGTCGGGATTGCGATAAGAAAAAGCTTAAGAAGCTCGACAGATAGCAAGGTATCGAGGAGGTGTTGAGAAGGTGTCGAGCCAGCTTTTAAAAACAGTTTTTCGAGAAGAGAAAAACACAAACATGAATGCAATCCAACATGCAACTCAAACACTAATCCAAACAACATATTAAGCTCTCAAAAACATCTCTTAATAAGAATTTTAAGCACATAGATCCTCAAAAACACACACACACACACTAAACAAGTCTAACCAATTTTTATATTTCAAAAACAAGTCAAGACAGTTTAGTGAGCATACATTAACACATGTAAAACCTTGTGATGGCCAAATCACATTATACCTGCACATGTATCAAGAGTAGCAAAGAATATTGCGTGTTGTGTATGAAAAACATCGCAAGATTGCGTATGCGTATACATGTTATGACGATTTGAGATATGAGAAAATCACTTTAACTCACACATAATTATAACTGTTTGATGGGGACTATCACCTTCGAGGTACATCCTATAACTCTCACATCTCCTAGAATACACGCTTGCAATCATTTTTAAAGCATTTTTTATCTTTTTGCTTTTTATTTTCTTTGCATATTTTCTTTTATTTAGCATATCATTCATGGGCATATAAGAGAGAGAAAAGAAATACCGAAGATGTTAAGCATTTGACATTACACTTTTGCTATGCCGAAGCATACAGGTGTCATATTATGATTGGCGAGCAACAGTGGTGAGATGGTTATTTATGCCTTTCTGTTAGGATTTTCTAGTCCTTCCCGTCAAAAAGAGTGATACGAGTGTTAAGTTCAAGAGATAACTTAATCTTACTCATCACAAACAAGAGCCACAAAGCTCACTTGCTTAGTTGTGCATAGAGATGCTCATCTAAGCTACAAAAGATACAAAGTTTAGAAAACTTTGTTTCAATGGCCATCCAAGGTACACAAGTACCAATGTACACAAAACACACACTGTTTTTGTATTTTTCAATTTTTCAATTTTTTTAATGAAAAACAAAAATAAACAAAACTGAAAACAAACAAACAAAAACATGTTAAACAAACATGAAAGCATGAAAGAAAGATGCTTATGCATGAAGGCATGATAGAAAGATGCAGATGCATGAAAGCATGATTCCAAAAGCATATAAGAAATCAAGCAAAGAGAGTCCTACTTTAGATAGAAAGAATTAAAGCAGAGGACAAACAGAAAAGACAATTAAGTCTTAGGATCCTTTATCACCCACACAGCACGAGTCTTTGGCCGTGAAGATGAAAAGGCACGTGTCCTAGTATGACTAGTAAAGGACATAGAGGAATTAGAATTCCCCTGAAATTGAGTTAAAAAGCTTAAAACTTTTAATAACTCACCAAGAATAGGTATAGAGCCTTTAGACAAAGGATGAGACCTATTGGACACTCGCTTATGAGGAAACAACTTGAAACAATTAGGGCGAGTGTGACCAGAACCACCACAATGGTGACAAACATGAGTAGTTTTAGAGCTATTCGGCTTCCTAGAAGAAGGTCTAACCTTAGAGGTTGATAGAGACCTCAATTTAGGACAGTTTGGTCTAATATGGCCAATAATATGACAATGATGACAAATTCAGAATTTTTATTCAACCTAGGAGGAGTTTTAGACATAGGTTTAGAAACTTCAGCGTTAACATTAGATTGTTTACCTTTGTCTATCCTAGCAATATTAGCCTTCAACTATTCATTATTCCTTTTAAATGGAGGAATATAAAAATATTTTTCTTTTGATTTAGGTTCAACAACAGGTTTGGCACTAGTTAATTTTTTAACTTTAGTTTTAAATTCAACTAGTTGCTTTTCCAAACTCTTAATTTTATCCACATGAGATGAAATTTGATTTTTAAAATTCTCATTCAAATTATTGGCTTCATCCAATTTTGCAATCAAATCATCTTTTTCAAGTTTGACCTTTTCATTTTGTAGAACATTCAAGAGATTTCATACAAAAATTATAAAGCTTGCAATAGGCATCTTGAATATCATTAGCATCATTTAACATAATATCATGCAAATCAAGAGTTTCCATGACAACAAGGGTCAATGGATCACACAGCAATGATTAAAACCTAATTAGAGTGTGCCTGCTCTGATACCACTTGATAGGCCAAAAACGTATTGACCCCTTATGATAAAATTAATTAATTAATTAATTAGTCAAGTTATTAATTAATCAATTTAACATGCAAATGCGTGGTAGCACAAATAAATCACCAATAAACTAATTATGCAGCGGAAAATAAAAAATACGGTGATTTGTTTACAAATGGGGAAAACCTGAAGACAAAAACCCTACCGAGTGATTTTCAGGTCACCACTCCCGAAACTCCACTATTATCACAACAAGCGGTTACAAGTAAAGGAATCCCAAGTACCTTACCAACCTACAGTTGAACCTTTACCCTAATACTCAATTGGACTTGTTCTATAGTGACAATTTCTTCTTTCGATACACGGCTCCCAAGTACGTGACTAACCAATTTGATGCGCGGATCCCAGTACGCGGCTTACTCCTTTGCACGAATCCAAGTACGTGACTAACTCCACAGCAACCCTTTGATTGTTGTAGTTGATTTGCAGCAGCTTCACATAGAAACACCAATAAGATCTTCAATGTTGGTGCAAGAGACTTTGCTTGGTTACAGAACCCAAAGGCGTACAAGAAATGCAGCAAGAACTCTTTCTTCTGTAGGAGGAGGCTAGGGTTTCAAAAAGAAAACTTTATGAAGCTCTCTAGGGTTAGGTTTTTCTTTTTCCCACCTCCTTTAAATAGGAGCTTAATGGGCTCTCCTATTCCAAATAGGTTTACACAAACCTTGGGCTTTCCTAGTCCAATAAGGATTATACAAACCCATAAACAAATAGCCTTTTAGAATAAAAACATTGCTGGCTATAATCTGAAAACCCGTAAGCTCGATCGATCGAGACATTTGTCGAGCTTTAATGAATCTCGACAGATTGAGATTCTATCGAGGAGGTATCGAGAAGCTACAGAATTGCACTTTTCTTGAGCAGTTCTTGAGTTGTCTTCATGTCTTCAATTTAACCACTTGTAATGATCATCTTGAACCTACTTAGATTTACCCAAACACACGTAAAGTGCGTTTTGTTAAAGGATGTGCCAATTACATAAAAATATGTCCCCAACACTAATCTATCTTATAAATACCATATCTCACAAAACATATATATTTCTTACTATCTCCATACATCTTAAAAGATACCCAACACTCTTCCAAGAACATATTACAAAAGTCCTTCTCATGAAAGACATATGAACATCAATACTAAGGCCTTTCTCCTAAAAGGCACAAAGACTTCATATTAAAGTCATTCTCATTGAAGACATACATTTCTAATACTTAAAGCTATTCTTATGAAAGACACAAATTTATAAAATTAAAAGCTCTTCTTATGGAAGGCAATAACACTTATATTTGACTAAAAACTAAAAGAGTATTACATGGGGAAAATCATTTAAGTGCATGATAAAGAGGATAAACTTAACCAACCTATGCACATGGCTAGACATATTCTCTCTCCCTCCAGTTGCACCTATTTTTCCCCTTCAATCATGAAGTCACCATGAAAGGACTCATAATATCATATTGTACTGCTTGACTCATTTTATCATGCTACTGAAATGTTCCAAGTCCACTGATATTATACAGTTGGAGCCACAAACTATTAAGATAACTCATTATATCTTTACCTCCAAATTTACATTATTGAGTATATTTTATTTTATTATTATTGTACCACTGTACTCATATTATTATGCCACTAGAATGTTATCAGCTCACTAACGCTATACGGCTGGAGCCACAAATCATATAAAGAACAAAGTGATGTTGTACAACTGGAGTCAGAAACACACAAGATAAGTCAATATTTCTCTATCTTCAAGATTACATTATTAAGTATATGTTAACTCATTATCATTGTACCACTGGATGCAAATTACTTTAATATTATCTCACTATTTAATAAACATGGATTCACTAATGCTTCATTACAAACATATATATTAATAAACTGAATCCATATCACTACCGGACATATATTATTTGGACATAAAACCACCGCTGGACATATACCATTTGGACATGAACTACTGCTGGACACATATTATATGGACATGAATCACAACTGTATATGTACTATTTGGATATAAACCATTGCTGGACATACCTTATTATGTTGAACATGAACCATGAACCGCAGTTGGATATGAACTATTGGACTCATCTCATTATTGGACGTATGACAATTAATTAATCATTCTAATGGACATCACTTAACACATAATAATAACGTTCAACTCATCATTTAATCAAATCTATTATGCTAAACATATTATTTATTTATTTCAACTATTATCATGATTCTAAGACTTTGGGCTTTATCTATTTTGTAGGCTTAAAAATGCACCGAAAGCCATTGGTCTATGCGGCCCAATGTCGAGTTCCGGATTGAACTCCCCAGAACAAATCTAAGTTTAGTAAAGTCACACCTCCAGCATAAGGCACATGGCTATGCACAAAAAAACCGTCCCCGACACAAGTCTACAAGGCTCTTGGCATAAAAAAATTTTAAATAACAAAATCTAGCATATAATCTACGCATTGACATAAGAAAATTTGAAGGGCCCTATCGTAAAAAAAACATTATCATGTCTTCATTGTCTTGTCATTTCATATTTTAAAGTTTGCCCCTTCTATTTTAATTTTTAAAAAAGTGAGTATTTTTTTATATAAAAAATTTAGAAAAAAATATCTTTTGTTAAATTATTATATGTTTTGGGCGTTGGTTAAGTGTAGTTGATAAAGTTTAGTTTTATAAAGCAAAATTTTTAACAACCCGCATCATGCGTCGAGTGCAGCCAATGGCGTGACCCATGCAACTGAAATTCTGAATCTTCTAAATATCTCACTAGTTATTAGTTATTACTAATTATCGCTTTCAATGTTTCATAAAAAAAAAAAAAAAAAATTAAGAATGGACTCCAAAACCTATTCCTTTTTTGTTAGCCAATTGAACTCTAGTTTATCATATTCAAATCCCATTTATTTTGAACACCGAACACTCTTTTAGCATTACTTAGATAGAAGAACCCCAAAAAAATTAGAATAATCGGTTATTGATTGTTTAAACTTTAAACCGTCCATGTCATAAACATTCCATACCTTTGATGGTGGACTCAATGGTCTTGATTTGAGTTATATAGAATTCTTAATGGTGACACAGCAAGTGCCTCTGAAATGCTTGTGCCTCAAAGTGACAGACATGCAGCTAACACATGCTTAATTTTGTCCATTTTTATAGAGTTGAATTATGTATGTAACAAAATTAATCATATAGTTTATGAATGAAAATTCCAAAACAAAGTTTAGGATAAGATTGACACTAAGGAATATATAATAGATTTATGAGCAGTTATGGTGTCAGTTAGCCATTCCAGGAAGTACAGACATCAGCACAAGTTGACTGAAGAAAAGCATGATAAGGAGCTATCTTCTTATATATTAATGATTTTCTAGTTTACTTCTACATCAAAATAATAATCTTTGGCTTTAAAGGGAAATAATTTTGACAAAGTAAACCATACTTTTTGGTTTTTGCTAATGAAGAGAAATTGAGATATTTAAATCGGTTGTCAAACTTATCTTCTCATTGGATTGTTAATAGAAATGAGTTTTATGACAGCGATGAAATAATTTATAAAATATTTAGACTTGAACTAAAATGGACTTATAATTGTAATAAAAGGAACACAACTTGGTTAGTTACTCTTAGTTAGCTTGGGTTAATTTAGTTTATTATGAGAGTTAGCTACCTTTGTCGTTGCTTGCTAGACATATATTGACGCTCGCGCATATACACACATGAACTCATGCACATGCCCACACGCACGTTGTGTGTAATATTATATACACACATGCACTACCTTATAATAAAAATAAAAATAAATTAATCTTGCTTAAAGGACCCTTAGCCTCTCATTTCTTGGCTTGCCTTTAATTCTATAGGATTAAGAAATAAACAATTTCCCTTAATAAAGGTTTTAGCAACATAAAACACCAAAAATGTAATAAATAAAATAACAAAAAAAAAAACAATTCTTAAAAAAAATTATGTTAAAATGTGTTTTAAGAGGAGGATCACAAGCTATAGCCTAACTAACCATTTCAACCCACCCCCAAAAAAAAAAAAAAAAAATCATTTTAGACACATTTAGACTAATTGAATTTTTGAGGGATCAAATTTAAAATATTCATTTAAATATAATTATTATAAAAACAATAATTTTGGGAGAGAAAAGAGGGGTGGAGTTCGGGCCAGAGACTATCTCCCTTTGGTCTCAACGTGAGTTCGTCTCTAACCTCAGAAAGGTATGCGTTGTCAACTTTATCCAATTTTTTTGGTTTATGCAAAAAATCATTTCTTGTCATTTTGGTTTCCTTCCCTTCTTTATGTTGTGGATGGGTGCGTATTTGGGTTTTATTTTCTTATTGGTAATCTACACATGCACTTGATGGAACCCAAGACCTTACCTCCATCCCATTATTATGGGAGAAGGAAGTGTTAATAGATTAACCCCATGCATATACATAGACATACTTAAAAGATATATATTAAGATGCATAGTATAATTCTCACATATATAATTTAAATATTATTGATAGTCATTCTTATATATATTTTTTAACTCTTTAAAAAATCTTGTAAAAATATTATTAGGTAGAAAATGTAAATTGTTCATTTTTAAAATTTTTTAAATGTTCATTAATTCTAAACTCTTTGTTTTTTGTACGCAATAACTCACTTGGATAGATATTTATGATGTGGTCCCACATTTAAATCCAAAATTGAAAAATAAAACTCTCTCTAAAAATAAATAATTTAGGACACATAGCGCAAAATTGAACTTTAATTGTAGAATCCAATTGAATTTTCTCTAAAATTTGCCTCTCTCTCTCTCTCTCTCTCTCTCTCTCTCTCTATATATATATATATATATATTTATATATATATATATATATATTTATATATATTTACATATATAGATTGGTAAGGTATTCAATAGGTCTTGAATACATAATAACCTCACCCTCCATTTCATTGTTGTTGGAGAAAGAAGTATTGATTGAATAATAGTTGATTTACAGGTGTTTATCTACATATTAACCTATATTTGCATACAAGTATACAATTTTTTTTACCAAAATCTTTAACTTAATGGGAATTTCCAACTCATAAAATTTTAAGTATACACACTTTACTACAACTTGAACATATGTCAAACGGTGATTGGATTACATTTTTCATCAACTATCAAGTACCTGTGGTGTGGTTTCATGTGTAAGTGATATAATCCAATCATAAGTTGACATGTACAAATTGTGGTAAAGTGTATGATCCTATACTAATTCTTGAGTAATGCTATGTAAAAATTGACGACTCTTTTTTCACACTTATTGAGTTGGCAGTTTTCACTGGTTTAATTTGAGCCCACCACTGATACCATTTTTTAAATTACCACTAACAATTTGTCACATCAGGAGACATCAAATTCTTTTTGTCTCTAGACTTTCTCGTAATTATTTCCAACTTGCCATGAACAACTCAAAGTTGATCAAACCTTTTAAAACCCTGTTCGCCTAGCCCTAGCTGATCACAAAGAAATCAAAGATTAATGCTTCGTTAGTTTTTGGTATATATGTCTGAACCGGGCCCTAGAAACAAGTATTTGGGCCCGTCATCAACCTTGGAGAGAGAGGAAACCAAACGACAACTTACGAAAGTTACTTCAATACTTGTAGCCCACAGCATTATGTCAACAGTGCATTGGGCTACTCAGTACTCATGGATTATTTGCTTATTTGTGGTTTTTACTTTTCAATCCAAGTAAATTCCTGCATACACCAAAATTTTTATTAAAAATAAAAAAAATAAAAAATAAATAAATAAGAAGACTATTTTTGTTGAAGTAGTTTACCATTCAAATTGGGCCTTCAAATGACCCCAAAAAAAAAAATATTGCTCAAAAAAAAAAAAAAATACTGCAATGGCTATATGACCATCCACGACTAATAATTTTGCAGCACAAAACAACTTTCTAATCTAGGGCCCGTTTTGGTTTAAAAAATGTTGTGAAAACACGTACTCGTATTTAAACTTCAAAATACTCGTAAATTATAATGCAAAAAAAGTGTTTGGTACCATATTTCTAATAATATATTTTCAAAAGTGAAAAAATATAAATTATATGTTTGTTATGTATGTGTTTTTTTTTTTTTTTTAAGTGACGAATCATCTAACATTTATAGTAAAATTATTAATGGGAGTAAGAGGATGAGGCATAATTTCATTATATTTTAAAAGTATTTAAGAAATTTTCGGTAAAAAAAGAAAAAAGAAAAGGAGAACCATGAAAGGAAGAAAAAGAGGGTCCCACCATCTTTTCAGTTAATGTTTAGTCAAATCATGTGGCTGTCATAATTTTCAATATATTTACAACAATGTCACTCAAAATTATTATTCAAAAATAAAAAATTTATCTGAATGTGTTCTCAAAATATATTATTTAAACACCCTAAATTGAGAACCATGACTTAAACATTCTTTAAGTCTTAATCAAACACCCTTACCAAACACTTTTTTTTTTCCTCACAATATTTAGTATTTAAACATTGAAAACTGTTGTTTAAAATCACATACCAAACAGCCTCTAGTCTCTTACAATTTGTAATTTTCCTATAAAGGATTCGTGGTTTTCTTCTTTCTTTCTCCCATATTCTGGACAACATGCAGCGCCATTATTGGGCTTGTTCGTGGGCCAAATTTCCAAAAGATTGCATGTTGGTGATTTCTTAACTGCTGCATAGTGTAGCTCCCTTCTCTCACTATTATTACACTACATGCCAACTTACATCTCTCGAAAATTACTCCATAACTTCAAATTGCTTGTTTCATACCAATGAAAATTCTTCAAATAGTCTAAACTACCAGGGTTCTCAGACTCGGACTGTTCATTGAACCGTAAAAAGGAGAGGTTTAAGGTTTTTAAGGTCGAACTGAGGTTGAACCGGGGTCGAACCATGATGACGTCATAATTAATTTAATAATTATTTAAATATAAATAAATATATCAAATTAGTATAAATATAAAAATTAAATTAAATAACCCAATTAAATATAGAAATTTATCTTTCAAATGTATTTTTTCATATCATAATTTTCACAATTATGTTACAAAACCATGCTTAAGTTATTAGGTAACTTTATACATAACTTAAGTTATTATATCATAACTTTCAGTTAAGTTATGATATTTTTTCATTTTAACCCATTATTATATCTGGGATATTTTTTCCTAACCAGAGTCTCTTGTTTTGGTGGGCGGATAGACAAATAAAGAAAAGTAAAGAGTATTAATATAAAATGAAAGTGCTCAACTTTCAATTTCAAGAATGCGTTGGCAGCACCTCCTCCACAAAAAGTGCTGCCAACTTTCAACTTTCAAGAGTATTATTATTATTTTATTAATACATATCTCTTCATTAATATATATAATTTTTCCCACTCCACAAGGCCCAACCGTGGCTTTCTCTCAATTGTCCTCTGCCTCTACTTTCTAGTTCTCCCTAAACTCTCTTCCTCACTCAAATCTCAAACCCAAATCAGCCGCAGTCAGCAGCAACCTCACGGCGGCAGATCGGCGGCAACCTAGCGGTGGCAGATCAGTGGCAGATCGGGCAGATCCAACGGGTTTTTCAGTGGGTTTTTCATGTGGGTTTCTATTGGATTTTTCATATGGGTTCTATTCTTCTCTTCACTTGAGCATCCTCCGTTGTGTGCTTGTGAATTTCTGTTCTTTTCTTCCTTCTTCCTTTTTTTTTTTTTTTTTTGTCAACAACTTCTTTCATACTCAGGGTCGTTTTCATCAGGTATCAATCTTCTCATTACTAATCTTGCTTACAAGGTCTCAGGTTCGGATCCTGGTAGCCACATTTTTTTTTCATTTTTCCTTATTCCATGACCGGTTGAACTAGCCTACGGTTCGTCCAGTTTTTTCGGTTGAACCCCGATTCGTCCAGTTCTCTCAGAACTCAAGTATGCCCGGTTCTGTATGCTTAAAAAACCGAACTTCAGTCCGGTTCTCAGTTTTTTCAGTTGGACCGCCCGGTCCGGTCTAGGTTTCAAAACTATGTAAATTACCCCCATCTTTTTTTTCTTTTTTTTCCCCTTCTCAATAATTAAGAATTTAAAAGTGTCCAAGCTAACTTGGATGTTCTTGGTGCACTAGAGGCTTACATCTTAAAACCTTCATCTACTCATCTCTTTCTTCTTAATAACTTAGCTAAATCATTCTATTAAACATATTCAAGAGAACTGGTTTATAAAAATAAAATAAAAACCTTGGTTGGTTTTGAGAGGACAACTTCATTCCACCCTTCTGGTGTAAGTTACTGGGGCAACCCACACTCTTATAGGAAGAACTTAGGAACTAATGGCATACTCAGCATCTAGAAAGACCAATGAGATATTTTCTTCTTCGGCTCATTTGGATAGGCGTTTTTATGGAGGAAAGCACGCGTTAACGATTTAAATGCAAAAAAGGAAATCGTTTGGTACAGCGATTTGAGCCGAATTGCACCTACAAATCACACCATATCTACGGTTTTAAAAAAGAAAATTTTTAGAGCTTTTGCAATTCTCATGATTCAATCAACAAAATATCGATTATCGACCGCGCTTTTTTTTCAAAAAATCTGTTTTGCCCCCCAAATACTAGTATATATTCCAGCTCTATGTTCTCTCTCAACAATCCTTCTTCACCAATTTCTCACATATTACCTCCAACTTTGGTCCTCTGTTCCTCTGCTTCAATTTTTGCCGCTCTTTGTTGCTAGGTCTAAGCGGCAAATATTGAAGCAAAGGAGCAAAGGACCAAAGCCAAATGTGATACGTGGGAAACTGGTTGTGTAGAAATGAAACTTGTGTATTTGTTTTACTTATCCTTTGTGCTATTTCGTTTTGGTTAGTAATGTTGGGATTTGTATAATTTTAAAATTATTGAACAAGTACTAATTTGTTTAGCTAAGCTCATTCTTGATATGAGTGATGAATTCAAAGTAGGGGTGGCAATTTTTATCCATATCCATGAACCTACTCATTACCCACCTTATTTGGATAAGTCTTAACCTAACCCATTTGAATATTTGGGTTAAATGGGTAAACACTCATTGGGTTATTTTAGAACTTTATTTTGTAATGTTGGCAAACCATGATCAAAATGTTTTAGTCTTATTTAAACTTGCTCAAAGTATATGTTTTTTTTTTTGGTAAAGTTGGAATCGAGTTGTTGCAGGATTTACTATGTAAATCTACTTAACTCGATTGATTGAGAATTAGACTCGACCAATTGAAAGTCGTGTAGATTGATTTTTCTTAGAATTCCAACTCAGCCCAAGCCCATTTGACATGTAGGGTTTTATGTTTTGTCTTAAGTATAAAAGTTTGTCTTCACACATACTTAGGGTTACCAAGGTTCAATATTATGTCGAAAACTTAGTGATCATTCAATTGCAAATTCAAGAGCTTAAAGATACACAAGCGGGAGTGCTTGTACTTGCTAGGAATCCAAGAGAGAAGTAGTTCGTGGACTTGGAGCTGTCACGTGGTCATGGTAGTAAATTTCCTACTCAAGGTAGCAATAGGATGTTAGTGGTCTAAGTCACTATTGTGTAAACTTTAATTCTTTCATAGTGGATTCAGTTTACCTTGAGGATAGTTAGGTTAAATCCTCACCAAGGTTTTTACTGGTTTGGTTTTTCAGGGTCATCATATCTTTGTGTTCTTTATTTTTCGCACTTTACATTGATATGATATATTTGTGTTAATTAATCTAGATCTAATAATTTGACTAAGTAATCACTTGGCTAATTAACTAGATTAATCTGGTTGTGTTTTAAGGAGTCTAAAAACGTACAACTATCACCACATAACTATACGCACGGTGATACACAATGTTAACTTGCAGCTGACAACAAAAAAAGATTCTAATAAACAGTCTACAATAACTAAAGATCATACTTGGAAAAAAGAAAAAGAAGTTAAAAGCATATAAAACTGTTAACTAACTGTGTAATAATAATTTAAAAAGTAGTATTAAATATATATATAGTCGAGTTTGAAAATTTCAAATTTGTCAATTTGTCTACTTTGCTTAATATGTTAAATTGACAATATATAGTGGCAGACAAGATACTATTTTTAATACAATAATATTTATATTCCAATTTAATAAAAACATTTATTGTTGTTAGTAACTTGTGGCTGGCATTCCACAGTTTTACTATTAGCTTATACAGGCTCCTACAAACCACACACTTGGGGTAAATAATTCCACGCACAACAGTAATGGATCCATGTCCATTTATCCATAGAAGAGAGAGAGAGATATGGAGGGAGAGTGATTATATATTTATATTAGTGAGTGTGAGCAACGGCAGAGTAGTGGGAGTAGTGGCTAGTGGTTGTTCTTCCTCAAATTTTCTCCTTCTTAAGTGACATGCGGTTGGCTTGGAAGGTTAATTGTTAGATTTCTCTCCCTCTTGACTTTTTTTTTTGGGAGCCTCTCTCTCTTGACTCTGAGTATAACTGTTAGGAATTTCAGATTTGTAGAACTGGGTTTGTATTTGTACTACATAAATTGTTTCAGTAGGGGCGATGGGCCAAAAGAGTAGGCCATGCATGTAACCATTTATTGTTTTTAGGTTAATTTAGTTTGAGAGGGGCCAGTTTTCATTCTTCTTGAGGGAAAGGAGAGGGGTGAAGGGAAAAATATAATTTTCTTTGAGGGAGTGGGGAATATAATTTTTGTTGGGCTTATTTTTTAAAATCTTAAATATATATCTACTATTTAATGTTTAAAAAAAAATTGGGGGGAGGGGGGGCCACAGCCCCCCTCAACCTGTACGTGGTTCTGTCGACCTGCACATGTTTGCTTAAATGGCTCGTCAGGGACCTTGGCACCAACCATAATGGCCATATGAGACTTTGTTGTGACAACAAAGTAGTACTCCATATTCTTGTTAATCTCATCATCATCCGCTAGCAAACCGACCATATTGAACCGGATTGCCACCTTATTTATGAAAAGATTGAAGCTAGATTAATATGAACTTCTCGTATTGCTGGCTTCTGCACTAAGCCTCTTGGCAAAGATCAATTTTGTCACCCCGATTACAAGTTTGACATTCATGCTCCAACTTGAGGAGAGGGTTGGGAGACAGAATATTCGGATCAGTATTGGGATTTCACCAACTAACAAACCAAATATTTCCTTTTTTAATTTTGTTGACTAACTTGTTGAAATCAAATCTCTAAAATTTCTCCCATTCTCTCCTCATTCTCCCATATCACAAGGAGACATAAGTTTATCAATGATTTATCATGATATAGCTATTATGAAAAGTCGAATTTCATTAAAGGCAAACTAAAAGGTGTTGGATATATTTCAATAATTTACTTTTGTAATAAAGCAAAAGGAACAACATACAAATCTAAATATAAGTAATAACATAAATAAATATGATAGACAGAAACAATAAATAAATACTGTATATATAAGAAGAAATCTGCAAATAATTAAAAATTCACAGACCAGATACGTGAAGGATGAATGATTCAAATAAGGTCTTGTGTTTGACACAATCTCCTTAAAGCAGATTTCGCCCCTCACACACATGGTTTTGAAACCCGGACCGGACCGTACGGTCCGACCGGAAAAACCGTGAACCTCTGAGTTTTGCGGTTCTTTTAGCTTCAAAAACCGTTCTATGAAAAAAAGCAGGGACCCGTGCGAACCGTGGTCGGACCGTACGGTTCTGAGAACCGTGACCGGTTTTTGAGGTTCGAACGGTTCCCTTTTTTCGGCAAAGTTTTGGCCAATACTTCAGCAGTTCTTTGGGTTTTTTAAGGTCTGGAACCAAATGAAAGAGAGAAAAATAAAAATAAAAAACAGAGAAGAAGAAGCAGAGGAAGAAGAAGACAACGAAGAAGAAGGATGATGATGCCGAAAAAAAAACCACCAGTGAACTACACGATCCTCGCACACTCAAATTAGCACCTGTACAACAAAGGGAAGGAAAAACCTCGCAAAGAGCACCGGTGTGGTGCCGGCCGAATACCCTCCGAAGGTCAAGTCAGAAATATGCTCACAACTCTAGAGTGCTAGAGAGGGTAAAATTAAGCGTACCTCGATTTGTGAGGGTATTGGGGCTTTTATAGTCGTCGAAAGTTGACCTTTTTTACTTGGAGTCGAAGTCTTTCCTTGTAGAAATCCTCTTGAGGAGTCCCAAACGTGATGGACAAGTCATATTCCTTATAAAGAAGATCTCCATCGATGCACGCAGCTTCTAGAACCCTAATTGCGTTAGGACTCTAATTACCCCTAGAATCTAGGAGGTGTGCCGCAAGTATTCCCATATAGGGATTCTGTCTGACATGTGGCCAACAAATCCGTCCTTACCAAGTCTTGCACCTAATGGGCCCGTCCATCAACATTGCTTGGACCCGTCAGCTTATTTTTCTCCTCTTCAGTTGCCCCCTTCACCCTATGGGTCCGTGATCTCGGAGTGAAAGGACCCATGGGGTGACGGTTCGATTTGGATCTTGAGAGACTTGTCAATCTTTAACATGCTAGCCCGAAATTATTTCTGGCGTAGGGGACCTAAATTTTGACCAAGGCACTTTTGGGTGACATGGTCCAACTGTCCTTCCGTAGGTAAGAAGACTTAGAATTTTCACCAAGGCATTCGCGGGTGACTTAGTTCGTCCTTCCACCCGAAGGTAGTTGGACTTAAAATTTGTACCAAGGCACTTGTGAGTGATTTGGTCCGTCCTTCTACCCATTGGTAGTAGGACTTGGTCCGTCCTTCCACCCGTAGGTAGTAAGATTTAAATTTTGTACTAAGGCACTTGAGTGACTTGGTCCGTCCTTCCACTCGTAGGTAGAAGGACTTAAATTTTGTACCAAGGCACTTGTGTGACTTGGTCCGTCCTTCCACCCGTAGGTAGAAGGACTTAAATTTTGTACCAAGGTACTTGAGTGACTTGGTCCGTCCATCCACCCGTAGGTAGAAGGACTTAAATTTTGTACCAAGGCACTTGTGAGTGACTTGGTCCGTCCTTCCACCCGTAGGTAGAAGGACTTAAATTTTGTACCAAGGCACTTGTGAGTGACTTGGTCCGTCCTTCCACCCGTAGGTAGTAGGACTTGAATTTTGTACCAAGGCACTTGAGTGACTTGGTCCGTCCTTCCACTCGTAGGTAGAAGGACTTAAATTTTTTACCAAGGCACTTGAGTGACTTGGTCCGTCCATCCACCCGTAGGTAGAAGGACTTAAATTTTGTACCAAGGCACTTGTGAGTGACTTGGTCCGTCCTTCCACCCTTAGGTAGTAGGACTTAAATTTTGTACCAAGGCACTTGTGTGACTTGGTCCGTCCTTCCACCCGTAGGTAGAAGGACTTAAATTTTGTACCAAGGCACTTGTGAGTGACTTGGTCCGTCCTTCCACCCGTAGGTAGTAGGACTTAAATTTTGTACCAAGGCACTTGTGAGTGACTTGGTCCGTCCTTCCACCCGTAGGTAGTAGGACTTAAATTTTGTATGAGAATCAGGTGCCATTAGCATACTTGATCGTCGGTATCCTTGGTTGTTGATCCATCCCATTGGGATGAGGATTAGGTGTCCGTCGGCTTCCTTTTTGTAGTGTTTAGCCCTCTGAGGTCTTATTGAAGCCTTGTCGTTTGTCTTATGCTTATCCGTAGGATTGGGCATCCTTCTACACGGTAAGCCATTGATACACTGCCCCCGAGACGCATGATGGAACTTTCAACCTTTGGGACACGTTGTAGTCCTCTATTAGCGTCCCATTCTTAAGGTATTTTATCCGTCTACTTTGGATCATGGACTTGCCAATGTGACTGAGTGTTACCTCATCATCAAAGTTTTCTATTTTCTTTTTTTTAGTTGTGCGTGTTCGTCCATCTTTGTTCATGGACTTGCATCCGTCCTCCTTCTTCTTCTTCTTCTTCTTCTTCTTTTTTTTTTTTTTTGTGTGTCCGTTCACTTTTTTGGATGGACATGCAACGTCCACCTTCTTCTTTTCTTTTTGTTTTTTTTTTTTTTTTTTTTTTTTTTTTTTTTTTTTTTTTTTCTTTTTTTTTTTTTGTGTCCGTCCACTTCTTGGATGGACATATGCATCCGTCCATCTTTTTTTTTTTTTTTTTTTGGATGGATATGCATCCGTCCATCTTCTTTTTTTTGGATGGATATGCATCCGTCCATCTTTTTTTTTTTTTTTTTTTGTGTGTCCGTCCACTTCTTGGATGGACATATGCATCCGTCCATCTTTTTTTTTTTTTTTTTTTTTTATGTGGACCTCCGTCCACTTTTTTTTATGGACGGATGCATGGACATGCATCCGTCCATTTTTCTTTGTTTTGGACGTCCACTTTCTTTATGGACGTCCATTTTTTTTTTTTTTTTTTTTTTTAATGTGGACCTTCGTCCACTTTCTTGATGGACGTCCATTTTTTTGTTGTGGACGTCCGTCCACTTTGGTAAGTGTGACCTTG
The DNA here is from genome assembly GCA_019022515.1 of Quercus aquifolioides. Classification (NCBI taxonomy): domain Eukaryota; kingdom Viridiplantae; phylum Streptophyta; class Magnoliopsida; order Fagales; family Fagaceae; genus Quercus; species Quercus aquifolioides. The sequence continues at coordinate 37,169,355 of CM032335.1, read as the reverse complement.
TCACCTTGTTGGTCATCCACTTTGAGGTCGTGGACTTCTTGAGGTGACTAAGAGTTACCTCGTCATCATGTGGGTCCTCGCCTTGTGGGTCGTCCACTTAGGGTAGTGGACTTGTTATGGTGACTAAGTTTTACCTCGTCACCTTGATGGTCGTCCACTTGGGGTTGTGGACTTGTTGAGGCGACTAAGTTTTACCTCGTCACCTTAATGGCCGTCCACTTGGGGTCGTGGACTTGTTGAGGTGACTAAGTGTTACCTTGTCACCTTGATGGTCGTCCACTTGAGGTTGTGGACTTGTTGAGGTGACTAAGTTTTACCTCGTCACCTTGATGGTCGTCCACTTGGGGTCGTGGACTTGTTGAGGTGACTAAGTGTTTCCTCGTCACCTTGATGGTCGTCCACTTGGGGGCGTAGACTTGTTGAGGTGACTAAGTGTTACCTCGTCACCTTGATGGTCGTCCACTTGGGGTCGTGGACTTGTTGAGGCGACTAAGTTTTACCTCGTCACCTTGATGGTCGTCCACTTGGGGTCGTGGACTTGTTGAGGTGACTAAGTGTTCCCTCGTCACCTTGATGGTCGTCCACTTGGGGGCGTAGACTTGTTGAGGTGACTAAGTGTTACCTCGTCACCTTGATGGTCGTCCACTTGGGGTCGTGGACTTGTTGAGGCGACTAAGTTTTACCTCGTCACCTTGATGGTCGTCCACTTGGGGTCGTGGACTTGTTGAGGTGACTAAGTGTTCCCTCGTCACCTTGATGGTCGTCCACTTGGGGGCGTCGACTTGTTGAGGTGACTAAGTGTTACCTCGTCACCTTGATGGTCGTCCACTTGGGGTCGTCGACTTATTGAGGCGACTAAGTGTTCCCTCGTCACCTTGATGGTCGTCCACTTGGGGGCGTAGACTTGTTGAGGTGACTAAGTGTTACCTCGTCACCTTGATGGTCGTCCACTTGGGGTCGTGGACTTGTTGAGGTGACTAAGTTTTATCTCGTCACCTTGATGGTCGTCCACTTGGGATGATCCGTCCATCTTGTGGACTTAGTTTTATATCCGTCCACTTTTTGGACTTAGTTTATCAAGTAGGAAGAACATAAGCGTGTTTGACTATTTCTTTTATTGAAAGAAAACCATGTAGAAGAAAAAGGTACCTGCCCCCTTGGGCTTAAAAAGGCACTTGTAGAAAGAATCGTTCGAAGTAAAAACTTGCGATAGCAAAACTAAATAATAGAAAAAATTGTTCATAGTAAAAAACTAATAAAAACTTAGTAATAAACTGGAAACTAGGGGGGCGTCAATGCTCTTCATGTCGTCTCTACTGGTGGTGTCTCCGTAGGCGCTTTGTGTTCCATGGTTGCTGCGGCTTTTGCCCGTCCAGCGTCTTGAAGTGGTAGGTTCCCTTCCATCTCCATCATAGCAATGTAGCACTCTCGTGCGGCCATCTGATTTCCTCGTAGCTCTCCTACCCCGTGCTCTGTAGGAAATTTGATCACTAGGTGGTATGTTGACGTTACCGCCTTCCATGAGTTAAGGGTGGGTCGTCCGATGATAGCATTGTAAGCAGATGAGCAGTCGACTACAAGGAAAGTCATCTCCTTTGTGATCTGTTGAGGATAATCACCTATTGTTACCGAAAGCGTGACCGCGCCTAATGGGAACACCCTCGTACCTCCAAAGCCAATCAGCGGAGCATTTGTCGGTATTAACCGTTCTCTATCAATCCTCATCTGCTGGAACGCTGGGTAGTATAAGATGTCCGCTGAGCTACCATTGTCGATCAGCACTCGGTGCATGTTGAAGTCTCCCACTTGTAAGGTGATAACAAGCGCGTCCTCATAAGGCTGGTGAAGACGTCGGGCATCCTCTTCTGAGAATCCTATGATCGGGCTTTCCATCCGTGCTATTCTTGGTACGGAGCCCGTTAGCTGGACGTTATGAACCATCCTGAGGTATGTTTTTCTGGCCTTTTTGGACGACCCTATAGTTGCCGTGCCCCCTGTGATCATTCTTATATCCCCTATAGGTGGTCTGGGGTGTTCATTATCTCGGCGGGGTGGCTGCTCTTGATGTTGATGATCCGTCATTTCCTTGCTGACGAACTTCTGCAACTTTCCCTGTCTAATGAGGGTTTTAATCTGCTGTTTCAGGTCATAGCAGTCAGCTGTGTCATGTCCGTGATCGCGATGGAAGCGACAGTACCTATCTCTGGACCGTTTGTTGGGATCTCCCTTCAGCTTTCCAGGGAAAGTTAATGTCCCTTCATCCTTGATTTGCATGAGGACTTGGTCGATAGGGGCGGTCAGTGGAGTGAAGCTTGTGAATCTCCCCGTAGGGGGCTCGAAGCGCCCATCATCCCTTCGCTCTCCAGTTCTTGCCGTCTTCCGCCCTCTTTCCTCTCGGGCATCTTCCTGCCTTTCTCTCTTCTTAGGCTTTTCCTCGCGAGCTAGTAGAGCATCTTCGGCATTCATATATTTGGTGGCCCTGTAGAGCACGTCCGGCATAGTTTTCGGGTCATTTTTATATAGTGAAAACAAAAACTTACCCTTCCTCAGCCCATTCGTAAATGCTGCTACGAGTATTTTATCGTCGGCCTCGTCAATTGAGAGTGCTTCCTTATTAAAGCGGGCTATGTAAGATCTGAGTGTTTCATCTTCTCGTTGCTTGATACTCATCAAGCATGCTGTGGACTTCTTGTATCGGTGTCCTCCAATAAAGTGCGACGTGAATTGGGCGCTCAGCTCTTTGAAAGTGCTGATGGAATTGGGCGTCAGCCTGCTGAACCAAATTCTTGCCGGGCCCTTCAGCATTGTAGGGAAGGCCCTACACATGATCTCGTCCGCTACTCCTTGAAGATGCATCAAGGTCTTGAAGGTCTCTAGATGATCCAGTGGATCCTTCACCCCGTCGTAACTGTGTATATGCGGCATGCGGAACTTGTGGGGTAGGGGGAAGGAGTTGACGGCCGCAGTGAAAGGCGAGTCGGTGCGGTTGACCAAGTCGTCAAGGTCACTGGACACTCGTCCTTTGAGCGCGTTCATCATAACCTCCATCTGCTCCTTCATCGCCTGCATCTCTGCGACAATATGTGGCGGAGTTGCATCCTTGAGGGATGGCATGTTCAAATTTTGCCTCTCTAGTCTGCTTGGGGCGTGGTTGCCCTCAGGTTTCTCCTTGTTTTTTCTTGCAGCGCTAGTCCCTTCTTGATCTTCTTGTTGGTCATTCGGTGCTGCATTCTTCTGGCGCAGCTGTTCTTCTAAGTCGTGGTTTTGTTTGGTGAGACGTTCCTTGGCGGCAGCGAGAGTTCGAACTTGTCTCTCGAGGGCAGTTGTGGGTGGTTCCTCTCCTTGAACGTCGTTGGTGGTTGCCATTGAGCGTGTGAGTACCATACAACTCTTTTGTCTGGGAAGCGATAATATGGCTTACGAATCACGTAGTTCCCATAGATGGCGCCAACTGATGATGCCGAAAAAACCACCAGTGAGCTACACGATCCTCGCACACTCAAATTTGCACCTGCACAACAAAGGGAAGAAAAAACCTCGCGAAGAGCACCGGTGTGGTGCTGGCCGAATACCCTCCGAAGGTCAAGTCAGAAATATGCTCACAACTCTAGAGTGCTAGAGAGGGTAAAATTAAGCGTACCTCGATTTGGTTGACCTTTTTTACTTGGAGTCGAAGTCTTTCCTTGTAGAAATCCTCTTGAGGAGTCCCAAACGTGATGGACAAGTCATATTCCTTATAAAGAAGATCTCCATCGATGCACGCAGCTTCTAGAACCCTAATTGCGCTAGGACTCTAATTACCCCTAGAATCTAGGAGGTGTGCCGCAAGTATTCCCATATAGGGATTCTGTCTGACTTGTGGCCAACAAATCCGTCCTTACCAAGTCTTGCACCTAATGGGCCTGTCCATCAACATTGCTTGGACCCGTCAGCTTATTTTTCTCCTCTTCAAAGGAGAAGAGCAAAAATGAAGAAATCAACCCTCACAAGTCACAACAAGCAGCCTTCGTCATGTGAACCCAAGCATGTGACTAACTTCCAGATGACTAACCCAAGCATCTTACTCTTCTTCTTTGTTTCATCCTCACCTCCATATGCTAACTTCTCTTTTGCTTTTTTTTTTTTTTTTTTGGCTTTCTTTTGTACTTGTTATTAAGTATTCAAGCCATTGAGATACTCCAAGAGCCGGTGCTTTCTTTTGTACTGATTTTTAGTTTTATGAACCCAAGCATGTGACTACATTGGAAATGACAAAGATGGTGAAAAATTGAATGGTTGGAGTTGGGAGTGTCAGAAGATTTACAACCACATACCATAAATATAGTCAAGTAAAATATGTAGGCTTGAATAGGCTTTGAAGATGATTGATAGCTTGCTTTCTGTCAACCACTCTTTTTAAATTTCGTTGGGCTCCTTCTTTAATCAATTTTGTAAAGCTTTAAGTCTTTATCCAGCCACTCCTCCAGCAGTCCAGCTTTTGTTTATTTTTTTATTTTAAAATTTTTCTTAAAGAGTTGAATATTCAAATGGGCTTGGGCATAAAACAATTGATTGGATGGTCTAATGGGCTTGAGCATAACTTAAGATAATTTAGCCATAAACTCTTATAAAAAGATTTAAAAAAGTAAAATATTGAGTTTTATCAAATAATATTTATGTTTGCTTAAGATTTCATATTTTTTATTTGCCATATGAAAGTTGTGATATAAAAAAGACATTTGAAAATTAGATCTTTATATTTATTTAGACTATTTTAGTTCATTTTTCTACTTATATTAATTTAATACTTTAATTCATATTTTTAATAATTATTAAATTAATTATGACGTCATCACGGTTCAACTCCGGTTCGACCTCGGTTCGACCTCAAAAACCTTGAACCTCTCCCTTTTACGGTTCAATGAACGGTCCGGGTCTGAAAACCATGCTCACACAACCTGTAGTGCTTTGAGACTCATGGACATCTGCCTTCCAAAATAAAATGATTTACAGCACGAAGAAAAAACACACTAGGTTCGTATTCTGCGAACTATTCTATGTCTCTTTCTCTCTCTTTGACTCAAATGAATGCAGAAAATTATTTTCTCTCTAAGAGAGGGTTTTTTTTTCTTTTCTTTTTTTCAAAAATTCAATTTTCATGAATGAGGGATTATGAATTTATATATGTTAGTGAATAGACACACTGTCCAAAATAAAAGTTGCTGTGCACAAACTAACTAACTCAAAAAATAAAATAATAAAAATTATTATTTGAACAAGAGGGCCCAGTCCACATATGCCAAAGCCCAACCCAATGTCCGACTCATGAGCATATAAACTCATATATTATCTCTTTCCTTTTCTATATGAAACTCAAGATTTTCATCACTTTTAATAACATTTTCAAGTGAACAAATTAAACATCAATTTTTTATTCACTCAATACTATTTTTCCAACGAAAGGCTCAACATAAACTTATAATTAAACAATGGAAACTACAATAGATGGTTCAAACTTACATACAATCTCCATAGGAGGAAAGCCTTAGATGAACTCGAAGAAAGTTGAAGTCACATTTAACTTGGAGCTCCCTACCACTAACGATATACCTTGGCTTGGCTGTTGTTGCATTTGATCTAGAAAAAAACCCTTCACTCTGGTAGTGGGATATCAGCCAAATCCTCTCTGTAAGGAATGTGATCCAATTCACCCACCTCACAAGAATTGCCTAGCCCGTGTTCCATGTTGTTTTGGGCTACTGGGTGGTCATGCTTTACAGGCTCAACAAATGTTACAACAGTGTCTTTTCGGATGGTAAGATAGATGATTGCTAAGATGTAGACAAGCATTAAGGGAAACACTAGGAGCCCAACGAACACATTTGCAACCTTCGGTAAATTGTTGTGAATTAGCCAATCCACAAAGCCTGTGCTCAGGTAGTAGACGTTGATGCAAATGATTCCGATGCCTAGGATCCACGAGATCACAATAACCTACAAGCATAATTGTCCGATGCTTAGTTAATAAAAGGATGTTTGCCTTACTCTTTCTTTCTTCTTGTCTGTGTGTGTAATAGAAACAAGAATGTGGTGATTTTTTTTATTTTTTTAATGCTTTGCTTGCTTTGGCCATCTAATTTGATACCTCTAAACTTAAAATGGTTATCTAGGTGTTATAAATTATGTTTTTCAATTAAATCCAATCATGTGCAAATTATGTTTTTTTTTAAATTAAATTTAATCATGTGACTGCATTGATCAATAAGTTATATAATTAAATTTAATTGTCGTTAAAAGAAATTCATTATATTTATGCTATACTTAGCAATGTAGTTATATGATTAAATTTAATAGACGAGTCTAAGATAAAAGTATCTAAAAAGAGTAAAAGACTATAATTTTTTTTTGGCTAAACAAAAATACTATATCTAAATCTTATACATATAAATTGCATTTATGAGCTTATAAATTCAGCCAATCACCTTAATCAAGGCCCACTATAATGGTTGTACCTCATTTAAAAGCAAAAGTAGAAAAAGAAAAAGAAGTACAAAAACAACTTACATATATTGAATTCTTGTGTGGTCCCATCTTTGTGGCACTGCTACTGAATTTAAGGAGGGGGATTAGAGCAAATGGAAGCTCAAATGAAAGTATCATCTGCAAAGCAAAACCCATTAAATTTTTATCCTATGTTTGAATATAGGTATCAACGTTTAAAAAAAAAAAAAAAACTTCGTTCACAAGTTACAAACCGATGCGATGATGATAAGTCGGCCTGCACCATTAGATCCTCCAATAATGGAAACAATAAGACTAGGTGTAATGGCAATGCACCTTGTCATCAGGTTTCTAGTCCATTTTTTCATCTTAAGATCCAAGAAACCCTATAAAAGCCACACCATCCTTAAATTAATTAAAATTTAATCCCAATTAATTAGGGTAGCTTCACATGATATAAACATGTATGTTTGTGCGTGCATGTTATATATTTTAATTTCAAGACCTGCATGACGAATTGCCCTGCATAAGTGCCTGTGATGGTGGAGCTTTGCCCTGAGGCTAGTAATGCAATGGCATAAATGGTTGAGCTTGACCGACCCAATACACTCTACACACATAAATCAATAAAATTATTATTAAAAAAGAAAGTTATGTAAGACCTTGTGCATAAACATTCTAAATGCATTTAAATTGATAGACTATCATTTGTCCCAAAATCTTAAATTAAAAAAAATTGTTAAATTTAATTATTTAACCATTATTCTAATGTAAAATAATTTCATATATATACAATAGAACCTTGAGAAGGAAAGACGCTGAGTTGAGGTTAAGATCACTGCACTGATTTGCAGTCTCATTTGAGATATTATTGGTTGAGCAAACGGTGCCCGATACAGAGACAATTGCAACATTGATTAGAAATGCAACAAACAATGCGAATCCGCTCTCTATTAGGAAATATCGACATGCATCCTGTGATATAACACGACAAGGCAAACACAAGCATTTTGACATATTAGCAAAAAGCAATTGTTTTGGAAAATAAAGAAAGCATTTATCTCTCCTATGCAATTTAATAAATTAAACTAGTTTTACCATCTACAATTATGACAATTACTAGATCACTTGTATATAATTTGTTTTTTGATTAAATTACAAATTACATCTTCTAGTTTTTCTAAAATTTAATTCAGTCTTGTTTTTTTTGACTGAATTCAGTCTTGTTACTTCTGAAATATTCATACTAGTAAAAAAATTTATACTTTGATTCAATGTAGTCTTTCCATCTAATTCCATCAGACGGTGTTGTTAGATGTCTTAAAAATGATGTCGTTTTAGAAATTAAAAATACCAAAATTACATTGTTTTGGGACACGTAACTAGCAACCATCTTAACGAAAGGACTACATTGAAAACAAATGGATGTTATAGGAGTGAATTGAATAAATTAGAAGTTATAATATTAAATTGAATTTTGAATAAAATTAGAAGGAGCAATTTGTAAGCACTAGATTCTTACATTAATGCCATGGACAGAATTTGGTATTTTTCTGGATAGCACAAGAGCCGAGTGGAGAAAGAGATTGTGCCTATTGGTCAAAAGAAATGGAATGTACAATATGGTATAACACAAATTAACGATTAGAAGGAAGAAAATAAATAGTTATGAAATAATGAAGGATATTTAATGAAGTAGTAAATTACATACGGCATGACAAGGGCACCCAAAAGTGCTATGGCATCCCCGGTGGCTCCTTGGCCACTGAGCTTGGGTACAAACATTCCTTTTAGCACAGCAACCGCTGGAGGCTTTACATAACCCATTTCTCCGAAAAAACATGCAGCCATTACGAAGACCAGTATTGTTATCAACAACTCCAGCTTCCTAACCTGCCAACCAGAAATGTTTTAACAAGAATTAGAACTATAGTGGAAAACGGGAAAGAACATGAATTCAATTTTTTGTACTCCAAGGAGTAGCACTACGGTTGAGACCATGACCCTTTGCAAATAAAAATCTTCTATTCCACTCAATGGCAGCTCAAGGCCTAGGTCTAAGGCCCCAATTTTGTAATGGTTTTATTCCATTATAAAAAAATGACCCGTTCCTTTTTTCTTTTCTTTTTTAAGCTCAAAATTATAAAGTAATGTTAGGATATTGCAAATTTTACTGCTTAGAACTTACAAAATGTTGTGTCACTAATTACCAAAAAAAAAATCTAGCATTCATTTATGGACTTTGTTAACAGGTGCCGGCCAGCACCTGTTAATGAACCAGCTGTGGTTCATTTATGACCTATCACAAATCCTACTGCATAGAAAATTGGCAAAGTTTTACTTTTTAACTGTGGCTTATTATAAAATAATTTAACTTTTTCCATCTAAATCGACACACATATAATACATATTCAGTTTTTTCCACATCCCTAAAAAAACGTGAATAGTTTATTTTAAATTTTATCATATTAACGAGTGTTGTACAGCACCTATTAACAGCACCCTTCATTTATAAGGTGGTTCAAACTCATCAATCACATTCATTACTACATCAATTTGTATGTTGTACGTGGTAAAATCAATAGTATCTTTAGGCTTTAGTAATTTCCAAAATTACCGCATATCTTTGGTGCGATGGTCACTCCACAAGTATAAGTGTTTGTGGAGTGTGAGGGAGTAAGGGCCAGGGTTCAAGTCTCCAGGAGGGAGTTTCACACACATATACATTTAGATTAGACTCAAGTAGAATTTCTATCTTGTAAAAAAAAAAGTAATTTCCAAAATTGTATGATAATAAGTAGTTTAAACAATAGAAAAAGGATTGTGCAAGATTTTTCTCACTTCAAAAAAAGGTCTAGAAAAATTATACCAATAGAAACTCAACCCAATTGAAAACTATAAACTGGGGAAGGTAATGTTTTAAGGCTTTAATTTTTGTAAGCTAATATTCTATACAATAGATTGCCAACATTACCCACCTAAGATTATAAAAACAAACAAACAAACATTATCCACATAATCCCTCATATAGCCACACATCAAATAATCTCAATCTCTTTCTTAACACCAAAATCAAAATTTATTCTAATGTGTTGCTTTGTCTATGATAAAGTAAACCTCATTTTTAAAAACCTATATTTTTATTTTTATTTAAAATTTTATACTTTAACACTACATCGCCTTATCTAAGATAAATTATCCCAATTATATCAAGTCAACTTTGATTCATAATGTTTCACTTTATATTTTACCAAGCATATATGTCATTTGTTTGATTTGAATTGATTTGATTTTTTTTTTTTTTTTTTTTTTTTTTTTTTTTTTTTTTTTTTTGCGCAGACTCATGTTAGAGATTATGCATGTATCTGCTTGAAGTTAGGGTGATCTAAGCATTTATTTGTTTCTCATAATTATAAAAATTTGGTTCGCCAAAAACAAAGAAAAGAATATGCTAAGATTTATATCCTAACGTGTCACAAAATAAGAAATCATTTTCAACCGATCAATTAGTGTACTAATTTACTTGTTTGACTTAGACAGCAGAACCACTGAGCAGCAAATTCTATAGACACAGCAAGAACCACGCAATAAAAATTAAAAATTAAAAATTAAAAAAAAAAAACCTTATGGTCTGTTTGGTAATGTTGTTCTAATAACGTTGTTTGTATTTTTTTGAAATAAGTGTAGGTAAAAAAATATATGAAAATATGTTAAATGTTGTTTAAAAACTGAAAACATATGTTTAAACACATATACCAAATGATACTTAAAATCTTAAACAACATGCAATTCTCCACACAAAGTGGAAAAAAAATAAAGTCAAAACTAAAGTCAAACAAACAGTTAAAATGCATATATTATTAATGACTAATTCACAACTTGGTAAATAAATATGCTTCATTTGAGACAAATTAGGTGAAAATTCTTTTAACTAGTAGTACTTGATAGCAACAGAGGGAGTACTATCATTAGGATTAAAAATCAATATCACTGTGAAGGAATTCAAAATTTTAGAGGGGCATTATGCATCAATGATTAAATGTTTAAAGGGATAAATTGAGTACAGTACTCATTTCAAAAAAAAAAAAAAGAGTACAGTACTTTGTGCAGTAAACTAGTTGTGATATACTCACGTCACACATGACAAATGTTTAATATAGATTCATATCTCTATAAATCTAATGTACAAAAACACCGGACCAAGTCATTTTCCTGTTAAAAGAGGGTTCCAAAAGCTAGAGACAGAGTCAATATTCCCCCCATCTTCACCGTTGTATCCGTGCATAAACAAACTGAAAACTATGTAATAAAGCCTAAGTACTATATGTCACACAACGTACGTAGTTTCTTTTCTTTTCTTTTTTTATTTGGGTTGGTGGGGTAAGTAGATTTTTTTTTTTTTTTTTCTTTTTCGCTGAATACCGCAAGTGGACAGTTGTGAATAAAAATATTATACACATTTCTTAAAAAATTAAAGGGAAAATATTAGACTCAATTAAAAATAAAATAATAATTAACGGCTAGCCAAAAACGTACGTAGATAATTGATAGTTGGCATAAAAATATCACACAAAGTACGTGGATAATAGTTGAGCATAAAAATTAAACACCCAATTAAATTTCTTAATAAATAATTAAAGGAGCAGAAAAATTTAAATAGGTAATAAAATAAATTACCCCGTATTTCTGTAGGCCAAGAAGTAAGAGAGTACTTAAACCAGTGATGAGGACTCCAGTCCAGATTGGGATGTGGAACAGTATATTTAGTGCAAAAGCTGTTCCAATCACTGTCACAAATTGGAAAATTTGAAAATTTTTATTCTTCCTTAATTTGAATATGATAAGGAGACATGGATGAGAGGATAATTCAAGAATGATGAGGCTAGTGCATGCATCAACATAATATGGTAATGATATCATTTGTCTTTGTAAATCAGTTTTATTGTTTTTACCTTCGGGTATGTCAGCAGCTATGACTGCAACCTCTGCTAGCAACCATAGGCAATACTTCACATATTTTGGGTACTCAGCCTTACATAATTCTGAAAGGTGTTTGCCTGTGGCAATACGTAAACAAATACTTATCTTGATTAGTTATTACAAGAAGAATCATTAAAAAAAAAAAAAAAAAGTTACTACTAAAGAAGAAGAAAAGTCAGCAGTACTGCTGACTTTTCTTCTTTATCTACAAGAAGAAAAAACTTGAGGCCGAAACTATAGTAACGTCTATATTTTGGCCTAGAATTTGTTTACTCTGCATCTTACCGGTGCTTACACCAAGATTTGCAGCTAGCGATTGAATTATGAGCGCAAAGATCAACCCAATAAGTATCACCCACAGTAGCTGAAAATAGCAAATAGCACAACCATGCTTAATATTTCTCTCGTAAACCAATTTCTAATTATTTGGGCCAATCATGTTTGATTCAGTTTCTCCACAAAAAAAAAAAAAAAATGTTTGATTCAGTATATTTTAGGTCTTTAAGTTTTGGGTTATTTACATTTTGAGGCTTTACGTTTCAAATTTTTTATTTCGATCTTTTATGTTTGATTCAGATTTTTGCTTGCCTCCTTACTTTTCAAAATTTTCATTAAAAAAAAAAAAAAAAAAAAATACACCTGAAGAGACCAATACGAAAATTGAATCCAATATGAAATGTCAAAGTGAAATATTTAAAATTAAAATTGCAAAAATGAAAATAATTACAAACTTTAAGAGTCAAAAGTGTACTTTATTCTCTAAAAAAAATTAGTACTCTTTATTAACTTTTCATTGCAAAAATAACTTAGCATTTTTATAAAGAAAATGTTTAGAGCATTGGTTTAAGAGCTATTTTTAGAAATATTTTATTAAAAATGATAAAACAATAAATATTATTAAAAGCTTTTTTTATTTCCCATGAAAGCAGTGTCAAAACTTTTCTATCATAGTTTATTAATAATTGTCCTAAGTACATCCGTTAACATGACCATTTTTATAATTAAAATAAAAGTATTCTCTTAGTAAAAGTAATCTCTTAGGAAATGTTTCAAAATAAACCTATAATATATCTACACTTTTGTTAAAGGCCGACTTTCTCTCTTCATAAATTATCGTGAAATAGCTAGTTCCATCTTTTTTTCTATTTGATTTACCTCAAATCTGTGATTTGCTCCAGCCTGTAGATCAGTTTCCACTGCAACATGGTAAAAATGATATTACTTTGTCAAACACACACACATGCACAGAAACACATAGAGACAGAGAGAGAGACAAAAAGAGACTCACAATTGCCTGGGTCAAGATAAGCTAAGGAGACAAGGAATCCAGGGCCTACATACGATAAGAACTTTCTCCACCCAGGTTTCTAGAACAACAATCATATATACTCAAATGTTGATTCTAACAAGATAATCTATCCAAACATATAGAACAAAGAAATTTAAAGATAGAAAATGCATAGCTAAGAAAGAAAGAGGAGGGTTATATGAGAAAAACCTTAGAGTCCTCAACATGATGATCAAACTGTTTATGATCGGGACTATCAGTGATATTGGGGGGTGGGGTTCCCTCTAGATTAAGGGCAGCTATACGATTGCTCCCTCCACCCCATGACGATGATGATGGTACAACATCACTTACTTGCTGCAGTTCTTGGCTTCTCATTCTTTTTATCTCTCTCTCTCTCTCTCTCGACTTTGATTACCTACTGCATGTGAAAGTTTCATATGGAGCTCCTTATTTATAGCGCAATGTGGCATGAACCAAGCAATATGTTTGGTATTGAGGACAGCATAGCAGTCACTCTACACTAACTCCAAATTGTCTCCATCCTCATCGCCAAATATGGACCTGTCACTTTCTACTTTCTTCTTTCTTCTTCTTTTCTTTTCTTTTTCTCTTTTTTATTTTTATTTTTAATTCTCGGTAGAGAAATAAAATTTTCACTTCCTTTCTTCTTGATGAGGTCTACTTTGTATGAGCGTGTTCGCTCTAATGTTTGTTTTCTTTAGTCAATGAATTCCATCCTGTTTACCAAAAAAAAAAAAAAACAAAACAAAACAAAAAGATATTCTAAGAATGATGTTTCCACTCCTTGGCTAATATGTTCCTCTTTTGCATTCTATATTTGGAAGAACTCTCTCTGAGTTTTCTTTTCTTTTCTTTTTGGCAAAGAAATACCTAACCCTGTATCATCCATTTGTTCAAGACAAATGAATACGTAGATTAGCCCTTTTTGTTCATAACATGACACGTTTTTGCTCACGTCCGCTTGTAAATTGTCTCAATGTAACTTGGTTGAGATGGGGTGGGCTTTCTCATCACAATTTCTGCCCATTGAATTTCAAAACAAGGGTGTGAAAGAAAACCCATGAAAAATAGGATCTCCAAAGTTTATCCTTTAATTTTTATTTTATTTTATTTTTGTCTAGTGGAAAAAACATTGCATGTTTTTATATTACAATTTGCATGCTATTGGCTTGGCGGTGGTGGTTAGTAGTGATGACAATGATAGTTGACCTTGCACGCTGAAGAATATATCCCTCTTATCAAACCAATAAACGGGAAAAAAAAATTTATCATAATTTTCTAATTATAATTTGCGCATACCCACTATTATTTGGTTACACTCACACAACAAATAGGTATAAAAATTTTCACTATCTCAAGAGAGCTTTATACTAAGACAATGGTTTCAAGTACCAAATTTCTCAATTAACTTTGACCTTGCATTCCAATTACATTTGGACCCAGGTTTTGAATTTTGTTTAGGGGGCTGTCTCAGATTGACTACTAGAACAGAATATTTTAGTATCGATGCACCATTTCGAGATTACACACTAGATATATATATATATATATATATATATATAAAACTTATTTCTATTATAAGCTAGATGATTTATATTAATTGATCTAATTTAATGTTCTTAAATAATTCTTTATAAAGAGTGATGAGATTAGTTACTTAAAAAATTAGGCTAAAATGCAAATTGCACCCTCTAATTTTAACTAAAATTCATTTAAGTCATCTAAGTTTACTTTCATTTAATTGAGCTCTCTAAGTTTTAAATTTATTCAAGTCAGTCTTTTTGTCTAATTTCGTTAAAAAATTTCATCAAAAAATATTTTTCTCATATGAAAAAATTCTATAAAATTAATAAAAATATTTTATAAATTTTTTGTGAAATTTCTCTTTTCGGACAATTATTTTTCTATTAGTTAATTGCATAATAAACGAAAAAATTTTAATAAAATTGGATGAAAATGCTTAAATTTAGTAAATTTAAAATTTAGAGAATTCAATTAAACAAAAATAAGATTAAAGGATTAAAATAAATTTCAATCAAATTTAAAAAATCCAATTTACATTTCAGCCTAAAGAAATATATTCAAATATGGTATTTTTGGAAATAAAAAGTATACAGGGAAGCCACCAAAGAGTACAAGCTTCCAAGAAGTTTCATCTTTACTTTTAAATAAAGCACTCTCACGTGCGCTTGACTTCACTTTCTACTATCTCACTCTCACCTTTTTCAGCTTTCCCATTTTTTATTTATTTTTTTTTTTTTGTTAAAAGGATATATATATATATAAACAAACCACAACCATACAATCACTGCCTCACCACAAGGGCAGGCCTAACGTTCACAGTTCTACAAAAATGCATATCAGATACATCCATACTAACTATAGAGAGGATATCAGAACTAGGGGGCAAATCAAAAATAACAAAACTCTCTGACATGGTTGTGCCCCATTTGGCCAAAGCATCTGCTGCTTTATTCCCTTCCCGGTAAACATGCTCCACACGAACTTGGTGAAGCTTGCTGAGTAAGGATCTGCAGTCATCAAGCATAAAAGACAAAATTCCATTAGTCTTGTTGTTAGAATGGAGAAGTTCCACTATCACTTTCGCGTCCAGTTCCACAACCAAGCTCTGGATTCCAATGTTATTAGCAAGCTTCAGCCCATCCCTTATGTCTCATCTTGATTCTAAATAATATGATTATTAATGAAAATGAATAAGTACAAAAAATTTTATTAACAATCTTGTTTAAGATTCCAATTGAACCAAGAAAAAAAAGGATTAATGAAAATGAATAAGTATAATAATTTTTATAAATAATCTTGTTTAAGGAATAGGATGTGTTCAATGCTTCAAGAAATAAGGTTTCGAGTTCAAGTGTTAAAACCATGCAAGTCTGTCCAAGAATCAAGTGAAGAAATTCTGAATTTTAAAACTCAACAGCTAGTATCTATCAAGGTTTAAAAAAAGTTGTTTCAGCTCGATGCTCAACAGCTGCTCCACAGATATGGTATCTATCGATATTTAAGAAAATCAGATTTTCAGTTCTGATTTTCATCCCAATCTGTGTATAGATGTTTGGGCTTTCTTTTCACACAACCCTAAACATATATAAGGATTGTTTTAAGGGCCGTCACAGCTGATGCACCTTAATGCAAAAGTTTTTCACAAGCATATTGTGAACCGGAGACATATATATGTCCTAGTTCATCTTTCTCTTCAAGAAGTTACTGTGTTTGTACACTGTAGGGTTTTGTAACCAAAGAGTTTTGTAATCTTCATCGAGTTGATGAACTGAAGAACTTTGCAGCCAACATTTTTCTCAAGTTGATGTGTAAGCCGTGTACTAGGATCCGCGCATCAATTGGTTAGTCACGTACTGGGAGCCATGCATTAAAAAGGAGAGATTGTCACTACAGAACTAGTCCAATTGAGTATTGGGGTAAGGGTTCAACTGTAGGTTAGTATAAAGTAGTGAGATTCATTTACTTGTAACCGCTTGTTGTGATAATAATGGATTCTCGGGAGTGGTGACCTTAAAATCACCCGATGGAGTTTTTGCTATGTAGATTTTCCCCATTCATAAACAAATCACTGTATCAATTTATTTTCCACTGCATATTAACTTAGTTGGTGATTTGTTTGTGCTGCCACGCGTATTGTATGCTAATTGAATTAATTAATTAATTTGGCTAATTAATTGGTTAAATATTCATCACAATGGATCAATCAGTCCATTATCAGAATTGTTTGGTTAAAATAACTTGACCCTGGTTAATCAATTCAATTACCCAAGTTGATTAATTAGGTTCGATTGTATGCAAATCATGGAGGCACCAACTAATCACCAAAAATACTAAATGCAGTGAAAAATAAATTTGACACGATGATTTGTTGACAAATATGGAAAACCTCGCAAGGCAAAAACCCTACTGAGTGATTTTAAGGTCACCACTCCCAAGAATCCACTAATCAATAATTAAGCGGTTACAAGTATAAGAAATCTTACCACTACCCTTGTTTATCCCAAAATACCAACCTACAGTTGAACCTTCACTTCAATATCCCATTAAACTTGGTCTTGTAGTAGCCTTCTTTCCCTTGATGCACAAATCTTCAATCTGTGACTAACTCCTTTGCACAAATCTCAATACGTGACTAACTCCTTAGCAACCCTTTGATTGTTGTAGTTAATTTGCAATAACTTCACATAGAAATACCAATAAGATCTTTAATGTTGGTGCCAGAGAATTTGCTTGGTTACAAAACCCAGAGGCGTACAAGAAACGCAACAAAAACTTTTCTCTTGTAGGAGGAGACTAGGGTTTCAAAAAGAAAGTCTTATAAAGCTTTCTAGGGATAGGGTTTTCTTTCTCCACCTCCCTATTTATAAGAGCTTAATGGACCTTTATATAGGCTTTCCTATTCCAATTAGGTTTACACAAACC
Organism: Quercus aquifolioides; assembly: GCA_019022515.1. Taxonomy (NCBI): domain Eukaryota; kingdom Viridiplantae; phylum Streptophyta; class Magnoliopsida; order Fagales; family Fagaceae; genus Quercus; species Quercus aquifolioides. The sequence continues at coordinate 37,152,137 of CM032335.1, read as the reverse complement.
TTGGGCTTTTCTAGGCCTTTAAGGATTATGCAAATCCATAAACAAATAGCCTTTAGGAATCAAAATGTTGAAGGTTATATTAGAAATCTCATAAACTCGATAGATCAAGAGGTACTGAGATAGGTATCGAGTTTTAATAAATCTTGATAAAACGACAGGTATCGAGGAGGTATCGGGACCTGCAGATTTAGCTTTTCTTGAGCAATTCTTAAGTAATCTTCACGTCTTCAATGTAACCACTTGTAATGATCATCTTAAACCTACTTGAATTATCCAAATACAAGTAGAGTGCGTTTTGTCATAAAATATGTCAATTACATAAAAATATGAACCTAACTAGAATAAATTTCTTCTCTTATTAGTCTAACCTCTGGATAACATCAACATCAAGAGTTTAGGCTATGATATTTAGCATGAAAGGAAGACAACCATGTTATTATACTTCGTGCCAATTTGGGAGGTACTTATAAGCTACATTTTTTTTTTCTTTTTTTACTTTTTGTAGGTCCTACATAAGTTACCTACTTATTTTTTTACTTTTACTTTTTTTTTTTTTTTTTTTACTATTTGCGGATCCAACGTAAATCATCTATTTATTTTATTTAACTTTTACCTTCTTCTTTTTTAGAGTTTGCAACCTACAATGTTTGCTTCTAATAATTGTGTTCTTTATCATTAGACCAAGACAAATCGGTTTTTGGTATAGGCAAGGATTGAATCCCAAATCTCTTATTCAATTATCAAAGACTTTATCAAATAAGTTAATTGGAACCCACTAACTTTTACCTTTTATTTATAGTACTTTCCACAAAAACTAGATAAATTGTTCTTAAACGTACACTATCATTCCCTTTACATCATTGTGCTTGATAGGGTTTGGCCATGTGCTCTAACATACAAAATTACGATAGGTCTAACTAATCCATTTCCTTGATTAGCTAAGTATATCAACAAAATGACAATATTTTTTACTTTCTTTGTGTACTTTTTTCTACTAGTGGAAAACAACCGTATCTCTTTTCAAGAATCAAGGATCACTCATATCAACATTAGATAAATTTCTTTAGAGAGTTATACCTTAAGTAATAATACTTTTTTTGCCAAAATGAAAAACTCACCCTTTAAGTTTCACAATTTTTCATTTCAATTTTCTAAGTTTGAGTTTTGTCATTTCAATTCTCTAAGTTTCATTCATTCCCAATTGATTCCTCTATTAGTACTCTGTTAGTTGTTTCTGTCAACTTACCAAAACGACGCCGTCTTGGACTTTAGTTAATATATAATTTTTTTTTTATTTTGTTATTTATTTCTTAATTTTAGAAAAACTTTAATTGAAAATAAAAACAAAAACAACATAAAATAAATTACAGGGGAACGACATCGTCCCCTCCCCTATGCCTAAAGAACAAAATTAATCCCCACCCACCAATACCCTAGCTTGATACTGATTACTGAGAGATTGAGGGAGAAAGAGGGGCAAAGAGAGAGAAAGAGATATCAAAAGGGGCAAGAGAGACGGAGAAGGCGAAAGAGTGAGAAAAGAGACCGAGAGGGAGAAGAGAGATAGAGAGACTAGTGTTTATAGTGGCTTGGTCTAGGGATACTCGATGGCTCTGCTCTGGTCTAAGAGGTGTACTTGGCAGCACCGCTCTAATAGGTGTACTCAGCAGCTATGAAATCGTTTGAGTAAGTAAAGCTAGATTTTCAGTTTCTGTTCTTGTGGGTATTAGCTTAATTATAGGAGCATTTCTCATTTTCAAGCACATATTCTAAGAAAGATTTTTCTCTCTTAAAATGATTCTGACATAACCCACTGTATTATATGTCTCAGATTAGTGAGCCATTGATTACTCTCAGTAATTCAAACATAACCCACTCTAGTTGTGGTACCTAGGTTAGATCTCCTTAACTCTGCATAGTAGCATCTTACCTTGGTGTATTGCTTACCAAAATCCTATCTTACCATGTCTCTAGCAATTTCTCTAGCTCTATATGCCTTGGACAAGGCAAGCTATACTTGTGCATCCCTCACCACTATAGCTAACAATTCTTTAACTATGTAATCAATATTAGCTCGAAATTGGTCAACATATTTTTCTGCCATCCAATTTGCAGAAACTTGCTTGCTATAGAAAGACCTACTACATGTATGAGTATCATATATGCACTAATCCTAAAGTTTCCATCCTTATCAATACCTTCAAACACCTTCCAAGGAAGACCTTCAACACTTTTATACCTCACTCTAGACTTCTCATTTTTGGATGTAAGCTCGCTCAAACTCTTTGAACTGCTTGTTGTCCCTAAAGTACATCCCCAACACAAATTCAAGATCCTTTAAGTATTCATGCTTGAATTCACGTAATTTTTTATCTTTTGCTCACCATTAGAATTGTTAGGAGAATGCAACTAGTCTAAGGATGCATAGTCATATCCAATTGATATTTCATCCAATGGCCAATTAAAAAGAGTCGGAACTAGATCTAGGTGTAATAATGACTAGTTTGCAATACTAGGTGGGTGTGACAATGTATGGTTGGCAATATTAGGAGTAGGTTCTTGTGAGCCTGACCATTAAGTGGGTTGATGGGCTATCCTTTATGTGGGCTGGTAGGCTGACTAGCATTGCCATCAATTTCATTCACAGTAATTTCATATAACTTTTCATTGGCTGGGTCTAGATATGGCAAAACGAGTCAGAATTTGCTGACCCAACCTAACCTGAAAAATACCTAACCTGTACCCGAATTTTTGACTTGAAGCAAAAAAAGATTAACCCGTGACTCGACCCATTTTTTCAACCCAACCCATGACCCGAACCATTTTTTAAAACATTTTTTTGGTAAAAAAATAGGTGAAACTACATTGTTAGTCCCTAAAGTTTGTCTGTTGAGCGCTTTTGGTCCCTAAAGTTTTAAGTGTATGTTAGTGGTCCCTGAAGTTTTAAATATGAGTGCTATTAGTCCCTCTGTTAACTTCCGTTAGTTTGTTTGCCTATGTGTCTAACAGAACAATGATGTGGCATATATTAAATGACGTGGCAACCTATTTATTATTAAAAAACTATACATTATATCATACACATCATAATTGGCTAAATACAAATAATATGGGTCTTAAACACATCAAACCCATGTCTTTCTCCAAATTCAAAGTTCCTAGATTTCGTTATCTTTTCCTGCTTTTTCTCTGAATCCAAACAGGACCAAGGAATATGTTTATGGAGAGAGAGAGAGAGATTGTAACCAAGGCTGGAGGTATCTATATAATTGCATCTATATATACACGACCAAGTAGAAATCTCTCAAGAAAAAAAAATACCCATCTTTCAAAATTGAACACTGAAAAATCCTTAGACCCTCAAATTAAATGTTCACAGTATAACAATTTCAATATTATTTGATCAAATGCAACGACAAATACTCAATAGAATGATCACTTCCATTTCTCACCCAAAGAATTAATGAAACCAAAGGATACAAAGTTTTAGGTTCAACGAATATATGTATCTACATGTAAAATAAGTGTTTATGCATAGTGAGATATCTGACTAGAGTGTTTGAGATAAGTGGCATAGGCCTTGACGAATTCGCCGTCTCCATCTTCTTTTAGTGCTGCTACTGCGGCGATGGAGTTTTGCAGTAGCAAAATCCTTTAAAATATATATTAGTTATTTGATTTTGAATTGAACATATTTCTAGACCTTGTTTGGATTTCGAGAAAATGAAGGAAAATGAAAAAAATAATCCAGGTTCTTTGATTTTGGAGAAAGATCCAATTTTAATGAGTTCGATGTGTTGAAGACCCACATTATTTGGGTTTACCCGATTCTATGTTTATAATATGATGTATAATTTTTTAATAATAAATAGGTTGCCACATTATTTAAAACATGCCACATCATTGTTCCGTTAGACACATAGATAAACAAACTAACGGAAGTTAACAAAGAGACTAATAACACTCATATTTAAAACTTCAGGGACTAATAACGCTCGCTTGAAGTTTTAGGGACCAAAAGCACTTAGCAGGTAAACTTTAGGGACTAGCATTGTAGTTTCGCTAAAAAAAAATAATAAAATTAAGACAATATTGGTTTAATTGTTTGTTGTGAGCTTTAAGGAAACAATTAAGACCTTTACATAACTACGTGCAAATGAATTGAAAGATGATTGGTCAAGGCATTCTGTAATGAGTAAAGATTTTTGGATATCAAATAACAAAGTACATGCCAAGATAATCTGGTTATAATAGAGTTTAAAACATATATTTAAAATTATAGACATGTATGAAAAATATTCATAAGTGTAAAAAAAGTGAAGTCAAAGTATCAATGAAATTAGCATAAATTATGAATGCCTAGGCCTATTTTTAACAATTCATATCCAAAATAAGCTGCTTTTCAAAATAAATTATGATATTTTCTGGTGTATGCGTTGCTTAACAATGACATGATATTCATAAAAAATACCATATATAAATAAGCAAACAATCAAACTTTAATGTATATTCTCAAATTAAAAGAGTGCCAACCACAATTGATAATAGATTATAAAATTAGTTTTCAAGATTATAAATTTCTTGTATGTTTTTATTGTTTGTCAAATTAGTAATCCAATAAAGCATTTGTAATTTTGTTTTATGTTTTAGGATGTTGATATTGTGTAGAAATGAAACTTGTGTATCTGTTTTACTTATCATTAGTGCTATATTGTTTTGGTTAGTAATGCTAGAATTTGTATAATTTTAAAATTATTGAACAAGTATTAATTGGTTTAGCTGAGCCCATTCTTGATATGTGTGGTAAATTCAAAATAATACATTTTATATCAAGTAATTTGTTGCGTGACTTTCCAAATAGAAAATACATGTTATTTTCTTAAACAAGTTTTTTTTTTTTTTAATTTCGTGTGAAAAATACTAGTCAACTTGACCCGAAACCCAATTAACCCAACCCATTATAACTGCTTAAAATGACCCATTTTTAACCCTGCAACCCAATTGACCCATAACCCAATTGACCTGACCCAAACCTAGCCTGATTCACCTGTTTGCCATGTCTAGCTATGTCATCATAGTCAATGTTATACTAGTCATAAGTCACATCCCCCATATCACCATTCCCATCATGACCCCTAGCATCATTCCCTTCATCCACCAAATTACCACCCTCCTCAAACTCATCATTAGCAAGAGCCTCATCCCCATCCTCCTAATCAACATCATTATCATCATCAAAGTCATCAACATCCACATCCACATCCTCCACACAACACCATAACCAACCAAATCAAAAGCATCAACAACATTGGTATAGGAATTAACAATTTTTTTCTGAACAGGGGTTGCATGTTCAACATAAATGACTATTTTAGGATCAATGGGGTCAAGACACTTAAATAGTTCCTGAGTATCACCATCATTGGACAAATATCCTAGGTCATTGTGAAGATCCAACCCAAGCACAACAAAATAAAACTGGACATAATCTAATACCCTCAACTTCGCATAATAATGCTTAACCTCTGGTACATAAAAGCAATCTGAATCCACATTATCATAAACTTTCACCTTACCACCTATATACTTCCTCTTACCCAAGTGGTGCAATACTCCATTGTAATGAATAAAAAATGTAAAATTCTAACCAAGAATCTTTCCTATAAGAGTTGTAAATTAAAAAGGAAACACAAAACACAACACCAATATACTAGCTGACAAATACAGTGTTAGTACCCCACACAAAGCAAACAACTCCAAGTGGGGACCAAGTTGCTTTGAAATAATAAGACTACATGTGAAGATGTTCAAAAAACAGACAAATAAAGTAGATCGTCCAAAAAAATAAGAGAAAACTAAAGTAGTTACAAAGCATTTAATCTCACCTATTAGTCAACAAAATCCAACATAAACAAACAAAATGAAACAAAATACCTCTTCAACATAAAAAGTTAACTTTGGTCTCTAGCTTTAAAGAATACACAGTAAAATCAAGCACAAAACCCAAAACTAATTATACCCAAAATAACACATAACTTAAACTAAAAACCGAAAGTTCTGGGTTTTCAGAACCTACCCAAAGGTGTATTGGTTGAAGCCACCTCCTGAAGGAGTGGAGTAGTGCCGCTGAGTAAACCCAAGATTAACGGAGCAGAGCGGAGCCACCGAGAACATCCACCTCCCTCTCTCTCTCTCTCTCTCTCTCTCTCTCTCTCTCTCTCTCTCTCTCGGTTTCTTAGATATCAAGTGAGTGGGGTGGGAATTAATTTTGTTCTTCAGGCATGGGGGAGGGAACGATGTCGTTCCCCTCAAATTTAGTTTCTATTTTTTTTTTAATTAACATTTTTCTAAAATTAAGAAAGAAATAAAAATAAAAATTAACTAAAGTCCAAAATGGCATCATTTTGGTAAGTTGACGGCAACAACTAACTGAATACTAACGGATGACTCAATTGGAAATGAATGAAAGTTAGAGGATTGATGACAAAACCCAAACTTAGGGGACTAAAATGAAAAATTGTGAAACTTAGAGGGTGCATTTTGCATTTTACCGTTTTTTTTTCTTCTTTCCTCGAATAGGAATTGATGGTGAATCAAAATATTAGACTATCTCCAATTCGTCCATCGTGTCGTTCAAGAACAAAAAGGTCGTCCATTTGATATATTAAATGTTCAGAACTGCAAGAGATTTAACCTGAGTGCCTCCAAAGAAGGTCGTCCAAGTGCAAGAAGGTCATCCAAGTGCAAGAAGGTCGTCCAACATGGAACCACCTGGACGACCGCCCAACACTTAGAAATTTTAAGAGTAAATCTCTATCCAAAATCTTATAATTTGGACCATGTTCTACCATTCTGAAGTGGGAGCAAAATCCTTATTCATCACTCTAACTCCCTAATAAGTTCTTAACTTCCAATAGCAGTTATAGAAGTTAAGTCTGAACTTTCTAACTTCCACCCACGTTGGGGAAGTTATTAAACAAGTAATCACTCCAAAACTCACTATAAAAGGACTCAACCATATCAAATTAAGGTAAGTTTTCACCACTTCTAGAGTTGGAATTCCTGAGTTCGAAAGAGAAAACTAACTTAGGCATTGGAGGGTTCTTGGCCGGTTCACACCGGTCACCTTTGATCTTATGCTTCTTTCTTTTCAGGCCTTCCAAGCAACCTCAAGCCCATTGAAGCTCAGAGCATTCAGCTTACTGATTTTCCATGTATCATCAGGAATCAATTATAGCACTTGTCAATTTAGTTTAGAGAAAATTGATTTAAATATTCACTACCAAATGTTTCTTTATTTACTGAAACAAAGAAAATTTCTAGATGTCTTCTATTGTGTATATTGCATAAAATTTTATTGTGACTGCACATATACTGGTAGAGAATAATTCATTAAATAAATTTTAAAGTGCTTGATTAAACTCCTCTAGCTCTAAAAGGACGGGTGCAGATTCTTTTATGTCAAACTACTTATTTTCACAAAAACTTAAATTCTTAAGAAATTGTGAATTACCACCGCACACCCTTGGTACGATGGTTACTGCACAAGTATAAGTACTTGTAGGGTGTAGGGGGTAAGGGTTAGAGTTCGAGTCTTCAGAAGAGAACTTCACACACATATACATGGCGAGTTGTGTCACAAAATTGTGCAAAAGTGTGTGTCACCAGCCTTTCTCCTCACACTCTAACCAACCACAACTCGCCATGTGGCGAGTTGTGGCACAAAGTTGTGCAAAAATGTGTATCACCAGCGTTTCTCCTCATTGAGTTGTTGCACATTTGACCTACTAATAAAACTAAGTAAATACTTTTTTATTTTATAATTCGTACAACTTACAACAAGGGATTGAGAATTTGAACTTTTCATGTTTTCTTTGGAAATATCAAAAGATACCAATAAGTTGAGCTATAAGTCTACCAGGCTATGAACATTAAAAAATTTTAAATAACAAAGTCTGACATATAATCTACGCGTTGACATAAGAAAATTTGAAGGGCCTTATCGTAAAAAAACATTATCATGTCCTTATTGTCTTGTCATTTCATATTTTAAAGTTTGCCCCTTCTATTTTAAATTTTTTTTTAAAGTGAGTATTTTTTTATATGAAAAAATTAGAAAAAAATATCTTTTGTTAAATTATTATATGTTTTTGGCGTTGGTTAAGTGTAGTTGATAAAGTTTAGTTTTATAAAGCAAAATTTTTAACAACCCGCATCGTGCGTCAAGTACAGCCAACGGCGTGACCAATGCAACTGAAATTCTGAATCTTCTAAATATCTCACTAGTTATTAGTTATTACTAATTATCGCTTTCAACGTTTCATAATAAAAAAATTAAGAATGGACTCCAAAACCTATTCATTTTTTGTTAGCCAATTGAACTCTAGTTTATCATATTCAAATCCCATTTATTTTGAACACGGAACACTCTTTTAGCATTACTTAGATAGAAGAACCCCAAAAAAATTGGAATAATCAGTCATTGATTGTTTATACTTTAAACCCTCCATGTCATATACATTCCATACCTTTGATGGTGGGCTCAATGGTCTTGATTTGAGTTATATAGAATTCTTAATGGTGACACAACAAGTGCCTCCGAAATGCTTGTGCCTCAAAGAGACAGACATGCAGCTAACACATGCTTAATTTTGTCCAATTTTATAGTGTTGAATTATGTAAGCAAAAAAAATTAATCATATATATATATAGTTTATGAATGAAAATTCCTAAACAAAGTTTAGGATAAGATTGACACGAAGGAACATATAATAGATGAGCAGTTATGGTGTTAATTAGCCATTCCAGGAAGTACAGACATCAGCACAAGTTGACTGAAGAAAAGCATGATAAGGAACATATAATAGATGAGCAGTTATGGTGTTAATTAGCCATTCCAGGAAGTACAGACATCAGCACAAGTTGACTGAAGAAAAGCATGATAAGGAACATATAATAGATTTAGGAGCAGTTATGGTGTCAATTAGCCATTCCAGGAAGTACAGACATCAGCACAAGTTGACTGAAGAAAAGCATGATAAGGAGATATCTTCTTATGTATTAATGATTTTCTAGTTTTTACTTCTACATCAAAATAATAATCTTTGGCTTTAAAGGGAAATAATTTTGACAAAGTAACCCATACTTTTTGGTTTTTGCTAATGAAGAGAAATTGAGATATTTAAATGGGTTGTCAAACTTATCTTCTCATTGGATTGTTAATAGAAATGAGTTTTATGACAGCGATGAAATAATTTATAAAATATTTAGACTTGAACTAAAATGGACTTAAAATTGTAATAAAAGGAAGACAACTTGCTGAGTTACTTTTAGTTAGCTTGGGTTAATTTAGTTTATTAGGAGAGTTAGCTACCTTTGTCGTTGCTTGCTAGACATATATTCACGCACGCGCATACACGCACATGCACTCATGCACATATGCACACACACACACGCTGTGTGTAATATATTATACACACATGCACCACCTTCTAATAAATAATAATAATAATAATCTTGCTTAAAGGATCCTTAGCCTCTCATTTCTTGGCTTGCCTTTAATTTTATAGGATTAAGAAATAAAACAATTTCCCTTAATAAAGGTTTTAGCAACATAAAACACCAAAAATGTAATAAACAAATAAATAACAAAAAATAAAACAATTCTTAAAAAAAAATTATGTTTAAATGTGTTTTAAGAGGAGGATCACAAGCTATAGCCTAACTAACCATTTCAACCCAAAAATAAAAAAAATAAAAAAAATCATATTTAGACTAATTAAATTTTCGAGGGACCAAATTTAAAATATTCATTTAAATATAATTATTATAAAAATAATAATTTTGGGAGAGAAAAGAGGGGTGGAGTTAGGGCCAAAGACTATCTCCCTTTGGTCTCAACGTGAGTTCATCTCTAACCTCAGAAAGGGATGCGTTGTCAACTTTATCTAGTTTTTTTTGGTTTATGCAGAAAATCATTTCTTGTCATTTTGGTTTCCTTCCCTTGTTTATGTTGTGGATGGGTTCGTATTTGGTTTTTATTTTCTTATTAGTAATCTACACATGCACTCGATAGAATCCAAGACCTTACCTCCATCCAGTAGCGAAGTCAGGATCTGACTAGAAGGGGAGGTGGGGAGAAATTACATTTGACATCACATTTATGCTCGTGCAAGCGAATATATATATATATATATATATATATATAGAATTTGAGATCAATTTGCAAAATAACAATTCATTCGTGTGTATATATAGCAATATTTGAATGCAAGAAAATTCAAAATAAAATAACATATTCATTATATTATTTATCTATTAGGGGTTTATTTACATAAAAAAATCATTTTGAAATTGTAATTATAAAAATTTTATATTAGGAGGGTTTTGGTTTTGGTTTAAAAAACCATCCTATTTATTAACCATTTATTTATATAAATTTTAAATGCATTTATTGTATTATATAATATAATAGAAGAAATACTAAAAGATTTTTTGGGTGGGGCCATGTGGGGCAAGTGCCCCCCCCCCCCCCCTCGACCCCCCTGGCTCCGCCTTTGCCTCCATCCCATTATTATGGGAGAAGGAAGTGTTAATAGATTAACCTCATGTATGTACATGGACATACTTAAAAGATATACATTAAGATGCATAATATAATTCTCATATATATAATTTAAATATTATTGTTAGTTATTCTTTTTTTTTTAACTCTTTAAAAAGTCTTGTAAAAATATTATTAGGTAAAAAATGTAAATTGTCCATTTTTCAAATTTTTTTATAGTTCATTAATTCTAAATTCTTTGATTTTTGTACGCAATCACTCGCTTGGATGGATATTTATGATGTGGTCCCACATTTGAATCCATAATTAAAAAATAAAATTCTCTCTAAAAATAAATAATTTAAAACACATGACGCAAAATTGAACTTTAATTGTAAAATCTAATTGAATTTTCTCTAAACTTTGCCTCTATATGTAGATTGGTAAGCTATTTAATAGGTCTTGAATACATAATAACCTCGCCCTCCATCTCATTGTTGTTGGAGAAAGAAGAATTCATTGAATAATAGTTGATTTACAGGTGTTTGTCTGCATATTAACCTACATTTGCATACAAGTATACAATTTTTATTACCAAAATCTTTAACTTAATGGGAATTTCCAACTCAGAAATTTTTTAGTATACACACTTTACTACAACTTGAACATATGTCAATCAGTGATTGGATTACATTTTTCATCAAGTATCAAGTACACGTGCTGTGGTAGTGTGGTTTCATGTGTAAGTGATAATCTAATCATAAGTTGACATGTACAAATTGTGGTAAAGTATGTGGTCCTAGACTAATTCTTGAATAATGCTATATACATATCAAAAATTGACAACTTATTTTTCTCACTTGTTGAGTTGGCAAGCTTTCACTGATTTAATTTCAACTCATCACTGACATCACTTCTTCAGCTTGTTTCAGAGTATGGCGAACAGGTTGAGCAAGCAAGAACTTGAAAGCTGGGCCATGGTGGTGTTGGCAATATGGGGGGCACGAAACAAGTTTTACTTCAAGAAAACTCAGCTACAACCATTGGGCATTGTGGAGGGAGCTATTAGTATGTTGAATGATTTTCAGCGTCTCATAGCTTCACAGTCAACGCCATAAAGGAGATACCAGACCTGCAATTTTGTAACTAAAAACTAGTGTCTCTGTAACAGGCCTACGTGTACTGTAACTATATCCAGCCTTGTTAACTTCTATGTAACCTGCTGGAAGTTTACTTGTAACACTCTTTTCAATCAGTAATAGATATTCTATCTTGGATCTAAAAAAAAAAACTACCATTAACAATTTGTCACATCTGGAGACGTCAAATTCTTTTTGTCACTTTCTCGTAATTATTTCCAACTCGCCATGAACAACTCAAAGTTGACCAAACCTTTTAAAACCCTATTCGCCTAGCCCTAGCTGATCACAAAGAAATCGAAGATTGCTGCTTCGTTAGTTTTTAGTATATATGTCTGATCCGGGCCCTAGAAACTAGTATTTGGGCCCGTCATCAACCTTGGAGAGAGAGGGAACCAAACGACAACTTAGAGCATTCGCATCAGTCCGTGTATTTTACACGCCCATTTTTACACTAAAAACCTACTTTTTCTATTTTATACATTCACTTTTACAAATCACCCACATCAATTCATCTATTTTATCACCACTTTTATTTAAATAATCAATTTTCTCCATTTTTTTATTATTTCCTCAACTAACCTTATTATACAGGCGCGCTCTCTTTCTCTCTCAGCTCATTTTTTCTCAACCCATTTTTTCTGATTTTGCTCTCTCTCTCTCTCTCTCTCTCTCTCAGCCCATCTCTCTACCCATAACCCATCTCAATACCCATTTCTGAATCAGCTCTACCTCTCGGTCCATACCGCTCCGTAGCTCCGATCCACAGCTCCGCACCACCACTCCGATCCAAGCTCCCACACGCTCCGATCCAAAGCTCCGAACCACCGCTCCGATCCACCGCTCCGATCCAAGCTCCCACGAGCGCCGATCCAAGCGCTCCGATCCAAGCACGCCGATCCGCCACAAGCGCCGATCCACTCTCTCTGTCTCCATTGGTGTGTCCGTGTGTGGGTGTGTTTGGTTTTGTGGTGTCTGTGGGTTATTTTGTTGTTGATTTTGTGGTGGTTGATTTTTGATTTTGTCTATGGGAGTGTGTATTGGAGAAAGAAGATGATGAGGGGTTGGTTGTGCAGATGGAGAAGAGAGAGAAAAAAAGGAGCGAAATTAGAAATATTAAAATAATCTATACATGAGCTACAATAACCGTGTATATATACACGGTTACTGTAGCTCATGGAAATTTTTAGAAGAATTTACACAGTTTTACATGATCTGATGTGGGAGGATTTTTGGCCAAAATGTGTAAAATGAGGAAGTTTTTGTATTATACATGATTATCCATATGCTGATGCGAAAGCTCTTACGAAATTACTTCAATACTTGTGGCCCACAGCGTTATGTCAATAGTGCATTGGGCTACTCAGTACTCATGGATAGGGTGTGCGCGGTTCGGTAGGCTTGATTTTTTTTCAAATTTGTTACCGAACCAATAGGGATCAATTTTGTAATAATTAAAACCAATGCATACCGATTAAGGTCGGTTTTTCGACCTATAGCGGTGCGGTTTGATCGGCTCAGTATAATCGGTTTGGTCGGTTTGATTTGAAATATTAATAATCTGTTTTTGTTTTTGTTTTTTTTTATAAAAAAAATCTGTTCAAAAATCTGTTCAACAGAAACATTTCCGTGCCAAGTTTTCTTCAACCAAGGCAATGCCAAAAACCATTGCACGTATATAAATGGGTAGGTAGACTTAACTTAAAAGAAAAAAAAAAAAAAAAGAAGGAAGAGACATTGATAAGGATTAATAAATGACATGCACAGATATTAGGTTTAAGAATAACTGTGGACATTACATTCCAGTAAAATTTTGAAAAATACAACACTTAGCTTAGTTGCAAAATCAGCCTTCATATTTAATTATAGTTGAACCCATGGAAAATGATGCCTGCAAAATCAGATTTCATATTTAATTAAAGCTGTAACACATAACATATATCATATATGACATTTGTAATGAAATTCTCATATAATGCCAGCTAAATATTGTGTAATCTAGTTAGCACACAATCATAGACTTCACAATTACATAAATTCCAGAATTTTCACACATTACACAATCATGACCTAATTTCTTTACTTACTAAACCCACACCATCCTTTTCTATTGAATTATTCAACTTGGGTCTTTTGCAAATCTTTCACAATATTCCTTAAACTAATCCAACAATGAAAAAAACCCATATCTCAAATTTGCAACTTTTTACATAAACATGTCACATTTCACATCATAATCAAAATATTAACCACTAACTGTACATTTCCCATATATCAAAACACCTTCAACAAAATGAGAGCTCAGAGGTGGCTTACCGTTGGCGAGGCGAGGTGAGACCGAGAGGCGAGAGCTCAAAGGCAAGGCGAGGCGTCACAGTCAGGCGAGAGCGAGAGTGAGAGAGAGAGTTAAAGGGTTATGAGAGACAAAAGGGTGAATTTATAATAGGGTAGAATCTAAAAACCTAGCCTAAACGGCACTGTTTTTTTTTTTTTTTTTTTTTAATAACACCCATACAAGTATGACGACGTTTTATATTAAAAAAAAAACAAACAAACAAAAAAAACAAAAAACAAAAAACTTCAAATGAGATTCTGAGAAGAGAACCTATACAATGAGTCAACAACGTCGTATCTAAATAGAACTAAGAAGTGGAGATGCAGGTATCGGTTCGGTTCAGTGACTTCTCGGTTTCGGATTTCCAGCTCTGGTGACTGCACCGCACCAGCATCGGAACTCCCTTCGCGCTCCGATCGCCGGCATCGGCTTCATCGATCGGTTGCAATGGTGGTGCGAGACGATCGACGCCGATCGGTTGGATTGGTGCCGGTGACTTTCTGCTCACCTCTACTCATGGATTATTTACTTATTTGTGGTTTTCACTTTTCAATCCAAGTAAACTCTTGCCTGCACCAAAATTATAAAATAATAAAAAAATAAATTAAGAAGACTATTTTTGTTGAAGTAGTTTACAATTCAAATTGGGCCTTCAAATGACCCAAAAAATAAAAGCAAAAAAATATAAATTATATGTTTGTTATTTATGTGTTTTTTTTTTAAGTGATAAATCACCTGACATTTACAATAAAATTATTAATGGGAGTGAGTTTTTAAAAGAAGAGACATGTAGGCAGGTAGAGTAATTCTTAGGTACTTTCGAAATATGGTGAATGATACTCATTCCTCTCACATACATGATGGATTTTACTAATTAAATTCATAGTAGAATCTACCATAAATATGAGAAGATGAAGTACAATTTCACTATACTCCGGAAGTACTTAAGAATTGTCCAAACGTGAAAAAAATAAATAAATAAAAAATGATAAACATGAAAGGAAGAAAAAGAGGGTCCCACCAGTTTTTAGTCAAATCATGTAGGTGTCATCATTTTCAATATATTTACAACAATGTCACTAGAATTATTACTCAAAAATTAAAATTTTATTTGAATGTGTTCTCAAAATACATTATTTAAACATCCTAAATTGAAAACTACAACTCAAACACTCTTATTTTCTTCAACTCTTATTTTTTTTTTGTGTAGTTTAATGTGGTTTTATGAGTCTTGTACCATGATATTATTGCTTTTTTTAGCAGAGTTTTGGGTCCTTTTGACAAAAGGCAAGAGAGACTTTTACCACGGAGAGGGTAGAGCAGAGAGAAGAGATGAGAGGCGTGAGTAAGCTTCAGGTCAAAGGGCAGAGCAAAGAGATGAGATGAGAGGAATGAGCAACAGGCGTCTCACGGATCTATTGAAGGGTAATTTATTGAAGGGTAATTTGGTAATTGCTCAAGATGTTCCAACGGATAGTTGACAACGCGCAGTGGCTTTTTCCAAAATGCTGGGCTGAGCCAGCTTTTATTCCTTGCGCATTCTCTTCGCAATTACAAAACACAACTTTTTGCTAAAAGTTGCGTTTCAAGTTTACCAAATGCCCATTTTCATTTTACTTTCTTCAAAATGGGCTTTTTGGGCTGAAAATGTGGAAACAAACGCACACTTAATCAAATACCCTTACCAAACACCTTTTTTTTTTCTCACAAAATTTTTAATGTTTAAACACTGAAAATTTGACATTTAAAATCACATACCAAACGCCCCTAATCTCTTACATTTGTAATTTTCCTATATAAAGGACTCGTAGTTTTCTTCCTTCTTTTCCCCATATTCTGGACAACATGCAGCGCCAGAAGTGGGCTTGTTCCTGGCCAAATTTCCCAAAGATTGCATGTTGGTGATTTCTTAACTCCCTTCTCTCACTATTATCACACTACAAGCCAACTTACATCTCTCGAAAATTACTCCGTAACTTCAAATTACTTGTTTCAAGAGAATGCCAATGACAATTCTTCAAATAGTCTAAACCACCCCCATCTTTTTTCCTTCTCAATAATTAAGAATTTATAAGTGTCCAAGCTAACTTGGCTGTTCTTGGTGGACTCGAGGCTTACATCTTAAAACCTTCAACTACTCATCTCTTTCTTCTTAATAACCTAGCTAAATCATCCCATCTAAACATATTCAAGAGAATTGGCTTTAATAAAAGGGTCATACTAACGAGTGCCCTTAGGGCACTCGTTAATAATCAATTTTAGGAAAGTTTTAATACCACTTTTATGAGAAATGAAAAAAGCTGTCAAAATATTAATTACTTTTTTTTCATTTCACATAAAAATTTTCTTTAAATGAATTATTAATCAGTGCAAGGACACTCGTTAGCATTTCCCTTAATAAAAAAATAAATAAAAAAATAAACTATGTTGGTTTTCAGAGGACAACTTCAGTCCACCCTTCTGGCGTATATTACTATTCATAATGATACTTGAGCTGGGGCAACCTACACTCCTACTGGAAGAACTCAGGAACATATGGCATACTCAACATCTCCAAAAAGAGGGGAGCTAGGACTTCCATTCGTGATATTGTCATCTTGAGCCCATTTGGATAAGCATTCTTGCGGAAGAAACTGCGCGATAACAAACTAAACATAAAATAGGAAATTGTTTGTTAGAGCAATTTGAGCTGAATTGTGTTTACAAATCACACCACCCACAGTTAAAAAAATAAAAAATAAAAAAGCAGCAAATTTTCATAATTTTTGCAATTCTCATGATTCAATCAACAAAATATCGATTATCGATCACGCTTTTTTATCAAAAAATCTGTTTTGCCCCCCAAATGCTAGTATATATTCCAGCTCTATGTTCTCTCTCAACAATCCTTCTTCACCAATTTCCCACGCCAGAGGTGATATGTGAGAAATTGGTTGTGTAAAAATGAAACTTATGTATTTGTTTTACTAATTCTTTGTACTTATTTGTTTTGGTTAGTAATATTGAGATTTGTATAATTTTAAAATTATTGAACAAGTACTAATTTGTTTAGCTGAGCTCATTCTTGATATGAGTGGTGAATTCAAAATAATACATTTTATATCAAATAATTAACTGCGTAACTTTCCAAATGACAAATACATGTTGTTTTCTTTATAAAAATAAATAAATAAATAAAAATCCATGTGAAAATACGAGTCAACCCGATCCGACTTGAAACCCGATTGACCTGACCCATTTCTAATCCGCTTAAAATGACCTGATTTTGACACCGCAACCTAATTGATCCAACCTATTTATTTACTTTCTTTTTATCTATAGGCTGTGTAATCCAGTTATTGATGGAAATGATAAGAATGGATTTAAAACATGAGAAAAGACAAAAGAGAATCAATGAACAGAAATTTCCCCTTTTTCTGATTACTGAATCAATGCACAGAAACATACTTGAGTAGTTTTTACCACCAAACCTTGCAGGGAGTGGATCCACATTTCAAGGATGTCAATAGACGTCTTGAAGCAACCATAAATGCACATATTTTATCAGAGACAGTTGTGCCTGATGCTCAATAAATTAAAGCTCTTTTAGGTGTTGGAGTCTAGATAAACAACCCTGTAAATTGGCTAGTTTACAAGAGCGCCTAATCTGCAGATAAACTGAAAGGAGTATTCTTGATATTCTTGATAAGGGCGTTTAAGCACTTCCAACTTCACAAAAACTACCCTTTGGCAGCACTCATCTGGGTAGGGCTCCTGACTACCTTGTCTCCGTAAGGCAGAACAAACTTGATCCTGATATGACATAAGTCCACAGAGGGACAAGAAATGAGCTCCTTCTCTACCACTTCCTACTAAATGTAAAATTCATGGTCAGACAAGTGAAATCACAAATTCTCTACACTGCAAAGACTGTTCCAATGTCTTACAACAGACACACTTTAATAACAATCGCCACACATTCTCATCATGCATACACCAGCATTAGATAAGCCAAGTACCACCACTCTAGAATGAAAATAGTGTCCTATCATCTAACATTGGGCATGAACATCTAAAAACCCACTAAACCATTTTGTAATCCAATGACAATACTTACCCAAAATGGAACAGCAGTAATGCAAATACGATAAATATCATGTTAGATTATGTGGGAGTCATGACAATGCTATCTTTTCATTTTCATTTGTCAAATAGTGAGAATATGTTAAGTTGACAGAATTGTGGAATGAACAGAATACTATATAAGGCAATATATCATGAACTCAAAATACAGGGAATTGATAGGCGTCAGTGAAAACTAAAAATAATATGCCTAAAATTTGATGTAGGTAGACAATATAAAAATTTGAGTAAACAGAAAGTTACAATCCAGACCAAACAAAAATATAGAAAACAAATATAATGTAAATATACAAATTCTCACCAGAAAAATGCCCAAATGCCCACCAAAGTTCTTCTTGTTCTACAAAAATCTTTACACAGGACCATAACCATTTCTCCTCCATGTCATACTTCAACCACACTAAGATATCCTTTGCGGGTCATAATTGGCTTTACCTTCATTACTTGCATATATCTTTTTTCTATACCTTTGTTTATTCTCTTATGCAGTTCTTCATCAAGCAAGTTGGTCTTCTCCCCACCGTTCAAAGTATCACAGACCAGTTTATAAGTATATTCTCTAGGTATCGAACCTCCATCAACCAACTCAACAAGAAAATTCCGGGCCTCCAAAACCCTTCCAGCTTCACAGAGAGCATGTATAATTGGGGTATATGAACTTGAAGTAGGCATTCCATGATTCATTTCTTGCATCTTCCTTAACATCTCAACAGCCTTATCAATTTCATTTACTGCACTATAGTATCTAATAAAAGAATTATAAGTAACCTGGTTGGGAATACAACCCCTTTCATTCATATCTTGAAACAACTCCAAAGCCCTCTCGATCCGGTAAGTTTTACAACAACCATTAATCAAAGAATTGTACGTCACAACATCAGGAATAAATCCCTTGAAAAGCATAATCCGAAACAAATGGTTTGCATCCCACATCCTTTTCCTAACAGCCTTCCTACACCCAGTTTGCAAGCTATACTTACAATACGAACTAATCAATATCGTGTATGTATATGTATCGGGTGGGCATCTAAAACCCGGCAATTCCATCTGCTCCAACAAAAACCTTGCCTTCTTGAAGTTCCCTACTCTACAAAGAGCATAAATAATCGTGTTATATGCATAAACATCCGGTTTACAATGTAACTGCTTCATCCTATAAAATGCAGCCAACGCTTCATTGACCAACCCTTCCTCTCCTAGAACTTTTATCAAACAGGTAACAGTAGCAGTGGTCACAAGCCCACCATTCCCTCTTCTTGACATTTCATTCAAAAATTCCCAAAGAGCTTTCAATCTATTCCCTTTAGCCAACACACAGGCCATCTCTTTACAAGTAATCTCGTTGTGGGCAAACCCAAAATGGTTCTCAACCCAGTAGTAGAACTCCATTGCTTTGTCCAATCCTAAGTTGACCTTCTGGGGGTCTCTGTGAGCAGCAGGGCCAAGAACAAGAACATTGTTGTGTTGTTTATAGGATTCTTCTTTGAGTTTACGTTGTTTCAAAGGTGCACGGTGTCGGAAACCTGTTTGGCGACCAATGGAGCGAGGAGATTGGAAAAGGAACCTTGGTATAGACCTTAGGACTTGGGAAACTGATTCCACGGTCCATGGTTGAGTGGTGGTTGAGGCAGCGAGCTGGGCATCAAAGGGTCGATTTTTGATAATAGCAGCTACTACTTGGTTTACTACAGAATTGTGGTTCTGACATAGTGGCCTTGACGTGATCATGTTTTGAGGCCCTTAACAAATAAAACAAGAAAAATCCTCGAGATGAATCAAATCAAAGAAATCTAGAGTTACAACAAACAATATAGTGAATAATAAAGTAGTGTCACAGAAGTATTAATAACCTGTCATGAAACTTTCTGTGAAAAATGTTGTTACTAGAGCAAATGACTAACATAATAAAAAATAACAATTCAAACATTCATTTTAAGTCCACCAATTACATTAATTGTCAAAAGTTGTGGAAAACGTTGCATACATGTTAACGGGTGTGGAACATAGTTGACAACAATGTACCTGTAAGGACGACACTGTGACACAGACTGTTTACTGCTATTGAGGACACTGCAGCAGGTGAGTGAATCAAGTGGACAGAACCTTGGAATTAATGCGACCGGGAATCAGTCTCTATGGCTAGGGGTGTGGTGGGCAGTGCCGCACAGCTTCCTCAAAGACTAAAGCTGTTCATTTGGAAGGTGTACAGTACAAGGGTGCTTTACCAACTCCACTGAGGCATTTTTGCAAACATGTTTTGGGTCCCGTTTGGAATCCTCAGGTTTTCTCCTGACACGTGGCAAACGACACATCCAAAGGTTCAAAACCACCCACGTCAACTATGGTTTTTCTCTCAATTTTTTGGGTCTTTCTTTCCGACTCTCTGTCTGCCTCTTTCTAGCTATCTCTCCAACATTATCACCGGCACCTGAAAATCAAAGGCATCAAGATCAGAACTTGAGTAAAAGTGAATTCTGAATGCTAAGAGAAAACCCAAGATTTTTTTTTTTTTTTTTGACAAAACCCAAGTTTGCTTTATTTTCAATCTCAATATACAACTGAACTTAAGAAAAGCAAAGCGTGGAGGGATAAAAATCAATTGAAGTATTTGACGTTGGATAGATTTAGCCATTCGGTGATAACGTGTTGGGTCTTCAATAGCCCAAATCAACAAGAAATATACAGTAAATTATGCGGTCAAACAATTGCTCAAAACAATAGGAAAAAAAAATGATAAAACAAAATTAAAGAAATTTAAAACAAGAATGGAGATAGAACAGATGATGGTTTTACAAGCAGAATGAAAATGGCTTTACAAACAGAGGACAATAATCTGCACACCCACCTTGCACAATAGAGCTTCCTTGGCTTTTGGCAGAAATATATTTTATTCTTCTTTGAGTTTCTCATCTATTGTCCTGCTTTTACCTCTTTTTTTTTTTTTTTTTCTAGAAAGTAATGATCTTGGCGCCTTTGATTCTCAGCCTCTCAGGCGAGTGTGACGGACGATGTTAGAGAGATAGGGGCAAAAACTTAAGAGAAAGGAGAGAGACCAAAAAAATTGAGAGAAAATCATAGCTGACGTGGGTGGTTTTTAATCTTTTGATGTGTCATTTGCCACGTGTTACTCATCTAGATAAAAAGGGAAGAAAACATGAGGATTCCAAACGGGAGGAGAGCTGGACCCGTTTTATTATGCCTGCAGCCACTGAGCCATTCACTACGCCCCGTTTTACTAGTGAAGCTGTAGATCCTGTTTTATTTCGGTTTATATGTAATTTGGGTGTGGGAGCTCAGCTCAGTATAGTAGACTTCTTAAATTGTTGATGAATAGTTGCCAGGCTTAAGCCTTTAGGCTTGAAAAACTTATAGGTTTGGGCTAGGACTGGAAATGGGCTGCATATAGTCCTAGACACTATCCCAAATTATTGCCCCTTTTATTCATGCATAATGCCTTTTAACTCTTTGTAAACTTTGTAGCCCAAAAAAAAAAAAAATCTCTAACAGTCAAAGAGTTTTTTTTTTTTTTTTTTTTAAATGACGTAGGAGAACTTTACTCATAATAGTTGCACGTTGTAGAGTATACTGTACAACAATTCTTACTATTAATTAAACTTTTATAGTCAACTAATCCCACTCACCAGAACCAGTTATCGAGTAATCCATGAGCTTTTCACCCTTAACGAGCTAAGCAGTTTACCCTTTGACTTACAAAAACTTACAATCTATTTTAGAGGTTGATAAAGGTTTTTTTTTTTTTCTTTTTTCCTTTAAGATAATTTGATAATTGAGAGACTTGAACCTTAGATGTTGTCATTGAAAACACTAGAAGGTATCAGTTAAACTACAAAGCTTCTGACTGTGAAGGATTAAAATTGAATGGAATAAGCATTTTTTTTTTTTTTAAGAAATAAAGAGGAATAAGGTATTCATCTTTATTGTTTGAACATTTTAAATAAATAAAAGTGATCATCTTTATTTCAGAGTAACATAAGAAGATATATATCCTTTTATAACATAGTATTTACTACTATGAAAAACTACCCTGTGAAAAAGCAAATCATGTTAAGCATGGAAAATAATCAACTATTCTTAACTAACCTAATCCTAAAGATTCACGAGTCGGCTTCAAAAAAAGAAAATTCACGAGTCAAATTAAATCATAGCATATATGAAAATAATCAAATCGAGCAAACTAAGCAATTTAATCAAAACGTGTCACATCACTTGTCTACCATGAAAACCTTATAATTTCTCCAAAATGCCAATCTCTTTAGAAATTGATTTGAAAATTGAGGTATAAGGTGGGTATTTAATATTTATAGGTCCAAACTAGGGTTTAGAAGTGTTTCTAAAGAATTTAGATTTTATATCCTCCTAAACAAATAAATGGGGACAAATAAAGAGATTAAATTATTAATATGGACAATAGGCTTTTCAATTTTCTTATGCACCCTTAATAGATGCATAAACACCCTGTGACACGTGGATAGCATTGTTGCTCTAACTATAAACAAATATATCTCGCTTATTTTAAATTCAAATTGGGTTAAATTTGTGTCATTTTTTAAATCACAGCTATCTATTTTTCCATGAAACAAATCTCATTAAAGGAAGAAAAAAAAAAAAAACTTATGATTGAAAATATATGAGCAAATGAGTGATCATAGTCATTTTTCAACAGTGCTTTAAGCAATTTCAAACACTTTTGAATTGCATTTACTTTAGAACTAATAAAAATACTTACACTTGTCAAGATCTTCATTCGGGCTAGGGAATTAATTTAGTTCACTAGATGATATAAAATCAAGTGTCTACATTTGTAAATGAATTATCTGAGGTTTTTAGATGAATGCTCTTCTACATCTTGTGAGTTTATAGTTGAATTTTTGAAGCGAATAGATGCTTTTTCTTTTCTTTTCTTTTTTTGTTGGAAACAACGTTGTAGGTTCTTAAGCTTCATGATTACTGATTAGATTTTCTTCTTCTTATGAGCTGTTAGGTATAATGCAAAACTTTGTTTTTCATAAATAATTTTGTAATTCAAATTTACATATGTAAATCTTACAATACTCTATTTGTTGATGCATGAGCTCCTCCACCAATCATGCGCAAAAATTTGATTTTAACAATTGTGCACATCCCGCATGGAGTGATGGGTGCTAAGACTTTTTTATAAACACCAAAAAGATTGCATATACCTAAAAAGTCAAAAACGACAAATAAAAAGTTTTTTGGTTTTGGACAAAAGTTTTCCACGGTTTACTTGCAAGAAAATCATATCCTTGAATCTTTACTTTAAATTTACAAGAAAGGCTCCTCCTCCTAAAAATAAAATTAAAAAAAAAATACATATATATTATGAGCTTTTTGACTACTACAAAGTACAAACTCCCATGTGAGTCAAAAAGAAAGTTGAAGGAAAATGAAATCCTGAAACTAGAAACGTCTGCGGGCTTTTTTTTTTTTTTTTAATTATTTTTTTTTTTTGTGGAATGGACAGGTTTGAATTTGAGAATATTGTTTTTGGGTTAAATGGGTCTCATTGGATTTTTAGTTAAAACTCAATAATTATTGGGTCTAATTGGGTTGATGCTCATTTAACCCAATTAATAATTAGGTGGGTTTGAATTTAATTAGAGTGGACAAGTTTTGGTAGGCGAATGGGTTTGAATTTACTTTACCACCCTAATGTGACATAAAAGAAAGTTGTCAAAGACAATAAAAAATGTGAGAAACAACTTCCCTCCAAAGCTGCAACAATAATACGAAGGTACTACCGTTATGCCCCATCACTAGTAGCCGCTTCTGCTACTTTCTTAGCCAAATTTATACTTCTCCCTGCAAAGAAACCCTGGGTATGTTTGTTGATCCATCTCCTCTGATAATGTATTGTAACATAGTTTGATTCTGTATATATACTGGTACAGAACTCTACGCTGAGGCATTACATACTTTACCAAGCTTCTGATTTGAGTGACTGCGTCAAGGCACTACATAGCCTCTGCCGTAATGGCAGTAATTCTAATCTACCAGCAATTAGGGAGAAGTACAGCCAGCATAAGGTATGAATAACCACTATCTCTCTCCGTGTGTGGATTGAAGTGTGAGATGCATTCTCACCATATATTCTAAATCACTCTTACACAAGCCCTTTGATTACTTCTATAACTTCTCCAGTTATGATCTCGTTCCAGAAAGTTTTAACGACATGTTTTGCTATGATTGCATTTAACAGCCATGTCTTATTACATGAAATACTGTGCTCAGTGGTGATATATAAGAATAAAACTGACACCTAATTATTATCATGAAGTTTGCATGGGGATTATAAGCAGGATCACATGACATGAAAATATTGAAGCAGTATGAATGAAACTTTTTGAAAGTGAATTTTGTAAGGTGGGGTTAGTTGCCCATAGGTTTTTACTTATCAAAAAAGAAAAGAAAAAAAGTTGCCTTAAATTTTACTGGCTAGAGGTGAGTCCAAAGGGCTCTTCTCTAGAAAGGTTCCCTATGTTATAAAAATAAAAATAAAATAAAAAAAGAAGAAGAAGAAGAAGAAGAAGAAGAAATGGAATTAAGTAGTGGTGTTGAACATCAAAAGGAACTGATGAGCTATTTGACTTTTCATCATCGTGAATACGATGTTCTTCTATTTCAATAAAATTCCTATTACCTATCCCAAAAAAAAAAAAAAAAGCTGAAATATTTGACTCTGTGATGAACATTTACACTTCTAATAAGAGGCATCACATCACCAAAATAATATAGACAGCAGTTTGGTGCTGAATTTTAAATATATGCTCAGATGATTCTTAAACAAGATATTTAATTACTTCCTAAAATGCTTAACACAACACTTATGTTGAATCATTTTAACACCATGAAAATTTAATAGATTTGTCAATTTCCATGAGATGTTAAAAAGCCGATTAATGCAAGTGGTCAAGCTTTCCACAAATTAGAGGGTGGTAATCTTGCAAGTTTGCATTTGGCCAGGAGCTAATGCAGTTCTATTTTGAAATTATTATTTTACATTTGCCACATAAAAAGAATTACATGACTTGCACATAGGTGCATGGTGCACCTCAAATTAAGTAGTTTCCTGACAAAATTTATTACTTGAGCTATGGTAATGACTTACTGGATTACGCTGTATAAACTTGTGATGGCTTCGACAATGAAAATGGACTATGAACTTGGCTATAATTCACTGTGATCATATATATTTGGTATTTACATGGACTGCTCTAAACTGAATCTTTTTTTCTTTGAATTAGTACAAGTTCGTGGCAAAGAAGTACTGCCCCTCTTCAATACCTCTTGAGTTTTTCCAAGAACCGAGCAACTAGGCATGCACAACATTGTTCCAAATTCAATGTAGCTGGTTTTTTGTTGTGAGTGATATAACTCTCGTCACCCCATATCCTCTGTGTGGAGTGTTGAAGCCAGTAGTTCCGTGCCTCCCATTGGATATTCGGGCCACCTTTTCAGTGTACTATTCTCCTAGACATAAAATCACCAAGGTTATCTCTTGTACAATTATTGCTTTTGAATTGATTTTCCAGTGTATAGTAAAGTGACAGTGTATACGGAATTATTTTTTCTTGTGGTTTTCCCTCTTTCCTTCATTGATTTATATGCTATAAATACTGAAGAACATAAATTGACAGGTTTACTTTATGAACCCTAATTACATTGGTAAAGCTTAAGTGTAGATGTTTGGCTAAGTTCGTTCTATGGCTAATGAATCAGGTGGAATGCGTGTGGCAAAATTTTGTGCTTGCTATGTGGGTTGCAATGCTCTTGAAGACCTCAAAGAGTAGGAAATATAATAAATAAATAAATAAAACACGCAAATGTCCAAGAATTTCAAAATAGAATTTAAAAGATAAACAAATAGACTACTTGGAATTCTTTTTTCGGTGAAATTTGAATGGAGGTATAAGAATCACGCAACGTGCGCTAGGATGTATATAAAAACAATAAAATATGTATGCACTGATTACTTGGGATTATTTTGTTAGATACTCTGGCCCTGCATAACTAAAATCTTATAATCAAACAATAAATAGGTCCTTATTTGGATTAGGTTATGAACAAGGTGAAACCCTTTGGTTTCAACTGACTGCTTCTAGATAAATGATAGAGATGCTCTATGTTCCTTTAAACGCAAAAATATTTGAATATTTTAGAATAATTGATTAGACTTAAGAGTAATTCCATCGCCGCCCCCCCCCCCCCCCCCCCCCCCCCCCACCCGGCGTAAATTCTCCCCCCGCGTAAATTTCAATTTATAAACAATCTATTCTTTGTACTGAGGAACTTCTACGTATCACTAATTACCTATGCAAGTAGCAACACCTATATACATAGTGTCAGGGTCTGCTTCATTTAATGTCATGCACATGTTTTGGAGAGTCTAAATCTTCTATCTCGGAAAAAATTGGCTTTTGCCCTTTTTAAAAAAACAATCCAGCATTTTGCCTTCTTTCTCAAACTAATTAGAGAAATGCCCCTCTTTTATAACTCGATTTATGATAAATCGAGTTATAAAAAAAAAAAAAAAATTTCTGGAGCCCTATAGCGGCGTTTTTAAGTACCTAACTCGACCTCCATGAAATCGAGTTATAGGCAAATTTTTTTATTTTTTTTGCCTATAACTCGATTTCATAGAGGTCGAGTTACAAAACGCCGCTATAGGTCTTGAAAACGTCGCTATAGTCTCCTTAAAAATGCCGCTATAGGGTCTAACTCGATTTATCATAAATCGAGTTTCAAAAGAGAGGCATTTCCCTAATTAGTTTGTGAAAGGGGGCGAAATGCTGGATTGTTTTTTTTTTAAAAGGGTAAAAGCCCATTTGTCCCTTCTATCTCACTCTTCCTGTTTCACAATATATTCCACAAATAAAAATATGTCACATGTCCATTTATTTTATTTAATGCTAAATTTATGCCTTTTATTATTCTAATTTCCTATCCGGACTTGGCTTGAGTATAGTGATCTAGTGCACTGATTTCCTCAAAGTATTATTTTTTGGGAAATGTTAAAACAGCATCGTGCGATGTTTGTTAAGGTATCCTTAATGAGGGTCACATTTAATAAATAATTAACGAAAAAAAAGAAAAAAAAAAACATAAAAGTAACCCCATAGTTTATTTTAATATTTTTTTCTCTATGAAGTTGGCTCTACAACTTATAAAGCTGAAAAAAAAAATGACATAAAACTGCAAAAAAGACAAAAATTGCCAAAAAAGTCAAAAAAGTTGTTAACGGGCACCTTAAGGTGTTCGTTAACACAAACCTTATTTTTTTAAAGATAACACTATACCAAAATAAGTCTATTACATCAAGTGTTAATACAACAAAATTAGTATAGTGGTATTAGACATAATATCACATCTAAAAATTAAAAGTCGTTGCAATAGTAACTTAAAAATAGTAAATTATTACATTAATAATAATTAGATGTATTAATTTATAATTTTCAGTTGCAATAGAGATTTTAATACTAAATTGAATTTAGAAATTTTTTTGCAATAACTTAAATTGAAGAAATCAATTTTTTTTAATAACTTAAATTGAAGAAATCATTGTAATTACTTGATACCAATTATATATTTTGCGATATATTATAATATAAATTTCAAAGAGATGGCTTATTGCAACAAATTTAACATTACAAAAACTAAAATATCAATTATTTTACAATCTATTGCAATGACAAACATGAAGCTGCAATGAATATATTATTACAATGATCTAATTCCAATTATTTTGCAATATATTGTGAGAAAAAATATGAAAAAAATAACTATTACAACAAGTATACCGTTGCAATAATTTGAACCCATATCATTTTTGTCAATTCTTTACAATCTATTGCAATAAAATTCATGAAATAATAGCCGACTGCTACAAAATATTCGAAGTAATAAATTGTTTATTGCAATAGCAAATATATTATTACATCAAAATTTTCATTAAAATATTTAAGGTTTATTGCAACAAAAAATTTTTGTACACAAACTTATTACCTCAAATTTTATTGCAACACTTTGCATAAACTATTACAATGACTTCGATGTTATTGCAACGATTTTTTTTGTTGTAATAAACACTTTTTGTTGTAGTGTAATTACAAGCACATGGAGAGGTGCCAATTCAACTATAAGACCCTTGGCTTTTGACCACATTATCATTGTAATGAGTAAGTACATTCGAGCATTAGATCCAAGAATTACCCCTCCTAACCTTTTTTTTTTTTTTTGATGACTTACCCCTCCTATCCTAATATGTAATTAGATTGTTCAAATTAGAAGATTAAGAGCAATTGCATCAATGGGTGTAAAATTTCTTCTATTTTGCCAAAAAAAAAAAAAAAAACTTTTTTCTATTTTACACACCCACTTTTACAAAAAACTCACATCAGTTTATCTATTCTAAACATTTATTCAATAAAATATTTATTCTTTTACATTTTTTATTATTTCCTTCACACTCCTCTCTACCCTCTCACAAACCCAACACAACTCAAAATCACCAACACCCAGCCACCATCAACGATCAATCCACACCCATCATCAACCCACCCAACCACCATCGATAAGATCAACCACCATTATCAACCCACCTAGCCACCATCATCAAGCCAGCCTCTGAGGTATGTTAGTTTTAGTCTAATACTACTAAAAGCATTTTCATAATAATTAGGCATCTATAGCTAGTCTAGTCTAGTCTACATATATTGTTTATATGGGTTTCATATTTTAAATTTTGTTTCCCATTGTTTGTATTTTTCTTATCCGTTTAATTCCTGGGAATTTTAGGCAAAGAAAAGGCCTTCCACAGACTTCATGGACAAAATTCAAAAGGACATCAATGCTAGCATGCGTGCAATATTGATTGATTGGCTTGTAATGGTAATTCATTTTTGTTGATAGTTTTACATATTTTGTATACCTTGAAGACATGCCTTAAGAGATATAAAATTTATAAGGATAATTTTTTATTATTTTTCAATAATGGGGATTTTTTGTATTATTAAATTTGTTGTCGGCAATATCATCACCTAATAATTGTAACTTTATCAAGGGTGTACATGTAACATATGTTAATCTTGTGAAATTCTGAACTTCTATTCCAACTGCAGGTGGCTGAAGAGTACAGGCTTGTACTTGACGCATTATATTTGACCGTAAACTACATAGACCGGTACCTTTCAGGGAATTTGATGAATAGGAAACGGTTAAGAAAAAAAACATAAAAGTAACACCATAGTTTATTTTAATATTTTTTTTCTCTATGAAGTTGGCTCTACAACTTATAAAGCTGAAAAAAATGACATAAAACTGCAAAAAAAGACAAAAATTGCCAAAAAAGTCAAAAAAGTTGTTAACAGGCACCTTAAGGTGTTCGTTAACACAGACCTTATTTTTTTTAAAGATAACACTACACCAAAATAAGTCTATTACATCAAGTGTTAATACAACAAAATTAGTATAGTGGTATTAGACATAATATCACACCTAAAAATTAAAAGTCGTTGCAATAGTAACTTAAAAATAGTAAATTATTACATTAATAATAATTAGTTGTATTAATTTATAATTTTCAGTTGCAATAGAGATTTTAATACTAAATTGAATTTAGAAATTTTTTTGCAATAACTTAAATTGAAGAAATCAATTTTTTTTAATAACTTAAATTGAAGAAATCATTGTAATAACTTGATACCTGTAGGGGTTCAATTTAGAAAGGTGCCCTAACAATACATTTCTAGAGAGTGGGATGAAGAATTAGGCTCTAACAGATTAACAACAGTTCACAAGCAACTTTTTCACCATTGAAGGGGAGTGAACCCAATTTATGACCAAGGGTAGCTCCTCGGCACTTGTCCGAGGAGGTTCCTTCTCCCTTTTTCTCCCCCCCAAACTGTTTTGCTCGCCCTTCTTATATATCCCTCTTCCTCCTCTCCCCTTCTTCCATTTGTTGATCATCCATTTGTCTTCCCTCTCACCGTCCGTCCCATCAGAGGCCTTATCAGTACTCGAGTGGTTCACAGTGATCAATGTTACCCTGCCAAGGGGTTACATCCCCATTAATGCGGCCAGGGGGGTTAGGTGAGCGCATTTAGTGTGGAGGTGACAACCTGTTCTGGACCTGTCCCCACCTGAAATTAGCCTTGGTACGCCGAGGACAGGGATGTCCTCGGCGTGGACCCAAAAAAGCGGTCTTCATACACCAGTCTCGGAAGATCATCCCTCCTCGGCATGGGCCTTGGGCCAATTGCAAGATGGGCCGGGGCTACCAGGCCCACGGGCCCCACAATACCAATTATATATTTTGCGATATATTATAATAGAAATTTCAAAGAGATGGCTTATTGCAACAAATTTAACATTACAAAAACTAAAATATCAATTATTTTACAATCTATTGCAATGACAAACATGAAGCTGCAATGAATATATTATTACAATGATCTAATTCCAATTATTTTGCAATATATTGTGAGAAAAAATATGAAAAAAATAACTATTACAACAAATATATCGTTGCAATAATTTGAACCCATATTATTTTTGTCAATTCTTTACAATCTATTGTAATAAAATTCATGAAATAATAGCCTATTGCTACAAAATATTCGAAGTAATAAATTGTTTATTGCAATAGCAAATATATTATTGCATCGAAATTTTCATTAAAATATTTAAGGTTTACTGCAACAAAAATTTTTTATACACAAACTTATTACCTCAAATTTTATTGCAACACTTTGCATAAATTATTACAATGACTTCGATGTTATTGCAACGATTTTTTTTTTTTTTTGTAATAAACATTTTTTGTTGTAGTGTAATTACAAGCACATGGGGAGGTGCCAATTCAACTATAAGGCCCTTGGCTTTTGACCACATTATCATTGTAATGAGTAAGTACATTCGAGCATTAGATCCAAGAATTACCCCTCCTACCCTTTTTTTTTTTGATGACTTACCCCTCCTATCCTAATATGTAATTAGATTGTTCAAATTAGAAGATTAAGAGCAATTGCATCAATGGGTGTAAAATTTCTTCTATTTTGCCAAAAAAAAAAACTTTTTTCTATTTTACACACACACTTTTACAAAATACTCACATCAGTTTATCTATTCTAAACATTTATTCAGTAAAATATTTATTCTTTTACATTTTTTATTATTTCCTTCACACTCCTCTCTACCCTCTCACAAACCCACAACACAACTCAAAATCACCAACACCCAGCCACCATCAACGATCAATCCACACCCATCATCAACCCACCCAGCCACCATCGATAAGATCAACCGCCATTATCAACCCACCTAGCCACCATCATCAAGCCAGCCTCTGAGGTATGTTAGTTTTAGTCTAATACTACTAAAAGACTTTTCATAATAATTAGGCATCTATAGCTAGTCTAGTCTAGTCTACATATATTGTTTATATGGGTTTCATATTTTAAATTTTGTTTCCCATTGTTTGTATTTTTCTTATCTGCTTAATTCCTGGGAATTTTAGGCAAAGAAAAGGCCTTCCACAGACTTCATGGACAAAATTCAAAAGGACATCAATGCTAGCATGCATGCAATATTGATTGATTGGCTTGTAATGGTAATTCATTTTTGTTGATAGTTTTACATATTTTGTATACCTTGAAGACATGCCTTAAGAGATATAAAATTTACAAGGATAATTTTTTATTATTTTTCAATAATGGGGATTTTTTGTATTATTAAATTTGTTGTCGGCAATATCATCACCTAATAATTGTAACTTTATCAAGGGTGTACATGTAACATATGTTTATCTTGTGAAATTCTGAACTTCTATTCCAGCTGCAGGTGGCTGAAGAGTACAGGCATGTACTTGACACATTATATTTGACCGTAAACTACATAGACCGGTACCTTTCAGGGAATTTGATGAATTGGAAACGGTTAAGAAAAAAAAACATAAAAGTAACCCAATAGTTTATTTTAATTTTTTTTTTCTCTATGAAGTTGGCTCTACAACTTATAAAGCTGAAAAAAATGACAAAAAACTGCAAAAAAGACAAAAATTGCCAAAAAAGTCAAAAAAGTTGTTCACGGGCACCTTAAGGTGTTCATTAACACAAACCTTATTTTTTTGAAGATAACACTACACCAAAATAAGTCTATTACATCAAGTGTTAATACAACAAAATTAGTATAGTGGTATTAGACATAATATCACATCTAAAATTAGTATAGTGGTATAGTGGTATTAATTTATAATTTTCAGTTGCACTAGAGATTTTAATACTAAATTGAATTTAGAAATTTTTTTGCAATAACTTAAATTGAAGAAATCAATTTTTTTTAATAACTTAAATTGAAGAAATCATTGTAATAACTTGATACAAATTATATATTTTGCGATATATTATAATATAAATTTCAAAGAGATGGCTTATTGCAACAAATTTAACATTACAAAAACTAAAATATCAATTATTTTACAATCTATTGCAATGACAATCATGAAGCTGCAATGAATATATTATTACAATGATCTAATTCCAATTATTTTGCAATATATTGTGAGAAAAAATATGAAAAAAATAACTATTACAACAAATATACCGTTGCAATAATTTGAACCCATATTATTTTTGTCAATTCTTTACAATCTATTGTAATAAAATTCAAGAAATATGGCCTATTGCTACAAAATATTTGAAGTAATAAATTGTTTATTGCAATAGCAAATACATTATTACATCAAAATTTTCATTAAAATATTTAAGGTTTATTGCAGCAAAAAATTTTTGTAGCACAAACTTATTACCTCAAATTTTATTGCAACACTTTGCATAAACTATTACAATGACTTCGATGTTATTGCAACGATTTTTTTTGTTGTAATAAACATTTTTTGTTGTAGTGTAATTACAAGCACATGGAGAGGTGCCGATTCAACTATAAGGCCCTTGGCTTTTGACCACATTATCATTGTAATGAGTAAGTACATTCGAGCATTAGATCCAAGAATTACCGCTCCTAACCTTTTTTTTTTTTTTTTTGATGACTTACCAGTCCTATCCTAATATGTAATTAGATTGTTCAAATTAGAAGATTAAGAGCAATTGCATCAATGGGTGTAAAATTTCTTCTATTTTGCCAAAAAAAAAAAAAAAAACTTTTTTCTATTTTACACACCCACTTTTACAAAATATTCACATCAGTTTATCTATTCTAAACATTTATTCAATAAAATATTTATTCTTTTACATTTTTTATTATTTCCTTCACACTCCTCTCTACCCTCTCACAAACCCAACACAACTCAAAATCACCAACACCCAGCCACCATCAACGATCAATCCACACCCATCATCAACCCACCCAGCCACCATCGATAAGATCAACCACCATTATCAACCCACCTAGCCACCATCATCAAGCCAGCCTCTAAGGTATGTTAGTTTTAGTCTAATACTACTAAAAGCCTTTTCATAATAATTAGGCATCTATAGCTAGTCTAGTCTAGTCTACATATATTGTTTGTATGGGTTTCATATTTTAAATTTTGTTTCCCATTGTTTGTATTTTTCTTATCCGTTTAATTCCTGGGAATTTTAGGCAAAGAAAAGGCCTTCCACAGACTTCATGGACAAAATTCAAAAGGACATCAATGCTAGCATGCGTGCAATATTGATTGATTGGCTTGTAATGGTAATTCATTTTTGTTGATAGTTTTACATATTTTGTATACCTTGAAGACATGCCTTAAGAGATATAAAATTTATAATGATAATTTTTTATTATTTTTCAATAATGGGCTTTTTTGTATTATTAAATTTGTTGTCGGCAATATCATCACCTAATAATTGTAACTTTATCACGGGTGTAGATGTAACATATGTTTATCTTGTGAAATTCTGAACTTCTATTCCAACTTCAGGTGGCTGAAGAGTATAGGCTTGTATTTGACACATTATATTTGATCGTAAACTACATAGACTGGTTCCTTTCAGGGAATTTGATGAATAGGAAACGGTTACAGTAACTTGGTGTCGTGTGCATGATGATTGCCTCGTAAGTAAACATTTACCCCTAGTGTGTTATCCTACGATGCACGGACGCGGCAAAATGGGTGCCACACCTGTGTCCGACACGGTGACAGGCGAGCGACGCCACTGTCAGCACGTCGGTGCCGCATTTGAGTTTTTTTTTTTTTTACGGATTCATGCCGACTTAGCTTCAATTCATGCCGAACCGGGCCTATTCGGCCTAAATCGAGTCGTATCGGCCGACGGCCGAAACAGACCGAAACAGGCCAAAATCGGCCTTGAATCATGCCGGAACAGCCGAAATCAGCTTTGGATGAGACCCAAACATCCTAAATCTATCCTTCCTCAATTTTATTTTGAATATTTGTTGCTTCTTTTGTGTTTTCTTTTTTGTTTTGTGTTTCTTGCCTTCTTCTTTCTTTGTTTTGTGAACCAAGGGCATATAATGTGTTTTTTAAGAATATTCTAATAGTAAAAATATATAGAAAATATAAGTAAAAATATTTTTAATAATTTTTTAATTGCCGCAGCCCGCCGCATCCGCACCCTACGTTTTCAAAAATTGCCGAGTCCTACACTCGCACCCACACTCGAATCCGAAAATGCACCCGTGCTTCATAGGTGTTGTGCTTGTACGTGATAGTCCTTTATTTTGTACTCTTTAGTAAAAATATTAACAAGAAAAATTATTATATTGCCAGCAAATATGAGGAGTTTTGCGCACCCTGGGTAGAAAAGTTCAGTTCCATAACTGATAACAGTTATTCCAAGGAAGAGGTTGGTCCTGCCCCTCCTTTGGCTGAATTGAGCTTTTTCCAGATGATTCTTGCATTGTTTCTATCCTGCCTAAGCAGCATGAACATTAGCATTTCATATGCTGCAGGTTTTACAAATGGAATCTGCAGTTTTGAACTACTTGAAGTTTGAAATGACAGCACCAACAGCTAAATGTTTCTTAAGGTAAGGGCTAGTTCATGACTATTGACTATACCTATGTTTTTCACGCATGCTGCTTCAGATGGTGACTTGTGATTAATTGTGTAGGCGATTTGTTCGTGCTGCTCAAGGAATGAATGAGGTATTGTTCTTGGGCTTGAGTGCTCAATATGTTTGCTTTTGTATCTTCCCTGCCATATGCAAGGTCTAAATATCATCAATTTGTTTACACTATTGGGATAGTTCACTTGAATATAATGCACCATAATTAATTCGATTATGGATAAAAGATTTTAATATAATGACTAGATTAGTAGTGAAAGGTGGTTGGGAAAAAAATAGCCATCATAATGGTCACTTCATAATATATATGTACACTGTTGGTTATTGATTATACTTGCCATGCCCTAACACTTTCATTCTTTGCGTTTTTTTTTAATTATTTGCCATCTTCTTGGATTCCATCATTGCAGTTGGAGTGCTTAGCCAACTACATTGCAGAATTATCTCTCTTGGAGTACAGTATGCTTTGCTATGCTCCATCACTTATAGCTGCTTCGGTAATTTTCTTGGCCAATTATTTTCTTTTCCCTTCAAAGAGACCATGGGTATGTGCATGATAATACATTGATATATTTCTACAACAAAATGTATTTTTAGTGACGAAAAAATTCGTCACTAAAAGTCCAGTTTTTCGTCACTAAGAACCTTTAGTGACGAAATTGGACTTTTAGTAAAGAAATTCGTTTCGTTGCTGTAGCCCCGTCGCTAAAAGTCCTGGCGACGAAAAATTTCATCACTAAAAGTCCGATTTGTTTAAAAAAAAAAAAAAACTTTTAGCGACGAAAACGTTTCGTCGCTAAATGTTTTCCTCACTAAAAATAGTATTTAGTGACGAAAATATTTCGTCACTAAAACCATTTCAGTTTATTAAAATATATTTAGTGACGAATAATTTCGTCACTAAAACTATTTTTAAGAAAATCCATACACATATAGCGACGAAAATTTTCATCACTAAAACCATTTCTTACAAAATTCCGCTACATTTAGTGACAAAATATTTCGTTACTAAAACAATTTTTTGTTGCTATATTTGTGACGAAAAAATTCGTCACTAAAACTTATTTTCTGTTTTTATTATTTTCATGGCGTTGATATTAACCTGTAACCTGTCATTACATTATTAAAACCTCACGTTTGATTAACACATTTATTTAAACAACATATTTATAAAAAATCGATCCATACATTCCACAAGTTAAAATTAAAACAAGTATCCAATTCAAACTCCTTCCATACAATAATTGTTTGCAACACATACAATAACTTAAGATGTTTTATAACAATACAAAAAATGTAGCATAATATAATTAGAACCAACGGAAGATGTCCTCATATGTCTTCAAATAATGCCAAAAGTAAATCCCCTAAAGCCACCAATAAGAAATTTGCACAAATATAAAAACACTACTACATTAAAATCATAAAGTAAAAACATTAACTATGTTATAAGAAACATTTCTAACTATGAATTAAGAGTAGCCACACCAATAAATTAAAATCACAACTCCTAATGTATAAGTTGTAGAAAGCAAATATAAATTTTCAAGTGTAATATAATACAATTAGTTTCAAATGATACATAAAAAATGAAGTGTTTTAACTTAAAGATAAAGTACTAACCAACAAGTGATTTAACTTGAAGATGAACCACCCCCATAGGTAAAAGCGTCATCATAACCCTTGCTCCTCAAAAAATTAAGAATATTCTTTTGGACCTCATCTTGCTTAGCTCACACCTCTTGCTCCTTAGCTCACTCATCTTCGTCCCTAACTCTTGCCTCTTTGAGCTCAATTATCTCATTTTCTAACCGATGAATATACTCCACCGAGGAACTAGATGAGGCAGTGGTTACTAGAGAAGAGGAAGGTCTCATGCCAAGTCCTTTTACAATACCGGATTTTTTCTTAAAAACCAAGTTTGAGATCTCCTCTTGTGTAAGGAGAATTGCATTAGGATCTTGACAATGATCCTCTTGCACTTTGAGAATAGTTTCCTACCATTTGAAAGAGAAAAAAACAAGCAATCACAACATTAATACTACATATGTTATAACTTTACAAACATGATAAGGATGGAATGATACACATACATATGTCGCTTCATCCTCATGGTGTATCCACCTATTTGTATTTGGATTGAAATGAACATCTTTGTAGATTTTTGCCAATTCAGGAACTTGACCGCCATTATTATTTGTCTAATTAATTAACATTCGAGTGTTAGTTAGTTATAGTTAATTAATCACAACATGTAATATACTAAGGTTTAAGAAAATGAAAAAACATGCACCTCCTCATTAACCCTAACAGCAAGTGCCTTTGTCCCGCATCTATGTTTGCCTGAAATTTTGCTCCTATTTTTGGAGTTCTTTCTTGATTTTTCCTAAAAAAGAGTATTCAAGATATTTATTAGATCATGAATAAAACAATATACATTTACTTCATCTAAGTATTAATCTAATCATTTGACAACATAATATAGTAAATATTGGATAATAATAATATAAATAATTTACCAGCCAGTCCTTATTGGTCCATTTCCCTTCAATGAGTCCAGTCCACTGCTCAAGTGTGGCATTCTTTGGCGGGTGGCTTTTTGCATAGTCAGCACCATGAGATTGTACGAGCTTTTTATAAGTCTGATACAACTTGTTAGAGCCGCTACTCAATAATCTTCCACATTTTGTATTTATTGTTTTCGTTACCAAGTTGGAATCTCCTTCTAGTTCAAACTGATCCTGTAAAATGAAGTATATATGTATTATAGAAATATTATTATATGAATTTAATATGCTTAGTGACAACAAAGACGAGTTAGACGTTATCAATATAAATTTACCGCGATATTTTGAAGCACTACATCTCTAGTAGCAGCATCAACACTTTTCCAATTTTTTACGTTGTAACTGGACAAATTACTTCGCACTTGTACGCCAATTTTATTGACAAGCTTGCACGCATTCTTCCTAACAGGAGCATCATACTCTGCAGTTATACGTACTAGCAGTTTACCTCTTTTTTCAACAAGTGCCCGTATTGCTATACCATGTGTTGTTCCACGGGTATTTCTGCTAGTAGATCCTATTTAAAAATTATCAATGTTAAAAAATTATACATTCTATGTACATTAAGTATAATCTCAATAGTAAAGACAGGGTGCAATTGTAATTAAGTATGTTCTATGTAATTACCAGTCGTGCTAGTTAATGCATCGGTAGCCTCCGCACTAGAAGAACTTTGGGCGGGAGGATTTGCTTCAGGAGGTGTTTCCGTAGATTGAACCGTAGATTGGACCACCGGGATAGATGCCTCACCTCACGAGCGTGTAAGTCGTCCTAGTGCCATCTGTAACTAACAAACATACATATAATGGAACGACAAAGTCATTACAAATAATAGAACAACAAAATTATTATCTATTGTACCCTATGGAACATCTATTGTACCTTATGAATTAAAGAGTTAGATGACTCAACATCATTCTCATCGTCACCAATAGGTGGTTGTAAAGTTGTTATTTACAACTATGTATTTTGTTGGCTTTTATTCTGTGCCAAATTTGATTGTAATTATTATCAATCGTTTATACCCTGTATTTGTTGTGGAAATTGATGTAAGGGTTGTGTGATAGAGAGTGTGTGAAGACTCAAGCATTTGGAGGCTGAAGGAATCTCGCGGGTATGTCGCGACTTAGCTTCCCGCGAAGTGAAGCATGTGTCTTGCACGTGCTGGAATGTGAAGAGTCAGGCCAGGTGCAAACAGCTGTCTCTCGCGAGTATCTCGCGGGTAAGGCCTTCCCGCGAGACATGCTGTTCTGCTAGCCTGTACTGACTAACTCACACATTTTGCACCTATCCTATATATACCCTCATTACCCACAAATGTTGAGGAATGCTTCAGAGAGAAAACCCTAGCCAAACACATTTGGAATTAGAGATTGTCATCCCCACCTTTCTCTATACAATTGCTTGTGGTATCTCCTCAACCCTTCCCTCTCCATTTCCACACCATTGAGAGGTTGATAGCCCAAACACTTACCACACCCTTTGAGAGTGTTGAGTGATGTTTTGGTGCTGCTGGGAAGCATTGGAAGAAGCCTGGAATGGCAGATGCAACATGGAGCTTGTTGCAGGATCCGGGGTGCTAGACAAGACACGGTTCCGAGAAGCCTTGTTGGAGTAGGAGCTTGGAGGGCTTAGGTACATCGGGTAGATTAGGCTTGGAGGGTCTCTTGCTTACTCATGTATCCCAACTGATTGTCTAGTGGATCGATTTCCGCTTGGAGGGCGGCGGAGAGGTTTTTCGCCGAGTTCTTCGGTTTCCTCTTCGAAAACACGTCTCGGTGTTTTCTGTGTTTGCATCCTTCTTCCCTACTCTTGTTTAATTCCATTATACTGCTGTGTTGCTTAGTTTATGGATTAGAGTAGCTTACTTGTTCATCCGCTCGCTTTTACACTATTCCGCACTTTGTATTAAAGTTGTGTAAAATCTATCGAGCCGTAATTTTAATTGGGGGGTCTAAATAGCTCTTGTGTTTTCAACACATTTTCGAGCTTTCAGTGGTACATAATCATCATCTACCACAACACTAGCTCTACTTTTTTTCCCTCTTGCACAATTGGACTGAGCAGAATCCTTTAGAGAAGTTGAGATGTGCTTCAATCCCAAAGTATCAATTATTTCTTGGTTTGGCCTCATTCTATCCAATCTTGCCATCTTATACCTCGGTATATTATGAGTGTATTTGGCCTTTTTGGGCATTTTTTGAAACTATGTATTGACATGAAAGATAAGTACAATTGCTACTACCTTAACATTATAGTCCACACCATTATCCATATCAAGCAATTCACAAGTGCAAAATTTGAACACAATTGCTACTAACTCAACACAACAAATGACCACATCAATATCCATATCAAGTTCAAGATAAGCACAAAACATCTCAATAACAATTACTACTAACTTTACATATCGTAGTCCACACCATTATCCATATCAAGCAATTCACAAGTGCTAAATTTAAACACAATTGCTACTAACTCAACACAACAAATGACCACATCAATATTCATATCAAGTTTAAGATAAGCACAAAACATCTCAATAACAATTGCTACGTAGACAAGCATAAAACTTTAAGACAAGCACATAACATTTAAGACAATTGTTATGAACTCTACATATCATAATCCATATCAAGATCAACATCAGGTATGCCATGCTCTTCATTTTGATTAGCGTCTCTTAAAGTTCCACCTTCAGGAACAACCTCAGTTTCAACATCACCCATACAATACTCAATAATATTGTCTTTAACATTGATAGGGACAACATCAACAATTGCTTCTTATTGGAATGCGTCACTATCTTCTGTATTATCATTGGATTCTCCGCCCCTGACTTCCGAGACATCAAACACTCCTCTATGTTGGATGCATTGCACAATTTTCCAAGGGTCACGCAATTTCGTATCTTGAAGGTAGAAAACTTGTTTCGCTTGACTAGGAAGTATAAAAGGGTCATTTTGATACCATTGACTTGTAACATCAATGCTCGTGCAGTGTGCATCGGTTCTTAACGTTCTCCTTCGACCATTGGTACCAGTATTGTACCATTCACACTGGAACAAAACAACTTTATGGCAAAACATATACTCTAATTCCCAAATTTTGCACACATGACCATAGAAGTCGTACATTTCTCCCTCATGGTCCTCTTCGGTACATACACCACTGTTTTGGGTTACACGACGATTGTCTAGGTCCCTTGTATGGAACTTTACACCATTGACCATACAAACTGTGTACTCCTTCACATACGGCTTAGGATCATTTGCTAATGACCATAACTGTTTAGTAGCTTCTGATGACTCGTTAACTTTCAATCTATTCATCTATAATGACATACAACAAGTGATATTAATTAGTAATAAGCAATGACGAATAAATTTAAATGATTAAATTTATTAGTGTATGATTAAATTTCAAATGTCTTACATGTTCTCTGAACCACTTGGGAAACTTTTGTCGTTGGATTTGAGTTATGGCTTCTCCAGTAGGATTATGCAATGTGCTTTTGTGTTCGCTATTAAAAATAAGGTGATTTATTTTCAGCTAAGCATTGCAGATAATATTCAAAACTTGATTAAACAATATATGCATATGAAATCACG
Source organism: Quercus aquifolioides (assembly GCA_019022515.1). Lineage (NCBI taxonomy): Eukaryota > Viridiplantae > Streptophyta > Magnoliopsida > Fagales > Fagaceae > Quercus > Quercus aquifolioides. The sequence continues at coordinate 37,110,754 of CM032335.1, read as the reverse complement.
TACTTTAAATAAGGCTCTAGCTCAGGACTATTGTACAACAAGTACCAATGAGCAGTATCAAGCAATGCACGAGACAAGTCGCCATCATTCCGCCTACCACCTGTAGGTCGGGCAGTCTATGAAAAAACTATCAATCCTTCGCTAGATTCACCAAAATCTGAATTTCTTTTTCTTCGGTTATGCACAGTTTCGATCCCATCAATATACAAAGACCAGTTGTTAATACATTCTTTAAGAATGTAAGCCTCTGCAATCGAACCTTCTGGTCGAGCTCGGTTGGAAACGTATCTTTTCAATTTTTCAAGTTACCTACGAGGAAAAAATACGCACAGAATGTGATTTTATACCACATGGGAAAGATGCAATTGATGAATGCATCAAAGGATCTAATTACCTTTCAATTGGATACATCCACTGATATTGTACCGAGCCTCTTAGAATTGCTTCTCGAGGCAAGTGAACAGTAAGGTGGACCATAACATCAAAGAATGCTGGAGGAAAAAACCTCTCAAGCTTGCATAGTATAAGAACTATACGTTCTTCTAGTTTCTCCAATTCACTCCGCTTTAGGGTCCTTCAGCATAAGTCTTGGAAGAAGTTGCCCAACTCAAACAATACAATACTAATATCTTTATCTGCAAACCCTCGCAACCCAATTGGAAGAATTTGTTGTAGTAGCACATGACAGTCGTGGCTTTTCAAACCAGATAATCTACCATTTTTTCAATTCACTGACCTTGATATGTTGGCTACATAGCCATCCGGATACTTGACTGATTTCAAAAAGTCATAAAAACCATCCCTTTCATTGGGGTTTAATGAAAAGAAAGCCCGAGGCTTGTCATATGATCCATCAGGACGTTGTTTTAAATGCAACGTGTGCCTGAAGTTCATATTTTGCAAGTCTATCCGTGCCTTGTCAGTGTTCTTGTTTTTCCCCTCAATGCCCAACAAAGTACCATAAGTACTCTCACTAATGTTCTTCTCCACATGCGTGACATCAATGTTGTGCTTAAACTTCTTATTTTTCTAGTATGGAAGCTTGTACAAAATACTTACCTTTGACCAATTTGGCTCCCCAATGAGTTGTCTCTTCTTATTACTTGGATGCTTTCCTAAAATTATATTTGGCATTTTATCTAGCTGCTCTTGTATCTTTTCCACTTGTAACTCTAAAAATCTCTTCCGTTTCTCCGGTAAACCATTATGCAACCGACTATGTCTCCAATGATGTTCCATAGGTAAATAAGCTCGATGGTTAATGAATCCAATTTTACTTTCCAAAGCTTCTGAATATGGTTGATCATTGCAAGTGTAACAAGAATGATAATCCTTTGTCCTCCACCCTGACATGTTACCAAATCCAGGATAGTCATGTATTGTCCATAACAAAGTTGCACGCATCTGAAAATGCTCTTTACTATAAGCATCATAAGTTTCTACACCTTCTTCCCACAACTCCTTCAACTCATCAACCAATAGTTTCAAGTAAATATCAATCTCATTCCCCGGTTGATGGGAACCGGGAATAAGCAAGGACAACATAAAATATGGCTCCTTCATAACCAACCAAGGCGACAGACTATAAGGGATATGTATGACAAGCCACATACTATAGTTGTTGTTCATATTCCCAAAAGGATTAAATCCATCTGTAGCCAACCCCAACGTTACATTGCGAGATTCGAGGGCAAAATCAGGATGTTGCAAATCAAACTCCTTCCACTCCTCACTATCAGTCGGATGCCTCATTATCCCATCGTCCACACGTTTGTCTATATACCATCTCATGTCCTTAGCTCTTTGGCCTGACATGTACAATCTCCTTAGTCTCGATGTCAACGGGAAGTAACGCAATACCTTATGAGGAATCTTCTTACCTTGGGTACGTGTATCTTTGTACCTAGGTGCCTCACACACCGGACATTTATCAAGGTTTTCATTTTCCTTCCAAAATAGTGCACAATCATTTTTGCATGCATCTATATGCTCATATGACATGCCCAAGTCACGTAATATCTTCTTTGCTTCATAAGTTGACCTTGGAACCAAGTTACCATTCGGTAAAACCTTTGTCAGCAATTCTAGTATCATATCAAGTCCCTTATTACTCAAGTTGGGCATTACCATTACATTCAACATCTCAATAACAAACTTCAAGATTCTATAATCAGTGCAACCCGGATACAACTCACGCTTTGCATCTTCCTCAAGTTTGTCAAAATGACGCACCTTCTCATCTTCGGTTGCATTTCTTGGTTCCCCTCTAATTCGGTCACCTACCAAGGCATCGATACCATCCATATGATCACCATCCGACATTTCATTATCATGAATGTTCTCGTTCAATACACGAGGTTCTCCTTGATTATACCAATTAATGTAAGATTGCATAATTCCACGATGAAGCAAATGGATATGCACAGTTTGAGGAGATTGTCGATAGCAATTCACACAGTGAATACACGGGCACGGAATATTACCACTCAAGTCCACAACCGCTCTTGCAGAATTAATAAATGCATTGACCCCTTCAATATATGGATGACTTAATTTGCCATCAGGTGTCTTACCCATTGTCATCCAACTTTTATCCATGTTTGACTACAATTATAAGATGAATCATACTTTAGTAAAATAAGGACAACTCATGCTTAATGTATTCTAACATCTAAATCTATAAGCTACTTAGATAAAGTTCTATCACATTCATGAATGCATAATGCTTACAAGTATTGAAATCGAATAAAGTAATATTCATCACATCTAATTAACAATATTTATTCACATTTGCAAGAATTGAAAAACACTCCCAATATGTATTTAAACCACCTTATAACACCATGCAAGCCACCCGCTTGCTTCAACACAACAACCCACCACAAAACCAATCACAAACATCACAACTATAATGCTTACAAGTATTGAAATCAAATAAAATACTATTCATCACATCTAATCAACAATATTCATTCACATTCGCAAGAATTAAAAAACACTCCCAATATATATTTAAATCACCTTATAACACCATGCAAGCCACCCGCTTGCTCCAACACAACAACCCACCACAAAACCAATCACAAACATCACAAGTACAATGCTTACAAGTATTGAAATTGAATAAAGTAATATTCATCACATCTAATTAACAATATTCATTCACATTGCAAGAATTGAAAAACACTCCCAATATATATTTAAACCACCTTATAACACCATGCAAGCCACCTGCTTGCTCCAACACAACAACCCACCACAAAACCAATTTCCAACATCACAAGTATAGAGTTTTACAAGTATTTAAATCAAATAAAATACTATTCATCACATCTAATCAACAATACTCGTTCACATTTGCAAGAATTGAAAACACTCCCAATATGTATTTAAACCACCTTATAACACCATGCAAGCCACCCGCTTGCTCCAACACAACAACCCACCACAAAACCAATCACGAACATCACAACTATAATGCTTACAAGTATTGAAATCAAATAAAATACTATTCATCACATCTAATCAATAAGGTCCATTCACATTTGCAAGAAATTAAAAACACTCCCAATATGAATTTAAGCCACCTTATAACACCATGCAAGCCACCCGCTTGCTCCAACACAACAACCTACCACAAATCCAATTTCTAACATCACAAGTATAGAGTTTTATAAGTTTTTAACTAGAATTTACTTACTTTGCTCAAGCTAAGTTTATAACTTTCAGAAAAAATCCAAAGTTAACTTGTGTTCTTCACCTTATTCCTCACAATTTCTTCAGCCACAAAAGAGAGAGAGCTGGAGATAAAAGAAAGATAACTTTTAGTTAGCTTTAGCCCACATATAGAAGGAAAAAAAAATTAATCTTAGTATCATAAAGGCCAACAATCATTCAAGTGTCCTTAATTTTTTCCCTATTCACATAAGAGGAGCCACAATTAGTTACCCATGATCCTCATCTTAGTATCAGTTTTTGCTAGGTGCAAATTTGCAAAATTAATAATTGGATAAAAACTGAAGTTCCAAGGGATACAAACCCAATGGTGGTAATAAAACTGGTTGTGAAGGAACCATCAGAAAAGCGCAAAAGCAAACGACTCTTGCCCACACCTGCAGAGTTTTGATAAGAATGTCAAATAACCAAGACAACAACAAAAAAAATTAAAAAAAAAAATACACCTATCATGTTACGTTTGGCCATTTTCAGGAATTTGAAGTCCTCTTTTTTTCTGTATACATATATTTTTTGGAAGGGGGTCTACTAGGTATATAGGCTACCTACCTAAGGCCATAGGCAAGATGCCTCAAAGCCGTTCAATTACGTACAACCTATCCCTCTAGGAGTTTGATCCCTGGCAACCTCCATGAGAAACTCAGCAGATGCTACTAGGCCATTGGCAATTTGAAGTGCTTTGTTGTAACATAATATTCAAGTGCCCATGACCAGCTTAAAAAGGAGGCATGTAGAACAGAGACCATCCTTAAATTTAAACACTAGCTAAAATCTTGTTTGCAGATATGATGCTAAGTCAAGGATGCATTGTCTAGAATGGTACAAATGTCAAGTAACATGACCTAAAGTCAAATACGTTTGATAAAAATGAATAATATATTTAGAGATTGTGTTACATTGGGTGAATCCATAATCAAAAGATCAAGACTAGGGATCCATGACACTCAGCCTGCAACCAAGTAACAAAAGTAAAAACCAAGAACCCGCAAAACAAGATTTGGTAATTTAACAAGAGAAGGCTTTTGCATGATTTAGGAGTTTAAAAAGAAGAAGACAATGCAAACAAACAATCCTCAAGCACAATAGAGATATCATACACATGACGCCAAAAAACTTGTACATAACTCATCATACATCACATTTGGCTGCACAGCACAATAGAGATGTTCATAGCAATCTCTCTCTCTCTCTCTCTCTCTCTCTCTCTCAACCAAAAAAAAATTGTCCAGAGCAAACCCATCAAAATTTAGCAAGCCTTGCTCCATTATGATTTCACCTCCATTTATAAAGCATGTAGGAAATTATAGCACAAAGCTGGAGAAAACCAAAAATCAAGCAAACCCATTTCTCAACCATAAAAAAAATCCCATAAAAATCATAGCCATCTCATTGAAACCAACAGCCTAAAACCAATAAAATAGAAAATGAGATCAAATACCCATTTGTTGACAGACCAAATTTAAAATCTATAAGAACAAAAAGATTTAAAAAAAAAAAAAAAAAACTCAAAGTTTCTATCTCACCGTCGCCGGCATAGAGGAAATCGAAGTGTCGTCGGCACGGTGGAAATCAAAGCGTCGCCAATGCAGAGAGATCGAAGTGTCGCCGATGCGGAGAAATCAAAGCGTCGCTGATGCGGAGGAAGGCGAAGCGTCGCCAGAGGAAGGAAAAGCATCTTGGAGACCTATATCGGCGATGGTGAGTAGGCTTATCGGCGATGGTTGAGTTCGTTTGGGTTATCGGCGGCAGTGGGCTTATCGGCAACGGTTGGGTTAACGGCGACTGGGAGTGGGCTTATTGGCAACGGTGAGTGCGCTTATCGGCAAAGGTTCATCGGCGTCGCTTTGTCGAGCTCCACTTCAAGTATTTTTTTGTTTTGGTCTCTCTTTTTTTGACCGAAAACTCTAGAAGAATGGTTTTTTTTGGCTGAGTGGGTGAATGGTTTTTTGTTTTGCTGAGTGGGTGAATGGTTTTTTTTTTTTTTTTTGGAGTATTTATAGTGGTCTTTAGCGACGAAATGTTTTCATCGCTATTGCCCACTTCTAGCGACGAATTTCTGTTTCGTCACAAAAGGAACCAGAATTTGTTACACTTTTAGCGACGAATTTTAATTTCGTCACTAAAGAAACCACATTTTGTTAAGATTTTTAGCAACGAAATTCAAATTTCGTCGCTGTAGCATACTTTTAGTGACGAATTGTGAATTCGTCACTAAAAACATATAAGTGCAAAAAAATTATTATTTTTAGTGACGAATATTTTTCGTCGCTAATTCTTCCTTATAGCGACGAAAGGATTTTCGTCACTAATACTATCCACAGCAATACCTACAGTGACGAAATATTTCGCCGCTATAGATTAATTAAACTCACGCCAAAATTTCCCTCCATTGGCGCCCATTTTTCAGATCACAATAGCGACGAAATTTAATTTTCGTCGCTAAATGTTATAATTTTTTTCACTATTAGTGATGAAATTCATATTTCGTCACTAAAGCTGTATTTTTAGCGACAAAAAATATTTCCTCACTAATTTTCGTCGCTAAAAATACATTTTGTTGTAGTGTCTTGTGATTTAGGCTTATTGTTTTTGGTCATAAGTCTGCATGTAATATAACTTGATTTTCAATTTGTTTTGGTACAGAATTCCACCTTGCAGCATTACACACTTTACCAGCCTTTTGATTTGTGTGACTGTGTCAAGGATCTCCATAGCCTGTGCTGCGATAGCCATAATTCTAGTTTACCTGTGTCAAGGATCTCCATAGCCTGTGCTGCGATAGCCATAATTCTAGTTTACCTGCTATCAGGAAGAAATACAGTCAGCATAAGGTAAGAAAAGTTCAAGTCTTGTACTATTTCTATCTCTGTCTCTGATAAATTATTAATCTCCCAAAAGTTCAAGTTGTTAGTAAATGGTGAACTTAATCTCTCCCTAATAAGTGGGATGTGGAAATTTTAACTTTTTAAATCATATGCTCTAATACCTTGATAAAGTACCAATTCTCCAAAAGCTTAAGCTGTTTGGAAATCAATTAACCATTATTCCAACACTCACACACATGTCCACTAATGCTCTCTCAATTTGATTATTTTCACTTGAGAGACTGATGAAAGTAGGATTAGGGTGTCCTTTGTTGCAAGCATGTTGTGTCAGGTGTATTATAACAATAATCAAATAATTAATAGCTGCAATGGAACTGAAGTTGCAATTGGATGAGCTGGTTGTGTAGTCCATAGTTTTAGATGGGTTAGAAATCAGCACCATCATTTTGCTGAAATTTGTATATTTTGGTTGATCTGCTAATGTCCTAGGTTTTAACTGAGATGTTTATTTCTTCCTCAGAACAAAAATGTGGCGAAGAAGTATTGCTGCCCCCCTACAATACCTCCAGAGTTTTTCCACAGTTTAAGTCACTAGACATTTGGATTCCTGGTCGAATGCTTCAGTTGGATATAGACTTGACTTCAGTTCAGGGATACTAGCAGCTAGTTGGTTCCAAGCAATGGAACTTTTTTTTTCTTCCGCCATTTTCCAAGCAATGGAAAATGTCTTCTTTTTCATGATATCATTGTTAATGTAGTACGTTAGTATTTTGTGCACACTGTTGGGGGTTTTGCTAATTCCACTATTTCAGTGAAATGTAAACTCCAAATGTTGTATGATATGCCTTCTTTCTTTCCCAGTGCTTTCTCTGTGTAAAGTTGTGATTTACAACTATGTTTTATATTGGCTTTATTCCATGACAAAATGTGTTGTAATTACTTTATTTCATTTCCTTGTATTTTGTGGGATTTAATTGTATTGGGTTTAGTATCAAGTTGGTGAAGACTCAAGCTTTATTGAAGATCAGTGGATCTCGCGGGTGTGTCGCTGGAAGCTAAGCCGCGAAAGAGCCATGTGAGAGGCACATGACTGGAAGCTGAAGAGTCATGCCGGGCTATCGTTTTTGCGAGTGTCTCGCGGGTAAGGCCTTCCCGCGAGATAGTCGCGAAACATTCTGCCTGGAGGATTTTAATGAGTGACTTTCTTACCCTTCACCCATACTATATATACCCTCATTACCCACAAATGTTGGAGAGGCCATTCAGAGAGAAAAACCCTAGATAGGTTTTCTACAACACACACACCCATCTTTTGAGAGAGAGCTACTCCTCCTTAGTGAGAAATCATTGTAGCCTCTTCTCCATCCCTCTCCCATTATCATAGCTTGAGAGGAGATTTGTACCCAAACACAACCCACACCTGTTCAGAGTGTAGAGAGTGTTTTGGAGTTGCTGGGAAGCATTGGAAGAAGCCAAGGATGGCAGATGCAACATGGAGCTTGTTGCGGGATCCGGAGAGCTAGACAAGACACGGTTCCGAGAAGCCTTGTTGGAGTAGGAGCTTAGAGGGCTTAGGTGCATCGGGTAGATTAGGCTTGGAGGGTCTCTTGCTTACTCATGTATCCCAACTGATTGTCTAGTGGATCGATTTCCGCTTGGAGGGCGGCGGAGAGGTTTTTCGCCGAGTTCTTCGGTTTCCTCTTCGAAAACACGTCTTGGTGTTTTTTGTGTTTGCATCTTTCTTCCCTACTCTTTTATATTCCATTATACTGCTGTGTTGCTTAGTTTATGGATTAGAGTAGCTTATTGCTTATACGCTTGTGTTTACACTATTCCGCACTTAGTATTAAGTTAGTGTAAAATCAACCAAGCCGTAATTTTAATTGGGGGTCTAAACAGCTCTTGTGTTTTCAACACATTTTCGAGCTTTCACTCTGTTTATCCTAGAGTTAGATCTGCATGAAGCCAATATTTATAATGATTTTTAACAACTTAAATAGAATTTATTGACATTGAACAGGCATCTGCTGATGATGGTATCACACTCTATCCCCCTTTTTTCTTTGTCAATTTTCAACAAATTTTAAGAGAAAGAACATACTTCCGATTGGTTAGACTACAAATAGAACTTCAACAAGAAACAACTTTAAGGAATCCTTTCTGGTGTAAACTCTGTGGGGTTAGGAAATCATTGAGGCTTAGGAACTTTTTTACATATTCCCTGTGACATATAATCCAACGATTAAATTTTCTAAATTCACATCCAATATAGAGATATATGAGCAATTTGAAGAGGAACATTTTCCATCTATAAAATGTGGAACAAAAAAATTGATGCTTAATCACGATTGAAACAGTCCTTAAATAGCAATATTGTGCTTGCAACCCAGTGAGTCTTCGTAATTCATCGGGTCCTCAAACAATGGAAGAGGCTTGTTTAAAGGAGGGCAAAGATGTGCCACCATTATTACACCCTCCCACTACATTATTATAAAACATTCATAATTTCCAGAAGTCTGAACCAGAGACATCAAACATCAGAAGCTCATCCACGTAATTAAAGCTTGATGAGAAAGTTTGGTCAGTAATCGTCTTTGGGAAAAATTGACGGCAAATCATCATTGGATTTTGATTCATTGCATCGTTATCATTCACCAAGCATCCGTCCTTGAAAGTTGAAAGGTTCTTCAAGAGCATTACTACCAAAAGCTTCTTTGGTCTTAGCCACAGTTGACACATGCCTTTGTGGTTGAGGGTGTGATCTCATCGAAGAGAACAATGTTTTTTTTGCTTGTGTTGCTTACCATCATTGATAAGCTTCCTTTTCATGATGTGATCCAACAGATTTTTTCATGTAATTATCTACTTCGATTAGGTGTTCTAAGAACCTTTTTTTTTTCCTTTGGAAGGAAGGCAATCTAAGAATTTTGAACACTAACGTTAGAGGGAAAAAAAAAACTCTGTTTGTCATGCTAGAAGTCTAGAACAAAGTAAATCAAGTACGTAATCAACATAAAAACTAGTACCATAAATCATAATTGATATGTAGTACAGTAGTAATATATTAATAACTATGGATTAATCATATCTTGATCGATGTATAAAAATCACATCAGACTTCAATTTAAGGTTAAAAAATCCAAAGTTTTATGAAACGTACAGTTAAGGTGGCGCCTAATTACTTAGGTTTTCTCATTTCTCAGGTATTCTTGATTTCTAGCCATCTAACCCTAAACAAAACTTCTTATAGGTTTCAATGCCCTAATCAATAATAAAATGGCTCTAAGAGCATCCGCATCAGTAGATGCATAATTTCTGCCCATTTTGCAAGAAAAAACATGTTTTTTCTATTTTATACACCCACTTTTACAAAACACCCACATCAGTTTGTCTATTATGCACATTTATTCAATAAAATATTCATTCTTGACTCAATACCCAGCCACCACCAACAATCAGAGCAGCAGCGATCATCAACCCAGCCTCCATCATTAACCCACACAACCACTATCATCAAGCCAACCTCCATCATCAACCCACCCATCAAAATCCCAAAACCACTAATCAAAATCATCAAAACCCACTAATCAAAACCCACTGATCATTTCAAGGGAGTGGCACGACGGACACCATTGTCCTACCCAGGATGGAATTCCAGGTGGGATGGCTTAGTGACACTTAAAAAGTCTATGTTAGCTTAAACAGTTCATTTACATATCCGCATCATCATCGTTTTACTTTTGTGCACATTTTTTTTTTCTTACTTGTTAAAATTTGAGCTTGTCTAGGCCGCAACCTAACATGAATTCTTAATTGATCTTCCTCAGAGAAAAAAACCACTACCAAGAGACGAAGGTTGGTGAACTTCGATCTACTGAACTGAGTTCTGAGGTCCGAGATCTTCCTACATCGGGGCGGTCAGCTCCGCACAGTTCACGTGATTCTGGGTTTTAAACCCATATCCAATCGCTTCCAAGTGTCCAAGCACGTAATCAAGGCCCGAGACTCTTGTCTTGCCCTAGTTGACGTGGTTATTGAAGGATTTATACGCAAGCCTCCTCTAGATGGAACGCAATTAGTTGAGCTTCCTACCTTCAAGGATCCTCAACCCATCGTAGAGGAAATTACATCCTCGGACAAAGAAGCTGAGACAGAATCTGAGGATAATACTTCATAGGAGGACACTGAAAATCCCATTCGAGATGAGGATTTTGAGGTTTTTTACCGTACAAACGAGTCCGTGGAGGAAGGACTTAGCCCATAACCAGCTGCAACCCTAGTTAGTGAGGACCAATAGGCTATCGAAGTGCCTGAAGGGATGGTGATAGAGAAGAGATTGCCAGATCTACTCTCCCTACTAGAATCCACGCTAGGACCACAGCTCCTAAGGTCCTAATAGTTCCAAGCCTCCAACTCCAATTCCCCCAGCCCCTACACAAAACGAACCAGCTGATAAAAAATGAAAAAAGGGACAAGTAAGGAGGTAAAGGCCCAATCAAAGAGGGTGAAGTCCAAGAGGAAGCACTTCTTGAGCCCACCAAGGTGGCGAAGATGACCCGAGCCCAACAAAGAAAGGAAGGGGAAAGCTCGGATGCTGTCTCTGAGCGACGATCTCAGGTTCTAAACTAGAATATTGTACTTGAATTTTACGGCTCGCCTCTCCATGAAGATGCTTTAATCCATAACTTCAATGGCGGAAGAGCGGGTGTTGATACCATATTTTGTCCGCCCTTGATTTGCGTGCCGGACCCCAAAAAATCCCAAAATATTATTCTCTCCATGGGGCCACGAAAACATATAGAATGATGCAGCGCAACCCATTCGGGCATTAGAGCACCCAAAATGCCTCTTTCAACTAAAATGACCAAAATGCCCCTAGTCAACCCTAGGTTTGACCGAAGGTCAAGCGAGGTCAAAACCCTCACAAAACAACATTTTTCATAGTTTTATATCAAACTCAAGCTTCTCGGAGATTTTTAATAACTTTGACTAAGTTTGACCTAAAGTCGATCTTGGATGGGCCCAAAAACCCTAATTTTGATCCGGCTATCAGAACGAGTTGAAACCAATGCCATTGCAAAGATTATTAAATTCTCATTCCAACAACTATTCATGGGTCAAAATCAGAGTTAGAGCGGTCGACATGTCACGAAAATTGGGATAACGCACCGATCGATGCACCACTAACTTCTGAGAGCCATAACTTTTGATCTGACCGTTGGATTTTCAAGATCCATACCTTTTCAGAAACAGGAAGTCAAGACCTTTCTAGACATGTCAAGACCAACCCGATCAGAGGAGGTTTGAGGTTGAAGGGCCGCCGCCTCGAAATTTGTGTTGGATCATTTTTTTTTTTTTCTGATGTTTGCTCTCTGCCTAATTTTTCTGCACGTTTTTCCCCTCTCTCAAACACAAAAAAACACCCAAAAAAACACATCAAAGCTTCTTCATTCTTCTCTCTTCACCAAAAACACAAGGTATTGTTCTTATACCCAATCTTCTTTTCCTTGGTTCTACACTTTGGATTTGGGGTTTAGGGGTGTGGATTTAGCTTTTTAGCTACCACCTACACCCCTAACCTTCTAAATCTTTTTCTAGCATTTATGTTGCTCTTTTATGCCTTGATAATATGTTTTATTGCTTTCTCTAGCATGTTTCTTGCTTTATTTGTATTTCTAGCTTAAATCTCTTTGCTTTTATGCTTTTTGCCATGTTTCATGCTTAGATCTACATCCTTACATGCTTATATGTTTATATCTACATGCTTTAGGCTTTATGCCATATTTTCCCATGTTTTGTGCCTCTTTTTGTTCTAGGTTGATGTTAAGGTTATATGCTCATATGCTTGTATGATGTTGTTGGCTATGCCTTGCTTGGATCTATGTGTTTCATGTGTTTATTTCCTCGATATATGGTTAGATTCTTGTCATCACATGCTTATATGCTTGGATTCCTGTTCTTCCATGTCTATGTGTTAAGTTTCTACATGTTCACATGCGTGTTTCTATGCCTATATGTCTAGATCTATGTTTTCACACGCTTGTGAGCTTGGATCTATGTTCTCTACATACTTTATGCTATCTTCCATGTGCTTGTGCGCTCCATGCTATGTTGGTGTGCCTAGACCTAGGCTATGTTTGTCATGCCATGTGCTATTGTAGCCCTTTTGTCGCTTTGTCTTTCTTTCTTGTGTTTTGGCCTATTGGTTTGGACCCAATCTAGACCCTATGGTCTTTGTCACTGTCCATATACCTTGGCTCACATCAAAGGGTTTGGATCATTCCCATTTTGCATGTCTATGCTTGCTTGCTTCTATGCTTTATGCTTGTGTCGGCCTCTCTTGTTCTAGGATTTGCCACACTTGACGCCCTTAGCAGGTTTGTGGTTGTGTGGTTACACCCGACGCCCATGAGGCCTTGTTTGGATGTAACCATTTGGGATGCATCGCCATGATGTTGGTTGCTTCGTGCATGCCTTTCCCCTCTTTCACTCCATGCGATGATATGCTTACCATGCTTGCATGTGCCACCTGTTGGCTTTCTGTGCATCTTTACACGCTTGCTTACATGTCCATGCATGAGTCTTGCTTGCTAGTGTGTCATCCATGCTTCAACACAATAAAGCAATGGATATCCAATCCAAACCTACATTTTTCCCCCGTGGACACCACCTTTTGTTTGCTTTTTCGCTTGTTTGCCTTTTTGCTTGTTTGCTTGCTTTTTAGCTCCTTTGCTTACCATGCTTATCGTGCTTATCTACTTTATGCCTTTTCATATGCTCTTTGCATCTTTTCCTTTTATTGCTTGTTTGTTGGTTTCTTGTTTTTGCCTATGCATGTACACACATGGAGTGAGGACACTTGGACCTAGGGCACAGTCTCCTAGGCGCAAGCAAAAAGGGCATGTATGCAAGCATGTAGAGACAAGCCAAGCGGCATGTCTAGTAGATTTAGGAGTTTAGCCTTTCCTTTTGGGTTACATACTCTTTAAAACCCCTTCTTTCCTCCTCCCTTTCTCTCTTAGATAGGTTGTATTAGGTATATTATGTTGTGTACCATTCGTCCTCATCTCTAGAGTATGGTGAGCCTTGTTTATTTTACTGCACCTATATTTTGGGCCATACTCTAGGGATGTAGGCATTTACTTTCCTGCTCTGTGTGCTTGCATTGTGCACAATGTGTATATATATATATATATATACCTGCTCGCCCCTCCCGGTGTGATTGTCACAGTCCATGTCACCTAAGGCCAAGCGATGCCTAATTTCCGCTACGAAAGTGAGGTGACACATCGCCGGATTTTCACTGTGAAATCTGGTACTCTGCCCGAATGCCTTAGGAAAGCATAGATTGGGACCACACCCATTCAAAAGCCAAATCTTAAAGCCCCCATGCATGCAAAGCCCCGAAAGCCAATGCTGAAATCATGTTTTTACTGCCAATCTCCAAAAATTAAGGGTTTATCGAAACAAAGGACTGTCCTTGGACAGGCGTTGTGGGGTGACTAACACTTTCCCCACACATAACCAAACTTTCAGACCTAAGAATCAAGATTTTTTTTTGCCATCCACATTAGATTAGGAAAAATGCCCTTTTTCTTAGTCTAGGATTGGTAATAAAATCAATTAGAAACAGGTGACCAATCACACCTTAGAAAAGCCCAATGATTGGTGGAGACTCCACTTACCTTTGGTAATCCCTTAAAATTTGGCCCAGATTCCTGCAATAACACCAAAGGTAGACCTACCTTCCTCCACCAAGAGAGAGAAAGAGCACCTGAAGCCCCGCGCAAACCATGCCACACACCACACACGTGCACACTTACAGTGTCATTCACTCGGGATGGGGCCTCCAACGGGCTCCCACACGTGCGAGAGCGTCGCCACGGCGGGTGGTAAAACGAAGGCTCAAGATGGCGGCGGTAGTTTTTTGCCACTCTGTTTTTCGAGGCCAGGTGTCGATAGTGGGCTATATGGCCAATGCTGTGGAACAAGCGCTTCTTCTCCCAAAGGATATGGATGAACTTCAAAACTTGAATAAGCATGAACTCTTCTTATCCGTAAAGAGGGACCTTGCTTTGGTAAGATTTCCTTACACTCATTTTTCTACCTCCTAAACTTCATTATTACACTCTTGTCCATTATATGCATACTTTCCTACTAATTTCTATCTCAACTATTCATGCACAGGCCACTGAAGCAGCACATGTAACAGAGGAGTGGGTCGACCAGGCATTTCGTGATCTAAAGGAAGAGGAGTCCAAGCGCTATGCCATGTAAAATTCTCTGACCTTAATGGACAAGAAGCTGAAGGAGACTCTCCTCAAGTTGACAGAATGCAACAAGGCCAGAAAGAGTGCTTAAGCCTCAATAGAGAGCACGAAGAAGCAAGCTTGGGAGCAGCTCTTACAATTAAGGGAGGCAGAGAGCCAGCTCGCAATTGCTCGAACGACCATCTCCGAGCTGAAGAAGGAGCTAAGCCAGAAGGATGAGGAAATGAACAAGGTCGTGTAGACCGCATATGACCAAAGGCAGAAGGAGACTGAGGCCCACCTCAAATCTCAACTCCTTGTCGTATGTCGTAGCTTTTACCTTCAAACCTAGATTGAGTCCCTCAGTGCTGCTAGAGTAGACTCCAATTCAGAGCTAAGGAATCAGGAGAAAGCCTTCTACCCTCCAGCAATCAAGGCATGTCCAGTTAGTCAGCCTTTTGTCAGTACCTTTGGCCCAACTCCAACGAGCTCTGCTGAGAACCCCTCGCCAAAGTCCAGCATTACTGCTCCTGCCCAATCCAAACCAACTGAACAGCAGCCAAGCACCATTGCCCTTGCCAAGACCAAGCAAACCAAGCCAATTGTCTTCAAGCCTAGTGAAGCTACTCCACAAAGCACTGAGGTGGCAGCCAAACTGCCTCAAACAGCAGAAGACTCCTCCACAACTAGGGATGGCAATTTAAGCCCGACCAACGGGTACCCAGCCTGGCCCGACCCTAATGGGTTGGGTTTTACCCGATCCGATAAAGAATAGGGTCGGGTTTAGGTTTTAAAAAAAAAAAACCCAAAACGGGTCTGGGTTTTGGCAAAAACCTGGCCCAAACTCAAACCCGACCCGACCCGACTCGGTTAGCTTAAATAGAAAATTACAAAAAAGCCTACCTCTCTCTCTCTCTCTCTCTCTCTATATATATATATATATATATATATATCATAACCCTAACCTAAAACTCATTTCTCTCCTTTTTCTCTCAACTCAGCTGCCTCTCTCCTTTCTCTCTCAACTCAGCCGCTTCCCTCATTGACTCTCACTCTTTAATCAGCTCCACCAAGACTCTCAAAGTCACAAATCAGGTTCAGACACTCACATCTCATCCTCACCCTCAATTCTCCATGGATTTTCTTCCATCTCACGTGTGACTTATTGAACAGCGTCGTTGGTTTTGTATCTGAAAGGAGAATTTGTAGAATCTCGTGGTGGTTGCCGTTTTTGTCACAGAGGAGGCCGTGATTGTTAGATCAAAGAGAGATTTAGTGGTCTGAGTTCCTTTTTTTTTTTTTTTTTTGGGTTCATTTCCTCTCTTAGTAGTTTTTCTTTTTGGGTATTTGTTTGAGGATTTAATATGTAAAAATCTGTCCATAAATGATAAATGGAGTTTTGTTCCTCTCTCAATAGTTTTTGTTTTTGGGTATTTGTTTGAGGATTCAATATGTGAAAATCGGAGTGAATGTTGTGTTGATGTAAAAATCTGTCCATAAATGTAAAAATCGGAGTTTTGTTTCTTCCATAAATGATAAATGGAGTTTGAGGATTTAACTGATAACAATGTTGATTGATTTGTGTTTGTGTTTGTGCTTGGGTTTGGGTTTTTTTTTTTTTTTTTTTTTAATAAGATTGGGTTGGATTGGGTTGCCATGGAATAGGCCTAGAAGTGGCTAGACGGGGCCCGCGGGGCCCGTGGAGACCCGACGGGTTTGGGGCTAAAAAAAAGACCCGTTTATTAAACGGGCTGGGTCCAGGTAATAGGGGAGGACCCGCGGGTTGGGTCCGGGTATCAAAAAACCCTAACCCGTTGCCATTCCTATCCACAACTGTCTCAACAACCAAAGTGGTTCTTCCTACTCCAATTGCTGAAGCACAGCCCACCATTGGGACAGGGACACAGAAGACTCCCAAGGCCTCGGGAATGTAGCAATGGGACCATTTTGTTACTTACGTTGTTGTGGTTTTTTTTTTTTTTTTTTTTGGATAGAAGGCATTTTGTCTTTACTTGCCTTCTCTTCTATATGTACCCCTTTGAACTTTGTTTAATGGAAAATTTTTGTTAAAACTTTGTCGTACTAACTTGTACTTATATTTTTATGATTTACTATTTCTTTACCATGCCCATATATAATTAAGTATTCGCACCGAGGTGTTAATTTCCCGAGGTAGGTGATTTGAGAAATCGAACATAACCAAGGTTAGATTGAATACCACAAACACAAATTAAGTGTTAATTTACCCAAGGCAGGTGACCTGAGGAGTTGAACCTACCCAAGGTTCCATTTAACGTAAAAACAATCTAAGTGTTATTTTACACAAGGCAGGTGACCTGAGGAATCAAACCTAGCCGAGGTTCTATTTAACATAAAAAAAAATTTACGTGTTAATTTACCCAAGGCAGGTGACCCAAGGAATCGAACCTAGCCAAGGTTTTGTTTAACATAAAAACAATCTAAGTGGAAGTATTAATTTACCCAAGGTATGTGGTCCGAGAAACCAGGCATGACCGAGGTTCTGTTTAACACTTAAATGAATAATTGGAAAAAAATGTATAATAGTAGAAACAGAAAATGGCAGGACTGCCTTTCATTAATAATTGTACCTTCGTAGATTATTTACATTCCACGGACATAGTACAACATTTTCATCTAAATCTTCCAAAAAGTAGGCACCTATACTAGTCACGAGGTGATGCGATATGGCCCCTCCCAAATGGGCCCTAGCTTTCCACATGATGGGTTCTTTGCAGTACCCCCTACTTTTCTCAACACCAAGTCAGTTGTTGCTAATGGCCTTGCCCTCACGCCTATATCATACCCTTGTTTAAGTTTTTTGATAATACGCCAACTGAACCATGGCTATTTCTTTTCCTTCATCAACCTAATCTAAACTTCTCTCCAATAGCTGATCATTATTGTCTGGGGTGAACAAGCTTGTCCTTAGTGTTGGAAACCCAGACTCTAGAGGGATCACGGCCTCGGACCCATATGTCATTGAAAAGGGTGTTTCCCTGGTTGACCGACGAGGAATGGTCTGATACATCCAAAGAATGTGTGGTAGCTCTTCCACCCATCTACTCTTTGCTTCATCTAACCTCTTCTTAACCCATTCACTATGACTTTGTTGACTGCTTCAGCTTACCCATTTCCTTGCGGATAGGTTGGAGTTGAATACCCGTTCCTAATGCCCAGTTCACAGCAATATCTCCTGAAGGTTTACTATCAAACTGGAGCCCGTTGTCCGAGATGAGTGTGTGAGGAATCCCAAATCAAGTGACAATACTCGTCCAAACAAAATTTTTGCATCTATGTCCCTAATATTGGATAATGGCTCGACCTCCACCCACTTCGTGAAGTAATCAGTTCCGACTAGAAGCCATTTTCGGTTTCCCACAGCCCTGGGAAATGGTCCTACAATGTCCAGGCCCCATTGAACGAATGGCCATGGACTAGATAGAGGATTGAGTATACCCACCAGGTTGATGAATGTTTGGAGCAAATCTCTAGCATTGATTGCACTTTTTAACATACTCTTGCGCCTCTTTTTGCATGCTAGGCCACCAATACCCTTGTGTAAGAGCTCTATATGATAACGATCTGCCCCTCGTATGACTTCCACGTATCCCCTCTTGCAACTTTTCCAAAAGTGACTCCACTGCCTTGGGATGAACACAAAGTAAGTATGGTCTAGAGAAAGAGCGTTTGTTCAACTTTTGCTCCTCGGACAACCAAAAACGAGGAGCTTTCCTCCGTATTTTTTCTGCCTCCCCCTTCTTGTAAGGCAAAACATCTTATTTTAGAAATAGAACTAAGGGATCCATCCAACTGGGTCCGACCCTGATCTGGTGAACTTGGACTTTCTCCTTCTTCTCCTCGACAGGCCTATATAGATCCTCAACAAGTATGACCCAAGGTAGATCTTGTCCAAAAGAGGTTGCCAGAGTTGCCAAAGAGTCAACATGTGTATTTCTACTTCTCGGGATTTGTTGTATGGTGAAAAACTCAAAACCTAACTGCAAACGCTGAGCTTAACTTAAATACCCCTGCATTCTCAAATCCCTGGCTTCCAATTCTCCCTTTACTTATCCTACGATTAATCTTGAGTCTGAGAACATTTCCAACCTTTCCTCCCATCTTTTGAACCTTAGCTATCCCTGTTAGTAAAGCCTTATATTCAGCTTCATTGTTCATGGCCGAGAAGCCCAACCTCAAGGATTTCTTAATGGTGATCTTGTCCAGGGACACTATTACTAGCCCCACCCCAGATCCCCTTTGATTTGCCACACCATTAACATATAACTTCCAGGGTGAGGGCCCCTATAGAGAAATTTCCAGAACTTGCCTTTCCTTTAGTCTATGTTCCTCGACTTCTACCTCTACTGGAGACTCGGTGAACTCTGCCACCAAATCCACAAGAGCCTGCCCTTTAATTGAGGTATGAGGCATGTACTTTATGTCAAATAACCCCAAGACCGTCCCCCATTTGGTAATTCTCCCCGTATAATCAGCTTTTCGTAACAATGACTGCTAAGGGAGTTGGGTTAAAACCACAATTGTTTGGGCTTGGAAGTAGTGGGGGAGTTTTCGTGTAGCATGCACCATAGCCAAAATGGCTTTCTCTAAGGGTAAGTAACGAAATTCAACTTCGTGTAGCGATTTACTCATTTTCCACCCTCACCAATACCAGACTGACTGCATGAGAGGCCACAACAATGTAGGCAAAAAGGACTTCTTCCTCTTTAGGCCTGGACATTATGGGTGGCTGAGAAAGGTAATCCTTCAATTGCTGAAAAGCGAGGGCACATTCTTCACTCCATTCAAACCATTTCCACTTATGCAAGAGTTGGAAAAATGGCCTACATCTATCTGCGGATCGAGAGATAAATCTGTTCAAGGCTGCAGTCATTCCAGTCAATTTTTGCACTTTCGAGGAGGCTGTAAATCATTGATTCCTTTAATCTAATCAAGGTTAAATTCAATCCCATGGTGGGTGAGCATATAGCCCAAAAACTTGCCTAAGCTAACGCCAAAGGAAAATTTAGAAGCATTAAGGCGCAATTAATGCTTTCTCAACACCTCAAAGACACTTCCATGGTCACCCACATGCTCGGCCACTACTTTGCTTTTCACCACCATATCATTAATATAGACCTCAATATTCTTGCCAAGATGGGATTCAAACATTCTAGTCATCATTCTCTAGTAAGTAAACCCTGCATTCTTTAATCCAAAAGGCATCACCTTATAATGATAATTCCGAGTAAGAGTTACAAAAGCAGTCTTCTCCTGGTCTGCCAGAGCTAATAGTATCTGATGGTACCCCTGAAAGGCATCCAAAAAACTTATCCAAGGATGACCAACCATCGCGTCCACTAACTGGTCTATTCGGGGTATTGGGAAAGGGTCCTTGGGGCAAGCTTTGTTTAAATCTGTGAAATCTACACACACTCGCCACTTCCCATTCTTCTTCTTCACCACCACTGTGTTGGCCAACCATTGTGGGTAAAAAACTTCTTTTATTGCTCCTGCATGCTTAAGCTTTACCACCTCTTCTTTAATAGCCTCAGAATGTTCCTTAGAAGAGCGTCGAGGTGGTTGCTTCTTAGGGGTAACAGATGGATTGACATTCAGATGATGACAAATGAAATTCGGGTCCACCCCAGGAGCTTCATAAGCACTCCAAGCAAACACATCAACATTCTTTCTAAGGAAAGCCAGCAGCTCCTCCTTCTCCCGAGGAGGCAACTAAACTCCCACTTGAAAATATTTGTCGATATTAGTATCTATAATAACCTTCTCCAGCTCCTTGCACCTCACTCCTTCAGCTACAACGTCCGAGGATGCTTCTGTTTCCTTTGATTGCTACAAAGCCCTTTCTGGGGTGGCTGAGGATTCACCCTCGGACTGGTGTCTAATAGCCGCAACTAGGCATTGCCTGGCCATAGCCTGACTTCCAATCAACTTCTCAACCTGATCTCTTGTGGGATACTTCACTTTCAAATGCAAAGTTGAAGAGACAACCCCCATGGCATGAAGTCAAGGTCTTGCCATGATAGCAGTATAGGGGGAGTACGTGTCAACCACAATGAAATCTACTTCAACAACCTCTGACCCTGCTTGAATAGGCAGTCTGATCTAGCCATTTGGAAGAACTATTTTCCCATTAAACCCCACCAGAGGGGAATCATAGCTAGCCAAATCCTCGAGTTTCAACTTAAGTCCCTTCTACAGGTCAAGATACATAATGTCTACCCCACTGCCTTGATCCACCAAGACTCCTCTCGCATCATACCCCCTTATTCGATGGGTGACCACTAAGGCATTATCATGTGGTTGATAAGTTCCAATTTTATCTTTATCAGAGAAGCTCAAAGCACATAAACCCTAATGGATATGTGCCCATCCAACCTGGGGCGGCGAGAATAACACTAATTGTTCCCAGGGGTGATCTCGAGGAAGCGCCCCTCTGATGTGCCGACTCGGCCTGACTCCCTTGTCCAGAGGGTTGGTACAAGAACTGCTTCAGCTTCCCAATTTTGACTAACTGCTCCAGGTAGTCACGTAAAGTTCTATAATCTTCTGTAGTATGTCCCCAGTCCTAATGGTATTGACAATGAAGGCTTTGATTACGCTTCATGGGGTCTCCTCCCATCTTATTCGGCCACTTGAAATATGGTTTATTCTTTATCTTCTCGAGGATTTGGTGTATAGGCTCCCTGAACACAATGATAACTACATGTGCAGTAGTGTGCCCAGTATGTCTAGCAAAATCT
This sequence comes from Quercus aquifolioides, assembly GCA_019022515.1. Lineage (NCBI taxonomy): Eukaryota > Viridiplantae > Streptophyta > Magnoliopsida > Fagales > Fagaceae > Quercus > Quercus aquifolioides. Next base: position 37,089,166 of record CM032335.1, on the reverse strand, counting down.
TTTTTGGGTCGATTGTAATTATATCTCTCCAACCTGAAGTCTCTTCGGTCAGGGGGAATTAGCTTCGCCTTCCCCTTCCCTTGCTGCTGATCCTCTTCAACCTGTTTATACACATTAATTCTATCCATCAACTGACACCTGCTTCAAGCAGGCTTCATAGTTAAGGATTTTCTCAAATTGTGCTCAGTGGGCAGGCCAACCTTAAACGTCCTTATTGCCACATCCTTAAAATCTCAATCTATCTCGTTAAACATCTCCCAGTATCTATCCAAGTAAGTCTTTAGAGTCTCACTGATGCACACCAAGGAGCTGGACATGCTGATCATACAAGTGGAAATGGAGCTGAATTTGCACAAGACCCTTTGTCATTTTCTAGTGGCCCAATTACAAGACTTAGAGCCAAACGTTTCAAGGAAGCACTAAATGGGCTAGTCCAAGAGAATTGGGCTGATTCTAAAAAGACCAAGATGGGCTCAAATAATAATCAAGGCTTAGTCCATGTCATCAAAGCAATTGAAGAGGCTAATGCATGCAAATTCGCAACCAGTATGGTCTGACCATAAAAGGGTGTGAATTTGTTAAGTTCCAAGGATATTAAATGGGAAGATGTCTTGGTATTGGATGGGCATGTTAATTCTAGTCATAAAAGGGTGTGAATTTGTTAAGTTCCAAGGATATTAAACGGGAAGATGTCTTGGTATTGGATGGGCATGTTAATTCTAGTCATTTAGTTATTTTTTACTGCCTTTAGAAGTCCTAGAAAACTAAAAAATGTGGGAACTTGATTAGATTAATTTTTGTGTTGTTTTTGAAGTTGTAATTATGATTTTTACCTATTCTTGGAAGGTTGTTCCAAGTATATATCTGGTAGTACGAATTTTAAAAAAGATAGATTGGTATTCAGAAAATTATTCTCCTTGTGAGTCTTGTGATCCTCTTGGTTCTTAAAAGAACTCTTGAACTTATCAAGTTAATCTTGTGGCGCTCAAACAACCAAACTTATCACCTTTGATTCTTGAGAGATTCTTAGGAATTCTTGGTGTGGTGTTTCAATTTTATCGTAGTCTTGGTTTTCATCTAGTTAGGTGACGGGTCAAGGCTCAACAAATCTTGTCTACACGATCTTGGGGTTCCAAACCATCATTGTTATCAGGTTTCATCACAATTGTTGGTGAAGTTCATATCATTTTGGTATCAGAGCTTTGGTTTACCTCCAATTCAAGGGATTGAACATCAAATTGATTTCATACCTGGTGCATCAATTCCAAACCGACCTGCTTATAGGAGTAATCCCGAGGAGACCAAGGAACTTCAGAGGCAAGTAGGTGAATTATTGGAAAAGGGGTATGTGCGAGAAAGCATGAGTCCTTGTGTGGTTCCGGTGTTATTAGTTCCTAAGAAGAATGGAACATGGAGGATGTGTGTCGACTGCGGAGCCATCAACAACATAACGGTAAAATATCGTCATCCCATTCCTAGATTAGATGATATGCTGGATAAATTACTTGGTTCTTGTGTCTTTACAAAAATTGATCTTAAGAGTGGATATCACCAGATTAGGATGAAGGAAGGTGATGAATGGAAAACTACTTTTAAGACTAAATATGGTTTGTATGAGTGGTTAGTAATGCCTTTCGGTTTAACTAATGCTCCGAGCACATTTATGCGTTTGATGAACCATGTTTTGTGTGCATTTATTGGCAGATTTGTAGTTGTGTATTTTGATGATATCCTAATTTATAGTAAAAATTTGGAAGAACATGTAATGCATTTGAAATCTATTTTGGAAATTCTAAGAAAAGAAAGGTTGTTTGCTAACCTCAAAAAATGCACCTTTTGTACGAATAAGCTTGTGTTTCTTGGTTTTGTTGTTAGTAAAGGAGGAATTGAGGTGGACGAGGAAAAGGGGAAGGCAATCCAAGAGTGGCCAACGCCTACAACAATCAGCCAAGTGAGGAGTTTCCACGGCTTAGCTAGCTTCTATAGACTATTTGTGCGTGATTTTAGTAGCCCCTCTCACTGAAGTCATCAAGAAAAATGTATCGTTTAAGTGGGGGAAAGAACAAGAAAAGGCATTTAATCAGCTTAAAGAAAAGTTAACTAATGCACCTTTGCTTGTTTTACCTAACTTTGCTAAAACTTTTGAAATTAAGTGTGATGCTTCAGGAATAGGTATTGGAGCTGTTTTGATGCAAGAAGGCCGTCCAATTGCTTATTTCAGTGAAAAGTTGGGTGGGGCAGCCCTAAATTACCCCACTTATGATAAGGAGATGTATGCCTTGGTAAGGGCTTTGGAAAATTGGCAACACTATCTATGGCCAAAGGAATTTGTGATTCACACAAATCACGAATCTTTGAAGCATTTGAAAGGGCAGCAAAGGTTGAACAAACGCCATGCCAAGTGGGTGGAATTCATTGAAACATTTCTTTATGTGATCAGATACAAGCAAGGTAAGGAAAATGTGGTGGCTGATGCATTGTCCCGAAGGTATGCTTTACTTTCCATTTTAGATACAAAAATGCTTGGCTTTGAATACATTAAGGATCTGTATGCACAAGATTTTGATTTTTGTGATGTGTTCAATGCATGTGAAAAAGTAGCATTTGGTAAGTTTTATAGGCATGATGGATTTTTGTTTCGAGAAAATAAACTGTGTGTGCCTATGTGTTCTTTGCGTGAATTGCTTGTGAGAGAAGCTCATGGTGGTGGTTTGATGGGTCACTTTGGTGTAGCTAAGACTTTAGGAATTTTGCATGATCATTTTTTTTGGCCTCATATGAAACGTGATGTGAAAATAATCTGTGAGACGTGTATCACGTGTAAACAGGCTAAGTCTAAGTTGAAACCCCATGGTTTGTACACCCCTTTGCCAATACCTAGTGAACCTTGGACTGATATTTCTATGGATTTTGTTCTAGGTTTACCTAGGACTAAGAGGGGGAGAGATTCAGTTTTTGTGGTGGTAGATAGATTTTCCAAGATGGTACACTTCATTGCATGTCACAAAACTAATGATGCATCACATATAGCTGATTTATTCTTCAAAGAAATTGTTAGGCTACATGGTGTGCCTAGGACCATTGTTTCTGATAGGGATGCAAAGTTTTTGAGTTACTTTTGGAAAACTTTGTAGGGAAAGTTGGGAACCAAGTTGTTGTTTTCTACTACTTGTCATCCACAAACGAATGGTCAAACTGAAGTAGTAAATAGCTTCCTTGTTGCGTGCTATCATTAAAAAGAACTTGAAAACCTGGGAAGATTGTTTGCCACATGTTGAATTTGCTTACAATAGAAGTATACATTCTGCATCTAAGTTTTCACCATTTGAAATTGTTTATGGTTTTAACCCATTGTCACCTTTGGATTTAACTTCTTTACCTTTGAGTGAACGTGTGAACTTAGATGGCAAAAAGAAAGCAGAATTTGTAAAGATGATTCATGAAAAGGCACGGCTGAACATTGAAAGGAGGACTCAACAATATGTCCATCAAGCCAACAAGGGACGCAAGAAGGTAGTGTTTGAACCAGGAGATTGGGTTTGGTTGCACTTAAGGAAGGAACGTTTTCCAGAGAAACGGCGTTCAAAACTCCTACCTCGGGGTGATGGACCATTTCAAGTAGTGGAGCGCATCAATGATAATGCCTACAAGCTAGACTTGCCCGGTGAGTATGGTGTCAGTGCAAGCTTTAATGTTGCTGATTTGTCTCCTTTTGATGCAAGTGATGATTTGAGGACAAATCCATCTCAAGAGGGGGAGAACAATGCACACCAAGGAGCTGGACATGCTGATCATACAAGTGGAAATGGAGCTGAATTTGCACAAGACCCTTTGTCATTTTCTAGTGGCCCAATTACAAGACTTAGAGCCAAATGTTTCAAGGAAGCACTAAATGGGCTAGTCCAAGAGAATTGGGCTGATTCTAAAAAGACCAAGATGGGCTCAAATAATAATCAAGGCTTAGTCCATGTCATCAAAGCAATTGAAGAGGCTAATGCATGCAAATTCGCAACCAGCATGGTCTAACCATAAAAGGGTGTGAATTTGTTAAGTTCCAAGGATATTAAATGGGAAGATGTCTTGGTATTGGATGGGCATGTTAATTCTAGTCATAAAAGGGTGTGAATTTGTTAAGTTCCAAGGATATTAAATGGGAAGATGTCTTGGTATTGGATGGGCATGTTAATTCTAGTCATTTAGCTATTTTTGACTGCCTTTAGAAGTCCTAGAAAACTAAAAAACGAGGGAACTTGATTAGATTAATTTTTGTGTTGTTTTTGAAGTTGTAATTATGATTTTTACCTATTCTTGGAGGGTTGTTCCAAGTATATATCTGGTAGTACAAATTTTAAAAAAGACAGATTGGTAATCAGAAAATTATTCTCCTTGTGAGTCTTGTGATCCTCTTGGTTCTTAAAAGAACTCTTGAACTTATCAAGTTAATCTTGTGGCGTTCAAACAACCAAACTTATCACCTTTGATTCTTGAGAGATTCTTAGGAATTCTTGGTGTGGTGTTTCAATTTTATCGTAGTCTTGGTTTTCATCTGGTTAGGTGACGGGTCAAAGCTCAACAAATCTTGTCTACACGATCTTGGGGTTCCAAACCATCATTGTTATCGGGTTTCATCACAATTTTTGGTGAAGTTAATTGTAGTTAATTTCATACTAAACGACAAATTTTTTATAAAATTGGATGAAAATGCTTAAATTTAGTAAATTTGAAACTTAGAGAATTCAATTAAACAAAAGTAAGGTTAAAGCACTAAAATAAATTTCAGTCAAATTTAAAAGATGCAATTTACATTTCAGCCTAAAGAAATATATTCAAATATGGTATTTTTGGAAATAAAAAGTATACAAGGAAGTCACCAAAGAGTACGAAGCTTCCAAGAAGTGTCATCTTTACTTTTAAATAAACCACTCTCACGTGAGCTTGACTTCACTTTCTACTATCTCACTCTCACCTTTTTCAGCTTTCCCATTTTTTAATTGTTTTATGTCACATCTTGATTCTAAATAATATGATTATTAATGAAAATGAATAAGTATAAAAAAATTTATTAACAATCTTGTTTAAGATTCCAATTGAACCAAGAAAAAAAAAAGATTAATGAAAATGAATAAGTATAATAATTTTTATTAATAATCTTGTTTAAGATTCCAATTGAACCAAGAAAAAAAAGGGGAGGGGGCAGAATCCACCTCATGAAATGCTTATTATTGATGAATCACTGTCTATTATTAGAATTGTTCGGTTATAATAACTTGACCCTGATTAATCAATTCAATTACTCAAGTTGATTAATTAGGTTCAATTGCATGCAAATCGTGGAGGCACCAACTAATCACCAAAAATACTAAATGTAGCAGAAAATAAATTTGACACGGTGATTTGTTGACAAATGGGGAAAACCTTGCAGGGCAAAAATCCCACTGGGTGATTTTAAGGTCATCACTCCCAAGAATCCACTAATCAATAATCAAGCAGTTACAAATATAAGAAATTTTACCACTACCCTGGCCTAACCCAAAATACCAACCTACAGTTGAACCTTCGCTTCAATACCCAATTGAACTTGATCTTGTAGTAGCCTTCTTTCCCTTGATGCACAAATCTTCAATCTGTGACTAACTTTTAAGTACGTGACTAACTCCACAGCAACCCTTTGATTGTTGTAGTTGATTTGCAATAGTTTCACATAGGAATACCAATAAGATCTTCAATGTTGGTGCTAGAGAATTCGCTTGGTTATAGAACCCAAATGTGTACAAGAAATGCAGCAAGAACTTTTCTTCTGTAGGAGGAGGCTAGGGTTTCAAAAAGAAAACCTTATAAAGCTTTCTAGAGTTGTGGTTTTCTTTCTCCACCTCCCTATTTAAATAAGAGCTTAATGGACATTTTAAATAGGCTCTCCTATTCCAATTAGGTTTACACAAACCTTGGGCTTTCCTAGTCCTTTAAGGATTATGCAAATCCATAACCAAATAGCCTTTAGGAATCAAAATGTTGAAGGCTATATCAGAAATCTCATAAGCTTGATAGATCGAGAGGTATTGAGACAGGTATCAAGCTTTAATAAATCTCGATAGATCGACAGGTATCGAGGAGGTATCGGGACCTGCAGATTTAGCTTTTCTTGAGCAGTTCTTGAGTAATCTTCACGTCTTCAATGTAACCACTTGTAATGATCATCTTGAACCTACTTGAATTTACCCAAATATAAGTAAAGTGCGTTTTGTCACAAGATATGTCAATTACATAAAAATATGAACCTAACAAGAATAAATTTCTTCTCTTATTAGTTTAACCTTTGGATAACACTCTTCCAAGAACTTATTACTAAAAGCCCTTTCTCATGGAAGATATATATTTACAATGCCAAAAGCCCTTTTTATGAAAGGCAAAATACTAAAAGTCATTCTCATGGAAGGCAACATCACTCAAACTTGGCTAAAATCTAAAAGAGCATTACATGGGTAAATCATTTAAGTGCATGATTAAAGGGACAAACTTAACCAACCGATGCGCACGGCTGGACATGCTCTCTCTCCCTCCAGTTGCACCCGTTTTTCCCTTTCAAATATGAAGGTTGCTGAAATGTCTAAGTCCACTGTTGTTCTACGGTTGGAGCCCCAAACTATGAAGATAAGTCATTACATTTTACCTTCAAACTTGTATTATTAAGTATATTTTATTCATTATCATTATACCACTCAACTAATGTTATTATACTGCTGGAATGTCATCAGTTCGTTATTGTTATATGGCTAGAGCCACAAATCATACAAAGTACAAAGTGATGCTATACGGCTAGAGTCAGAAACACATAAGTCAATATTTCTCTATCTTCAAGATTACATTATTAAGTACATGTTAATTCATTATTATTGTACCGCTGGATGCAAGTTACTTTAATATTATCTCATTATTTAATGAAACCTGATCACACTAATGCTTCATTAATGAACATATATATATTAATAAATTGATCTACCATTGTTGGACATGTTATTCGGACATATACCACCAATGGACATATATTACTTGGACATAAACCATTGTTGGATATATATTACTTGGACATAAACCATTGTTGGATATATATTACTTGGACATAAATCATTGTTGGATGTGTATTACTTGGACATGGACCATTGCTAGACATACCTTATTATGTTGAACATGAACTATGAACCGCAACTAGACATGGACTATTGGACTCATCCCATTGTTGGACATTTGACACCTAATTAATTATTTTCTAACATCGGGCATCACTTAATATACATAATAATAACGTATCAACTCACCATCTAATCAAAGCTATCATGCTAAGCATATTATTTATTTATTTCAACCATTATCATGATTCTAAGACTTTGGATTTTATCTATTTTGTAGGCTTAAAAATATACCGGAAGCCATTGGTCTATGCGGCCCAATGTCGAGTTCCGGGTTGAACTCCCCAAAACAAGTCCGAGTCTAGCAAAGTCACGCCTCCAGTGAAAGACACGTGGCTACCCGCAAAAACTGCCCCTGACAACGGGTGTGGAACATAGTTGACAACAATGTACCTGTAAGGACGACACTGTGACACAAACTGTTTACTGCTATTGAGGACACTGTAGCAGGTGAGTGAATCAAGTGGAGAGAACCTTGGAATTAATGCAACCGGGAATCAGTCTCTATGGCTGGGGGTGAGGTGGGCACTGGGCACAGCTTCCTCAAAGGCTAAAGCTATTCATTTGGAAGGTGTACTGTTGTGAAATTTTAAAATACTCGCAAGTGTACAAACCGTACCGAAGTATAGTTGGACAAGAACGAGGTCAAACCCACAGGGACTTGAATGAACGTAGGAAAATTAATTAAACCTTAACCAAATTAATCCTAATCTAGTTTAATAAAAATTGGTTGTTTGCAATTAAATAAACTAAACAAATAATTAAACTAAGCAAAGATATTATATAAAACAGTAAAGAGATGTAAACAATCTAGAGAAATGAATTAAGGTTTTGGAATCCGTCTTGTAAGTCATATCAGCTTATATTTAAGATCATTAATTTTTCCCAACTCAATACATGATAATCTAGAAATCAATCTTGCTATCATGGAAAATATTCTCATTAAAATCCTTATTTTAAAAATCAAAAGCATGTTATTCTTCACTTCTTAAGTATAAAATTAAATCATCAATTGTATCCGTAGCCAAACAAATCACAAGATATATCCAATTCTAAAAATCAAATCATAAATTGTATCCATTGACAGACAAATCACAAGCGATATCCAATTTTATAATCAAGAATTAATAAACCAAGCATTCAATTAATTAAGACGAATCCTAAATCATGAGAAAAACATGATTGAACTCATATCTAGAATCCCATCTTAGTCAATTGATATGAAGCAAGAACAATTTAAATCATTAAAGAACAACTATTGTGGATAAAATCAAATCACATAAATATTACTGATAATCCTTAACAAGGTTTCATCCTCAACCCTAATTATAAATTTAGCTATTCATAATAATTGAAAGAAAACACAAAAATAAAATACTAAACATTAAACTAGAAAAATAATTAAAACTAACTGTCATGGAAGAGGTAGCCGCAACTCTCTATACATTCAGTCCTCAGCCCTAGCACTAGCCTCAGCCCCCCTGAATTTTGCCCTAAAGAGCCTTTAAATAGGTAAAGGAATCCTATTACAAGTTGAATTCCCGTTTGGAGAAAATCCCAGATTTTTAGGCTTCACTTAACCGACGATTTTGGCCCATTTAATATCAGAATTAGGACTTTTGATAAACTACAAAGTTATATCCCTTTAAGTTATCTTTCTATCCCAACTTGAATCATATTGATTGGATGTCTGAGCCGAAAGTTATGCCAAAAATACTAACTGATGCGCAGGCTGGAATCCTAATCCGAATTGGACTTGGATTTGGTGCAAAATTTCCTTTGATTCCTTGCTCCAGTTGGACTTAAATTTAATTGGGTTGGTCTTCTCTTGAATTCATGCCTGGTTGGACATAAGTTGGCTTGATTCAATTGGCCTAGCCCCACTTTGCATGTGAAGCCCTTGTTACCTGCAACACAAAGATATTATATAATCAGTCACAAAATAACATAAAAGTAAAGCTAAATATGTAGATATGTGAGTACTTTATTGTATATATTTCATGCACATCATGTACAGTACAAGGGTGCTTTACCAACTCCACTAAGGCATTTTCGTAAACATGTTTTGGGTCCGGCTCCCCTCCCCTCCCGTTTGGAATCCTCAAGTTTTCTCTTGTTTTTGTCTAGATGAGTGGCACGTGGCAAATGACACATCCAAAGATTAAAAACCACCCACGTCAACTATGATTTTTCTCTCAATTTTTTGGGTCATTCTTTCCGACTCTCTGTCTGCCTCTTTCTAGCTATCTCTCCAACATTATCACCGGCACTTGAGTAAAAGTGAATTCTAAATGCTAAGAGAAAACCCAAGATTTTTTTTTTTTTTTTTTTTTTGGACAAAACCCAAGTTTGCTTTATTTTAAATCTCAATATACAACTGAACTTGAGAAAAGCAAAGCGTGGAGGAATAAAAATCAATTGAAGTATTTGACGTTGAATAGATTTAGCCATTCGGGGATAACGTGTTGGGTCTTCAATAGCCCAAATCAACAAGAAATATACAGTAAATTATGCGGTCAAACAATTGCTCAAAACAATAGGAAAAAAAATGATAAAACAAAATTAAAGAAATTTAAAACAAGAATGGAGATAGAACAAATGATGGTTTTACAAGCAGAATGAAAATGGCTTTACAAACAGAGGACAATAATCTGCACACCCACCTTGCACAATAGAGCTTCCTTGGCTTTTGGCAGAAAGATATTTTATTCTTCTTTGATTTTCTCATCTATTGTCCTGCTTTTACCTTCTTCTTTTTTTTCTAGAAAGTAATGATCTTGGCGCCTTTGATTCTTAGGCGAGTGGGACGATGTTAGAGAGATAGGGGCAAAAACTTAAGAGAAAGGAGAGAGACCCAAAAAATTGAGAGAAAGTCATAGGTGACGTGGGTGGTTTTTAATCTTTGGATGTGTCATTTGCCACGTGTCACTCATCTAGATAGAAAGGGGAGAAAACGTGAGGATTCCAAACGAGAGTGGAGCCGGACCCATTTTATTATGCCTGCAGCCACTGAGCCATTCACTACACCCCATTTTACTAGTGAAGCTGTAGATCATGTTTTATTTTGGTTTATATGTAATTTGGGTGTGGGAGCTCAGCTCAGTATAGTTAGACTTCTTAAATTGTTGATGTCAAGGAAGAATAGTTGCTAGACTTTAGCCTTTAGGCTTGAAAAACTTATAGGTTTGGGCTAGGACTGGAAACGGGCTGCATATAGTCCTAGACACTAGCCCAAATTATTGCCCCTTTTATTCATGCATAATGCCTTTTAACTCTTTGTAAACTTTGTAGCCAAAAAAAAAAAAAAAAATCCCCAACAGTCAAAGAGTTTTTTTTTTTTTTTAAACGATGTAGGAGAACTTCACTCATAATAGTTGCACGTTACAAAGTATACTGTACAACAATACTCACTATTAATTAAACTTTTACAGGCAACTAATCCCACCCGCCAGAACCAGTTATCGGGTAATCCATGAGCTTTTCACTCATGACAAGCTAAGCAGTTTACCCTCAGACTTACAAAAACTTACAATCCATTTTAGAGGTTGATAAAGGTTTTTTTTTTTTCCTTTAAGATAATTTGATAATTGAGAGACTTAAACCTTAGATGTTGTCATTGAAAACACTAGAAGGTATCAGTTGAACTATAAAGCTTCTAGCTGTGAAGGATTAAAATTGAATGGAATGAGCATTTTTTTATAGAAATGAAGAGGAATAAAGTATTCATCTTTATTGTTTGAACATTTTAAAATAAATAAAAGTGATCTTATTTTAGAGTAACATAAGAAGATATATATCCTTTTATAACATAGTATTTACTACTATGAAAAACTACCCCGTGAAAAAGCAAATCATGTTAAGCATGGAAAATAATCAACTATTCTTAACGAACCTAATCCTAAAGATTCACGAGTCGGCTTCAAAAGAAGAAAATTCACGAGTCAAATTAAATCATAGCATATATGAAAATAATCAAATCGAGCAAACTAAGCAATTTAATCAAAACATGACTTTGACCTTTGTGGGAATAGATACATATGCAAGCTATAAGTATGCGTACGTCTAATTTATTTTCCAAATTCTTCTACTCAATTAATGAATCTTTGGTATGATATTTCATACATACAAGATTATTTCTTGTAGAAAAAATAACTAAACTCCAACGGTCTAACCATGCCAATTCATGAAATACTAGAAAAAAAAAATCATTTAGGACAAAGATGGAACAATATATGTATATATATATATATATATATAGAGAGAGAGAGAGAGAGAGAGAGAGAGAGAGAGAAATCACAGAATAAAATTTGTCTTGCTTAAAGATTCTATAGGTTTCTTGACTTCTTGTACCAGCCCCTCATCGTGGACAATCATGCTTAGCGTGTTGGTGTAAATAGAATTTAAAGAAAAATAGAGTTTTGACAAAGGTAGAAGTCAAAATGCCGAGAAATTATACGTTCTTCATAGTAGACCACGTCATTTGTCCACCATTCCACTAAAAAAATCCCACTTATTTAAAATTGCTAAATCAATAATCAGTTTCTGTTTTTTTTTTTTTTTTAAATTCTGACTGGGCAATTTTAAACATGTGAGAGTCTTTTAATAAAATGGCGGACCACATCACTTATCCACCATGAAGAACTTATAATTTCTCCAAAATTCCAATCTCTTTAGCAATTGATTTGAAAATTGAGGTATAAGGTGGGTATTTAATATTTATAAGTCAAAACTAGGGTTTAGAAGTGTTCCTGAAGAATTTAGATTTTATATCCTCCTAAACAACTAGATGGGGCCTAACAAAGAGATTAAATTATTAATATGGACAGTAGGATTTTCAATTTTCTTATGCACCCTTAATAGATGCTTATACACCCTGTGACATGTGGATATCATTGTTGCTCTAACTATAAACGGATATATCTCGCTTATTTTAAATTCAAATTGGGTTAAATTTATGTCATTTTTTAAATCACAACTATCTATTTTTTCATTAAACAAATCTCATTAAGAAAAGGAAAAAAAAAAACTTCTGATTGAAAATATATGAGCAAATGAGTGATCATAGTCATTTTTCAACAGCGTTTTAAGCAATTTCAAACACTTTTGAATTGCAGTTACTTTAGAACTAATAAAAATACTTCAATTATTCATGGTTGACATTTGTCAAGATCTTCATTCGGGCTAGGGAATTAATTTAGTTCACTAGATGATATAAAATAAAGTGTCTACATTTGTAAATGAATGGTCTGAGGTTTTTAGATGAATGCTCTTCTACATCTTGTGAGTTTTATAGTTGAATTTTTGAAGCAAATAGATGCTTTTTCTTTTCTTTTCTTTTCTTTTTGTTGGAAACAACGTTGTAGGTTCTTAAGCTTCATGATTACTGATTAGATTTTCTTCTTATTTTGAGCTGTTAGGTATAATGCAAAACTTTGTTTTTAATAAATAATTTTGTAATTCAAATTTACATATGTAAATCTTACAATACTCGATTTATTGATGCGTGAGCTCCTCCACCAATCATGCGCAAAAATTTGATTTTAACAATTGTGCACATCCCGCATGGAGCGATGGGTGCTAAGACTTTTTTATATACACCAAAAGATTGCATATACCTAAAAAGTCAAAAACGACAAATAAAAAGTTTTTGGTTTTGGACAAAAGTTTTCCACGGTTTACTTGCAAGAAAATCATATCCTTGAATCTTTACTTTAAATTTACAAGAAAGGCTCCACTCCTAAAATAAAATTCAAAAATCAAAAGTACATATATTATGAGCTTTTTGACTGCTACAAACTCCCATGTGACATAAAAGAAAGTTGTCTAAGACAATCAAAAATGTGAAAAACAACTTCCCTCCAAATCTGTCACAATAATACCAAAGGACTATAAATTTTACTTTATAAAATTTACAAATTGATGTAACAATATATATAATTAACATGAACATTTGAAACATGTTAATCACATTCATTATTACCTCAATTTATAAAATGTATGCAGTAAAAGTTGTGTGAACCTTAATATTTTTCAAAGTTTGCAATTAAAGCCTATAGGCAAGCAATAGGCTCCTTCAAAAGAGTCCGAACCCGGCCCACTCAGCATCATTCACGGGTCGGGGCGACGACTGGTACGACGAGAACGACGAAGACATTGGTGAATTACGGAACGGCGAGAGCGACCTCCGGCTTGAAACAGACCACCTAGACAAGACCTCAAGATCCGAACTATAGTCGGGTTCGGACTCGGGTCTGGGTTTCTGGAGCCTAGTCTTCGCCGACTTCCTCTTCAGGAAAGAAGACAAGAAACACCCAGGTGCAACAACCTCGGGCCTCAGAAAGCTGGCGGGTCGGTCAAACCGCCAGCGCTCGGATCGGGTCCTGGAAGACGAGCGAAAAGAGCGGGTTCGGGGCTCCATTGGAGGCACGAAGTGAGACCTGGATGGTGGGGGCCTAAGCTTTTGCGGTGAGAACGAAGGTGGGGTTGGTAATGGTGAAATTTTACGATGATTGTAGTCACGGGGTTTTGGTAGCTCTGGTGGTGATTGTTGTCTTTTATGTTGCTGTTGTTGAACATGTTGTTGTTTTGGAACACCAGGTTTGATCTCCCACTTGAATGGTATAGCACCAGGTTTTGTACACGATTCATCTATTGCCATTCTTTTCTTGTTGTAAGGTAAACTACTACGATTATGATAAGAGTTGGGAGTTGGGTTGGTTCTTTATATAGGAAGTGAAGGTGAGGAAATCGAAAGTCGGATTCGGCGAGATTGGAGGCAAGAAGGGGGCGGTTTGGTGGGCCAACATAGAGAGGGAGTGACTTTGGTTTATATAATGACAAAGAATTGTAATCATGCTATAGGAGAAAGTTAAGAAAGAACTAAATTTGGTTTAAGTGGAAGATTCAAAGGTGGGGGGATGAGATGGGATGAGTCATGAAGATGGTGTGACTTTTTCTAGCAGTTTAGTGAGAAATTTTTCAAATTTTTCTTATATTTTTTTATTTGATATAAATTTTGAAAAGCAAACTATTGGTTTATATATTTAAGAAAATCAAAGATCAATAGTTATATCATCAATCAAATGTTTAAATTTTAATCTTTTATGGTCTAAAATTATACATGAAAAATAAGTTTATTGATCAATTAGTAAATAATATCCAATTTGAACAAAATTTTACATGTGGTAAGAACATAAAAAACATACAATCTGAGGATTAGATTTTCAAAATTCACATTCAATAAATAAATATAAGGAGAGTTTGAAGGGTTTCCTTTTCCATATTTTTTGAGGAAAAAAATCATAGTTAAGCTCCATACTTTTAGTTTCTCAAAAAAAAAGTCCATGCTTTTTAAATAAGACAATTTGTACCCTAGAATTTTATGGATATAAATTTCATGTGTAAGGTTGGGATTTTTTGGGATCTTATTTTGGGTACATTTATAAATGTGTCAAGGTTTAAAGTGTCTCATTTTCAGTCCAAAAAAAAGTGTCTCATTTAAAAATAAAGTCTTTAATGTGTTCTAATGATAAAACCGTATGTTTTTATTTTGTATTTTCCCCTAATATTTTCATTATCAATTTATTTATAATTTTTTTTAAATCTCATTTTCCTGATTTACGTATAATTTATTACCTTTAAAGTTTAAATAGAAATAGAAATAAAACATCAAAATAAACTCATCAACCACTTTCTAAACTTCGTGGAGTAGTGGCATCCGAATGCCAATATTAGGTGGGAATTTATTTTCAAGTTCTATTGCCATTGTGTTTGTGAATAGGTCATCCATTACTGGATCAAATAGAAGAATTCATGATTCTATAAAAATAAAAATAAAAAGAATAATTCTTGATTTGCCTCATGTCATGCGCATGAGATTAAGATCCTGTACAATACTTTATACTTCTATACATTTTTTACTTTTATTTCTTATATCAACAAAATTAATGTACTGTATAATAATTGTACAGAATCCAAATCTCTATTCATAAGTATGCATGTCAATTAATCCACTAAAATGCTAACATGACAAGCTACTAGTACATACAAGTGTCATTGTAATTAATAATTATCATATACATTTAATATATGTATTCTTTTCTTTTTTTTCCTTATAATACGGTGGATTCAAAAATTGTCTAGGACCCACATAATGTGATGTGTGGAAAATATATATGTGTGTGTTATATTTTTTTCATCACAGCCATGAAAGTCTCTTTTGGATAACTAACTTGAAGATCAGATTAGGCTTCATGGTCAAATTGTGAAAGAGATCGAACATGATATGCTCTATTTACGGAACAATTTGAAACCACAGGTGTAGGCGGTTTTCTGTTTGGTTTAAATATAACAATATCACATGGCATCAAATAGTAATGACACGTGCGACATTAATTACATTACATTTGTTGGTAACTTCTGTCACTTTTCGTTTTTTTGGTGCAAGGTCCTCATCAACTCACATTACATAGAAACAATCTCACATGTTATAGTAACTGCATCACATTTTTTTGGTAATTTTATGTTATATTCTTTTTAATTCCTTTTTTGTTTAAATTCATTATTATATAGTCACATTTATAGTAATAAAATTTTCAGATCAAAAAAGGTAGTAATAATTTGATATTGGATAGTAACGTCACATTACATTTCTTTTTCGTCTCTTTTTTTTTCCGTTTAAATTTCTTATATAGTCAAATATATCTTGCTTAGTAAACTTTTTTTTATTTTTTTCTCTCCTAATTAAGATAACTTTAGGGCAAACTAAGAAATGAGAGGCCAGGACCTTCAATAATTTTACTCTTTTATTTATATTGTAAGGTAACTCCTTGCTTTTTAATATAAATATGTGTGCTTCCTTTTCGTCAATATATTTAATACTAGTTTTTTTTTTTTCCCTCAAAATTTTAGTGGGTTGTAATATATCCAAAGCACGTAGCCACATATATGTTTTTATTCATCTTTTTTAAAAAAAAAAATTGTGTCAAATAATTAGTAAGGATTAAAAGAACAACCTACCAACTTGTTTACGATTAATTACTTGTTTTTTGTATTTACTCTACAAACATTTCCACCGCAACTATGGAACAAGTTTTTTTAATCATGAATAATTTTGACAAAATTAAGCTTTGCAACAAAAAGAATGACAATTTTCTAAAGGTCTCTTTAATTTATATATTAAAGAGAAATTGTTAGGAATTTTAGTACATCATCAATCATATATAATTTTTGGAATTTAATAGAATGTCAAGTTCCATATTTTTAAATGATTGATTAGAAATGTAGATAGATTCAATTAATTTGTGTCTTTTTTTATTCAAATTATTTTAATACTTTGTTTTATTTTGCATATAATTTGAAATCTGAGTACATTTGTTATTTTTTTAGTTTGACGCAATTTGTTATTCATACTTTAGTCCCCGAAGCAAAAAGTTTTGGTTTTGTCTCTATGATGCGATGGGGGAAAGTAAAGGTAACCGCTTTTGTTTTTACTAAGAGGCTTAACATTTCATTATTAACTTATCTATACTTTTTTTTTTCAAAATTCTGTGTTTAATTTCGTGCTTTACATATCATTTTTATTTTAAACAAAAATAAACCTACCAAAATAAATTCTTCCAACAAACACTCTATTTCTTGGTTCTTGGAGCAGCAGTATCCAAAAGCTGATCATATGTTGAAATGTATTTCTAACACCATTGTGAATACAGCATGTACATTATTAGGAGAAGGTGTTTAGTATCACCGGTATATATCAGACCCCTCTCGCTCCTATTTGAGAGGAATTTCATATATGATATATTACAATGACATAAAATAAAAATGTTATATCTTAATATCACACATGAATTAAGTGTAAATTTAATCATGTGTATATAAATTTTTAGGCACTCTCTCCTTGCAAGCCAATTTTCAAAGGTGAGTTCTACCTATGAGTTTGTATAAAAAAAAACTACCATTACTCAATGAAATAGAAGAATATCTAGGCAATTGTGAGTTAAATGATGCAAATATAAAATGTAAGAATAAGTTCTCCATGGGGACCCTATTGAAACTTGAAGTCCTTTTTCAATAAGAGTAACTTGAATATCATAATAGCTTCAAGGTCAAAATACTCAACTTATTGTGAAAGGGAACGAACATGATCTCATTGATATATATATATATATATATATATATATATATATTTTTTTTTTTTTTTTTTTAATTAATACTCTAGCCTAATCTAAGTATATATGTGTGTGAAACTCCCTCCTAAAGACTTGAACTCTGGTCCTTACCTCCCATAGCCCACAAACACTTATATTATGGAGTGATTATTGCACCAAAGATGCACGGTGGTGATATGGAAAAATTTTAAACCTTAGGTGTGGGCGGCCATAGATAAAAAATTTTAAATCAATTTCAGCTCGTAATGAAGTTAAATTCAATTTGTGCTTCTTTCTTTCTCATTTCCAAATCAAACTATGTTATTTAAGTCCGCAATCGTAGGATCAATATTTGAATCAATTTTGTGGGCTCATGATGTTGACGTGAAAGACTCGAATTATTGACTATAAACACATATCATTGTCCTACTATCAAGATTGCGACAAGAGCGTTCATAGTTTTTTCCACTAACTACTTGTAAGTTTTAATAACTAACAACTAGTAATAAATTTCAGCGTGATGCTGAATGCTCTTTATTTTCAGTTTCCTGTATGCCTAACAGAAAACAAACATGGTGAGCCTGTCCTTTAATAATCAATTACCCACTCTTCCATCCAAGGCACCGGCTTTGAGAGGATTTCCATGTGTAGCTAAAAACATGTTATTGAGAACAAGTACAGTGGCACACAGCCATCATCAAATAGGTGTATTTACTACTTAGTTTTAGACATGTTTTCAAAAATCGAATCAGAACAATCAATTTAACCAAGAACCGAACCCTCAATTGATCAGGTAAAAATGGCCAAAACTGGCGGCTCAACCAATAAAAATTGAGAACCGAACCATTTTTTTGGTTCTTTGACCATTTTGTTCCTAAAACCATGGTTTTAGGTGAAGTGTCTAACTCCCTAACTTCAAAATTTCCAAAATTATTCTATACTTCAGAAGGAATATTCTCTTTTCAAATGAAAGCTAGGCCTCCCATGAAATTATCTAGAAAACTTAATATTATATAAGAGAGCAGCATTACTTCCTAAGTACTAAATAAAGGGTTTTTTTTCCTTTTCTTTTTCTTTTTTTGGTAAAAAGATTTGACAAGTACTTTTAATTCTTGAAGGGCATGTTTAGAGTCTTTAGACACGTCTTGAACTCTTAGGTTGTGAGACTTAACATATATTGAACTCTCATTACATCAGGCATAAGAAATTGTTACAAGGAAAGAAAACATTAGAAGGAACAATTCCTCTGTGGATGCCAAGTTTCCTTTCAGCATTTGGCTACTAAAAGATTTTTCGGTTTGACAGATTTAACATCTCCAAAAGTTGAATAAATTGTCTCTACATGAACTGACAACAAGCTGTATTGAAGTTAGAGTTGCCAAACTACCTAGCACTCATAAGAGAATTCTTGTGGCATGTTACAAAGAGCTCTCATTGTATTGCCAGCTACATCAAGCAGCTGGAGGTACTCATCTGCACCATCAACAAGACACTGCAGATTCACAAATGGAAAAAGTAAGAACTGTTAAATCCCTTTGAGCAAAGTGAGCAAACAGAAATACTAATCTCACAAACTAACCATCAACATTAAAACCATATTACATAGATAACTTTTTTTTTTTAAAAAGCCAAGTAGTCATGGATAACTGGATCATCTTACAAGTTACTCTAAAAAAATAAGAAAAAGATCCAATTACAAAAAGTTTTCGGGAGCAGATTTCAAAACAACAATACTAGGTCAATTAATTGAGAAAGGTGATAAATAGGCCCTAGGCCATTCAGAGAGAAAGCAGAGGTTCTAGGATGCAAACTAGAAGTTAAAGCTTCTGAAGAGTATCTTATCTTTTTGGATTATGTTTTGCCTTCAGAAAACATCAAAAATTCAAAAATATAAGAGCTAATTGTATATGATATGCACAACTTCTTGACTAGGAAGCCACCAACATTATGACAAAGCTCAATTCATTTTAAACCAAAATGATATCAAATTCAAACTCATAATTCTGAACTCTTGGCAAACTCTTTAGTAAAAATAGCAACCTTATCTGCTTCGCCCAATTTCTTGCAAATTCTGGCCTTCTGTTCATCTGATATGTCATCTGCCTCAACAACCACCTCAAGTAACTGGGAAAAAGAATTCTATTAATAGTATCTTTATCTAGCAACTGACAATAGTAAAGAACCACCAGTAGAAGTAGAATCATGAGACCTGAGAAAGCATCTGAGAGACCGGATATCCCTCTGCAATTACATTATTGACTTCCTTGTTTGCCAAATCAAAGTCACCGCTTTTGCATGCTATAAGAAATGCCTCAACGACCTCTTGTGGTACCACCTAATACATTGAGATTTTACATCAGCACATGGCAGGACTTAAACTGATGGAAAAAGTCAAAGATCAGAAAAAGTGCTTAGTATTTTTATCACTTGCAGATAAGTTACACCAAAACAAATAAAAGAAATCAAATGTTCCTATGATGCTACAACTTGCACTGATTCATTTTCACATCAATAAATCACAGAACTGGCTCCATGGAGTTGCCATGACAGAAATCATGCAAGCATGAAATGCAGTGATGCAACTTCAAACATATTGCACCCAGCCTAAAACATCATGTTCATTTTGTTGCAACCAAAGGAGCATGATCACCGACACAACACAGGACTTGGTGATTTTTTCTTTTTTGATAGGTACATGGCAGTTAATTAATTAATTTATACTTTTATATGTATCTTATAATTTTAAGCATATCTTATGTTAAAGAGTGATAACAATTAAAAACATTGCAACTAAACTTTGTAATAATAATCAATGATAATAATTACAACTCTTTAACTTTTAGGTTTCGTTTGGTTGGGGGATGTAAAAGATTTAGTTTTCCCTCATGTGTTTTTGGTTGGGTGTGGAAAAGTGGAGGGATGGAAAGCTCTTTTGTTTGATTGAGTTGAAAAATAAGAGGATGGAAAATGTAGTTTGTTTAAATTTACCCTCATGCTCCTATTAAATTAAAATAAAATACACATTATATTTTTATTAAAAAATTGTATATGGGTGGACACTTCATTATTAAGAATAAATAAAGAAATAAAGATCAAAAAAAAAGAAAAAGAGAGAAATAACAGAAGAAAATGACAAAAACCAAAAGAAAAAGAACGTTGTGTAGTTTTTGTTCCCCTTTTCTCTCCCATTTTCCTCCCTCAACCAAACACCCTCCCATACCATTTTCTCCCCACTTTTCTCTCCCTCTTTTCCATCCCCCAATTTTCACCCTAACCAAACACACTCTTAAGTGCCTAACACTATTCCCTATAGCCATTCAGCTTTGTTTTAACCAAGAGAAATAGAAAGAAGAAGCATTAACTCAATTCAGTCAACCAGCCCTTGAAAAAAAATTATGCAAAGCTTCAACAAGCATTAACTCAATTTGATGAAGCCTCTAGCTCTTGAACCTTTCCTAAACAAAAGTAAATTAAAAAAGAAATAAGAAAAAGACAGAACAGATGGAGCATGACAACAAACAGTGAGAGCCGATGGGCTAAGGCCAGCACTGATGCTGCGAGAGCAATGCCGATGTGCCAAGACGAGCATCAATGGTACCAGTTCCGATGTGTCGAAACCAACACCAATAGCTTTGCCAGAGTGCAGTTGTAGAACTACAGCAACCAAATCAAGAGAGAGATGGGCCAAGACCAGCAGCAACTTGGTCAAACATCCCACTTTTTTTCTTTCTTCTTTTAAAAAATGATAAAAAAAGAAATACATAGCCGTGTCACAACTGTGTCCCATATGTGTCTTTGACAGTGTCCAGTATTATATTGCCCAACACCACACACACTTATCGGACAGGGACACTGAGCTTTTTGTCATTTCCATGCTTCCTAGGTTGCAACTTCACAAACTAGCATGCTCAAGCACAAGGCTCTTTGACCTTAATAACAGTTTTGATATGCCTTACCAAAAGTTACAAAAGATAATCCCCCAAAAGCCTAAAGCAGCCACAAGGCCCACAATTATATCTACTCTTGAGCCTTTCAGGTACATTTTCCTTTAATAGACACATTATGTATGCATGCATGCATATGTATTTAAACATGTTTCTATATGTATTAAGACAAGCAGAACCTTTTAAAACTTCATCATAGCTTACCCCAGACACGCTAATCAGGTCCTTGGAAGAAATGGATGATCCAAATAATCGCGCAGCAGACTGAAATTTGCCAAGACACAGAATAAAATAAATTAATTAATCATATACCACATATTAAAGCTCCAACTCGGTGTCCAAGGGACAGGTAGCAAAACAATTAGATGATGAGGAAAAAATGTCATAATTTCAATACTATGGTATAAACAATTGAGACACAGCTTTGCCAAGTCTGCCTTCACCATGGCATATAAATGATCCAGGAGAAAATTCTTATTCTCACATTAAAACAATATAGGACGGCACTATTCATAAGAGAAAGATTTGTTTCTCCAAGATCTAATGTACTTCAATGCGACTTTTCTCATTCAAGTTCCATTTAAGAGCCCAAGATGCTACACAAAACCAAAGTGAAGTCCTCCCTTTATTAATTGTCCCTTAATGGACCAACATCCACATAAAACACAAATTTGATAGATATGAATCCAGTGATCATGCTTACAGTATACATTGTATCCTTCAAAGAAACTTTAAAGGTACATGCTTCAAATCAATCAGTTATGGTAACCAAAAGATCTTAGTCTCTAAAAATTGGTATAGTCCCCTGTAAGAGTATCTAGGTTGGTCATTTAGAGAAAATGTAGTCAAATGAGTCTTCCAGGTATACTCTGTCTCTTAGCCACTTAAGAATTTAGGATTTAGAAATTCCATGTAAATACCAGTATTTTGACAAAAAGAACTATTGATGCAGGAAAGGCAAAGAAATATTTATTTTAATTTTGTTTTATTCAATTTTGGAAGCCAATTGTATTTTATTTTGGGTCCTAGTAGTTAATTAGGTAAATAGTATTTTTCTAATAAAAAAAAGGTAATTAGTATTTTTATTTTATTTCCTAGTGGTTATTTTGTAATTCAATCATTTGGTTTTCCCAAGTCCATTAGAATTAGGATTTTATAAGTCAAGTAGAATTATGTTTAGTAGTCTATATAAGTATAGTATAAAATTTTACAGTTTGATTGATTAATAAAATTTCTCTCAGACTTTTCCAATGGTTTGGTGCTGACTACAACCCACCCTTGGTGTTGACTCCAAGGGGTTTGTACTCTCTTGCTTGGTGCTAACTCCAAGCAAGCTTAGGTGTTGTCTTCTAGGTTGCCTATCCTTTATTTTTTTGCTCTTCATTTATTGTTGCGTCATTTTGGTTTGTCCTGCATCATCTACACTTTTAATCCTCCATACAGAAAATTTTACATTGATAATTACTAGTGGTTTAATTCATTATTATCAATTAAATAAGTTTATGCAATGTCATCCCGAACACACAACAACAAAAAATTTTAATTAATGTAAAGCA
This sequence comes from Quercus aquifolioides, assembly GCA_019022515.1. Lineage (NCBI taxonomy): Eukaryota > Viridiplantae > Streptophyta > Magnoliopsida > Fagales > Fagaceae > Quercus > Quercus aquifolioides. The sequence continues at coordinate 37,066,334 of CM032335.1, read as the reverse complement.
TTGAAGAAAAAGCTAACAATATTGGAAACACAACAGTAAATCATGGTGCATGATGTATATGTGAGGGTGCTCAAAATGCACGAGGTAAATCAATATTTTAAACCACAGGGTTTCAAAAGTAAATATTGAAGAATTATCTGCCTCACAGGTTGGGATTGCTTCATTGATGAAGCATAAAGCATAAACAAAAAGGCTGGAGCACCAGTACATCAAGAATAGACCATTTAAGATGTCAAGTGATAGAAAAGTGAGGAATTTGGCTCTTTCTAGTGTTTATAAAGCCAAATTTAAAAACTTTTTGCACGAGCACATAGAACAAATCATAATATTCATGTAATTAAACATATAAAATAGGAAAAATACAAACCACTTCTCACCTGCAAGTATGTAATAGCCCGACGAAGATCACCCTGTGAAATAGAACTTAAGGTTGAAAGAGCCTACAATTACACATCATACTGATGAAGTTAGAAAACTTAACACCAGTGCACTAATGAAATCTACACTGGAAACCATTTCAAAATACAAACTCTAAGACATCATGTTTACACCTCAGCATCCAGATTGAGGCCTTCTTCATTGCAAATATGCAATATACGAGTAGTCATTATTTCTTCTGAAAGTGGCTTGAACCTGAACTTTGCACACCTTGAAGCAAGTGGTTCTATGATCCTACAAAAAGGACAATCATGTAAATCATAAAGTTCATGGCTCACCTTCAATCATCCAGATATCAATGTAAAATTTTAAAAATAAAGACTTATCCACATTCAATTAGGTTTCATGGTCCTTTTGAATTGAATAAGAGAAACTTCCAGAAATATAAGAACTTGTTTAAGTCCTCATCAATCACCACTGACTTTAGCTCTACTTAGTTTGACTGAAGTTCACACAAAATATTCTCATGCGGCTCTTTAATGATATGAGTTTCTTTATTCTCTTTCCCAGGATTAAAATGTAATTTAAGATAATAAAAAAATTGTCAAAGATAAAATCAAGAGTAATTTATTAAGAAAAAAAATATGAAAAACATGTTGTGGTTTATATTTTTCATTACAATCAAGTCACCAACCTGATCCTTATCTTTTGCTCTCAGTTAATTAAAAGGAAAGCAAGTGAAGACATACATGAGTTATTCATTTTCAGTTATGATATTATTTTTTCTATAGTTTGGCATGCAACAAATAAATGAACAGGAATCAATGAAATATCTCACTGATGATAATGAAGATTCTAAAATTTCCTAAGACTTATGAAGCAGAGTATACATAAACTGAACCTCTAACACAACTACAAGTTGTATTAGGAAATTCTATGATACACAAGTCATTACATTAGAAAACTGTGGCTGTCATTCCTATTATTATAAATAAAGATTATAATTCTAATTACAATCTATGGTGATACCAGAAATCATAGATCCTGTAATCTTGGACATATCCAAGTGCTCTCTCACGTCACTTTTTATTGGATAAATTTGTCCTAACAGGACATAAAACAGATCAAGTTGTAAAATAAAGCTCACCTGCTGATGTAATTACATATAAAAAAGAATCTTGTAACTTTGGAGTAAGTTTCCATAGTACGCCTCAGGGCATTCTGTAATGTAGAATATCAGTTGTGTGGCACCCAAAATACCTTTTACTAGAAAAAACAAAATGCATAGGAAGCATGCCTGAGCATCTTCAGTCATTGAATCTGCCTCATCTAGAATTATAATCTTGTATGGCGGACATGGATAACCCCTAATGTATTGTACCAAAAAAGAAATAAAAACTCGTTAAATCCAAGCAGAAGAAAATGTAAACTGAAATGGGAATATAACAATTGTTATGAGTACACACCCTTGACGCTGACCAGAACCTACAGCCACAGCAGCAAAACCCTTGATCTTTGTCCGAACAACATTGATGCCACGGTCATCACTTGCATTCAACTCCAGCACCCTGGACTTGTAGAGCTCAGGGCTGCAATACATAGTGGTTTTATTACATAGGGAAGACCAACAAATTGAGGCTAGCAAGTCCACTAAGATGATGGTATTATGCTGTCAAGATGACAGCAAACATGCTCAAAAAAGCTCTAATAGATCAGATTTCCAGATAATAAGTCAGGTATTTTAGATTTTATTATGTCAATAATCTAGAAAAAATTGATTTGCAGACAGGTAAATATTCAATAATGCAAATTGTCATATCAAGGCTGAGTGACGAGAAGAGATATGACAGGTTAACTGATTCATTGTGCCAACTCCCAAACTATAGATGGTATGGGTTTTATGATTTGTTTTTAAAATTGAGACAGAAGGTCTATCATATTCCAATTTTTTTTCCATTACTAAGTTCCTGTAAATATTTTCCAGAAATAGTTTTGCCTATAACGCTTCATGTGTCTCAATGGATTTTTTTTTTTTTTCATGAAGCCCCGTAAAAAATATTTTGATGTTTCTTCCAATTTAGTCACACATAAATAACCCAAAAAAAAACTTCTTGTATAGAAATTTTACCATTGAAACTTACAGATAAATGCTGTACTTTTAAGCAAAAGTGGGGCTTATACAAACGGTTGGGAACAACCAGAGACCTACTCTCCTAATATTCCCCAGTCAATATTTCATATATCACTCCCTCCTTTAAGAGGTACATATCTATGGCATTGAATGGGATAGCCAAATGAAAATGTTGATATGCTTTAACAGCTTTACGGGGGTGTGCTTCGTTGTCAGGGATCTAAAGCCAATGGTAACATGTGTGTTCAATTTTTATTCCAACAGTTTATAATCTTAACTTAGAAGCAGCATCATTGATCTTGATATAGAATTGGAACTTAAATAATAAAAAATAAAAATTGCTGTGGCCACCAAAACCAAAAGATAGTAGCACCTTTTCCATACCCAAATTGGCTAGTTACTACACAATGCGCACACGTTTGTCATGAAATCTCTACTTCCATGCTTGATAAGATTCCCTTTAGTCATCCAAGTCAATTAATATACCATCAACTTTGTTTTAAAACTTTGACAAAGCCCATTAACATAACCAAAACTCAAAGCTCAACCACTTTCTCAGCCACATTCTATCTCTTAGAATTTTTTTTTTTTTTTCTTTTTTAATTAACAAGATCCCACACCATAAAACCACATCTAGAGTAACCAAAACACATTATACCAACAAAACCCTCAAAGCATTTGTAATAATGTTCAAATTAAGTAAATGAAACTGAAATTAAAATTGAATTAGAAGCAATGGGTGGAAGTGAATAACAACCCGAAGAGCTGGTGGGCGATGGCGAGTGCGGTGGTGGTCTTGCCGGTGCCGGGCGGTCCATAGAAGAGCATGTGAGGGCACTACATGTAAATACATTATTGAAAAATAAATAAATAACACAAATTTGAGAAAAATAGGTACGAGGTTAATTAAGAAATGAGGTTTTAGGAAAAATGAAAGATTGAAGAGTGAAAGTAAGGGAAGGGAAGAGTAGTAAGTAACATTTGTGGTCTCGAGAGTGTTGGTGAGAACGCGGACCACCTCGTCCTGGTGTGCTACATCTTTCACTTGCTTTGGCCGACTGAACAACAATAATAAAAATTATTATTCTTATTATTATTATGAAAAATGAAATACTAAAAACAGTGAATAGAGAAGAGAGAGAGATGGTACTATTTTTCGACCCATGGCTGAGAGCTCTGCAAAAGTGGCGCCATTTTTCAGTGTGCGTAAAGCTAAAATTCCTACATCGCTCTCTCTCTCTCTTTATATTATAGGGCTTTGGCGGATCTATATCGCCCCCAAATGTTTTGAAATTTTTTTACTTATATTTTGTAATATATTCATATTTATAAATTTATATTTTTTTGGGGAAAAAAATAGCTCTTGACCTCTATATATATATATATATATATATATATATATTTTGTTAGGTTCTAAAGATTTAGGATTTTATGTATTTAGAACTCTAATGTGTAATATTGGCAAACCATGATCAAAACAATATGTTTAGTCTTGTTTAGGCTTGCTCAAAGTTGATTAATTATTGTAAAGTTGGAATCGAGAGGCTGCAGATGTATTGGTGCATTTCGGCCTGGCTCGATCAATCGAAGCTTAGACTTGATCGATCGAAAGTCGGCCAGATTGCGTTTTCTGCAGAGTTCCAGCTCAGCCCAAACTCTATTTAAACGTCTTGGGGTTCAAGTAAAACACTCCTATATATAAGGAAAACCCTAGAACGTTTTTGGGACTTTTGGGAGAGAGATTAGAGTGCCTCTTGTGCCTCCTTTTATTTTTAGGGTTTTGTACCTAAACCTCTCTAAGTCTTTGTTGCTCAAACATTGCTGTTTATGTGAATCTCTAGTGAGATCATTGAGGAGCTTTCCTTCACATATACTTAGGGTTTCCAAGATTCAAGATTATGTCAAGAACTTGGTAATCATTCAGTTGTAGATTCAAGAACTTAAAGATACACAAGCGGGGTGCTTGTACTTGATTGAAGAGTCCAAGAAAGAAGGAGTCCGTGGATTCGGAGCTTGCACGTGGTCGTGTCAGTAAGTTCTACTGGTGGGTAGTATTAGGAAGTCAAGCGGGGAGCTTGTAGTCCTTTTGTATGAACTTCGATTCTTTCATAGTAGATTCAGGTTAGCCTTGAGGATAGGTGAGTCAAATCATCCCCAGGTTTTTTACCGTGTGGTTTCCTAGGTGATCATATCTTGTGTTATTTATTATTCCGCTGCATTATATTATTGATATGATTGTTTGATTGTTTTAACCTAGAATTGTTTAATTTGACTAAGTAACAACTTGGCTAATTAACTAAGCTACGCAATCTGGTTGGTTTAAGGGGTCTAAATTTCCATCATATATATATTTTTTTTAAACATATAAGTATATCTATAAACAATAAACTAGCCTCTGAGTAAAGCGTGTTTAGGGTAAATTACAAAATTGGTCCGTATCATTTACATTATATTTTAATTTGGTTATTAACTTTTCAATTATGTCAATTTAGTCTCTATTCTTTTAAATGTTGTGTCAATTTAATCTTTGTTGTTATCTTTTGGATGGAAATTATTGACATGGCAAATGGTCTAAATAATAAATTATTTCTTTGTCCCATCAAGGAACATTTGTATTGCCACGTCAAATTAAGAAAATAAAACAAATTAAAATCTGCACTCATGAGATCGGAATTTTTTTTCTAAATAACAATAAATATTAAAAAATTTAGTTAGTTGTCACGTCGGAGAAGAATGTTGAAAACTAGCATCTCGAGTGTCTAAAACTCGAGTTCCAAGATAAAAATTAAGTTTTTAAGTCTTGATTTGTAAAAAAAATCCACGTAAAAATCGAGTTTTAAATACTCGAGTTCGGAAAACGCCGCTATAGGGCTTAAAAACGTCACTATAAGGCTTAAAAATGGAGTTATAAAAAAATTTAGTAGAAAAACGCCGCTATAGGGCTTTAAAACATCAGTATAGGGCTTAAAAACACCACTATAGGGCTCCCTGAACCTAGTATTGAACACTTATGAAAAAATTTTGCAGGAAAACACCGCTATAAGGCTTTAAAACGTCACTATAGGACTTAAAAACGCCACTATAAGGGCGATAAAACTAAAAAAAAATTTGCATGGAACTCGAGTTTCTAAAACTCGAGATCTATGTGGCATTTTCAAATATGGATCTCGAGTTTCTAAAACTCGAGATGTCTACTTTCCCTTATAGTTTCAAGCGTTGCCTAACTAACTATATACAAATCCTTTGCACAGCTATTCTACACATTCCCTCCATGAGATCGTATTCAACTAAAGAAGAGCATAAACTATTTTCTCAGCCCTGATCATCAACTATTTTCTAGGAAACCAAACAGAAAACAAGTAACCCATTACAATAAACGAAAGTAGAAGCAATTTTGATATTGATTTTTGCAACCCATCTGTTTCCTCTCTCTGTCGATCGTGAGTTTGGAGAGCAAAAGAGTTGTTTGGGGCACACTTCCTAGAACTTGTAGAGTCTTTGCCCAGTCATTGCATCTATATCTCAAATGTGTAATTTCCACTTTTCACACGCACACCCTTCTCTTTTATTTCTCCAAGTTCTTGTTCCCTTTTGGACACATGCAGGTATATTCATTTCAACTTTTTAAGAACAGATCACTCCTCTGCAAACCTTATATTAAATCCTTTTTTTCCTTGTTTCTTTTTACGGTCTAACTCTTGTCTTAAGTGTAGTTCTTGATGGTGCATAATAAAACCAACTCCAAATTCGTTCGTTGAGGTCGTCCAAAGGGAAGAAGGATAGACAGCAGAATACGACGATATGCTCGTCCCTCTGTGAGGTCGTCCATGTGAAGGACGACCTCCTTGTGTTCTTGACCCTTCTCTTCGTCTTTGCTTAGGACGGACTCCTCTTTTGTCTCTCACAACCGGCAAATCTATTATTAAAAGCAGTTTCTCATGACATTTATGAAAAACAGCCCAAATAAGGTAACTTCCAAGGCAGTTATGAAAGTTACCTCCTAATTTTTCAAGTTCCTCAATAATTGGGACAATTAACAAATAACTGTCCCAAGTAACTGTCCCAAGGCGTATGCTATATAAGTGTTTGTCCGCGAGAAGGTAAGGGGAGAGACATTCCTTCTTCTGATTCCAAGAAACACTTCTTTTTATTTGGAATTACAAACCCACTGACTTTACCATCGAAGGATTCTAGACCGGCCTCCACCGGTCTTCTCTGATTTTATTTGATTTTTCAGGACTCAGCCTTCAAGATCATCAACGCCCGAAGATTTTCAGCCTACTATTTCCAAGGATTCATCAGTTGGCACCGTTTGTGGGGAGGGATTTGTCGCGCTCGAACTTCATTTGTTGAGTTCTGCGATTTCTTTCTCCGACAAAGGGTTGAAATGGTTCGGACAAGATCAAGGGCTACTAGTCCAGGCCCTCAAGAGAGTAGAGATGCTTCCAGTAACCCCAATCGTGGCCAACAATCGATGTCTGCCATGCAACCATCTTCTGTCCAACACGTGCAGTCAATGGCCACTGCCATGGCAGAGTTAACTCACCAGAATCAAGAATTGAGAAGGGAGATTAATTTCATAAGGCAACGACATGAGGCCTATGGAGAAGAGCATGGACAGAGCCACGGAGATGGAAGAAATGCAGAGCCGGAAAGCTAATTAAGGGGTACTACACCAAGAAAGGTGCCACACTTGGAGAGGGAGATGGACTAGATGAGGAAAGTTATGGATGAGATGAGGGAGAACATGAGAAGAACAAATCCCGTAGAAAACCTAGTTCACCGAACAGACTCTCCCTTCACGGCTTCCATCAACGACCACCCCTTGCCTCCAAAATTCAAGATGCCTTCCTTGGATTCGTATGATGGAACGCGTGACCCGTTTGATCACATTGCTACTTTTAAGACTACAATGCACCTTCAAGGGGTTCCTAATGAAATTATGTGTAGAGCTTTCCCTACCGCCTTTAAAGGTCTGGCACGAGTCTTGCTCAGTAAAATACCCCCAAATTCGGTAAGTTCTTTTAAAGAGTTGAGCAAGTTGTTCGTTAATAACTTCATTGGGGGACAAAGACACAAGCGTTCCTCGTCCAGCCTGTTAACCATAGAGCAAGGAGAGAATGAAAGCTTGCAGTCCTTCATCACTCGCTTCAACAAGGAAGCCCTGAGCGTGGACAAGGTGGATGACAAGCTATTACTGGCGGCCCTCCATAACGGGGTTAATTCTGACTTGTTCATACATAAACTTTATGAAAAAGAGCCTCAATCCATGGCCGAACTCGTCCATTCGGCCCAAAATTTTATGAATGCGGAAGACGCGATCATAGCTAAGAAGAGGAAGAGAGCTGAGAGAATAGAAGCAAACCCCACTCGCCAGTCCGAGCAAGGTCCTAGTCCAAAGAAGGGACGAATGGAAGAAAGGAGAGATCGAGATAATAAAAAGACTGACTCTTCAGCACGGAATCAACAGTATACTCCTTTGAACGTGCCGCTCGAACAAGTCCTTAAGCAAATCAAGGATGATCCTTCCTTGAAATGGCCGGAGAAAATGAAGGGGTATCCCAATAAGCGCAATAGGAATAAGTATTGTCACTTCCATAGAGATCATGGGCATGATATGGACATGTGTTTCGATTTAAAGCAGCAGATTGAGAATCTCATAAGGCAAGGGAAGTTGAGAAACTTCCTTGGACGAGACCACAAAAATGAGAAATTGAAAGGGAAGGTAGAAGAATTATCACGACCACCGCTCGGAGAAATAAGAGTTATCATAGGGGGAAGCTCCATAGGCCAGTCGTCCAAGTTAAAGAAAGCATACCTGAAGGTAGTGCAGAGCGTCCAACTTTCTGGACGATTACCAAGAGCAAGAACCACAGACGAGCCAGTGATCACTTTCACAAACGAGGATGCCAAGAGAATTCACCACCCTCATGATGATGCTATCGTCAACACCTTGCTTATTGCTGACTACACGACCAGAAGGGTGCTGGTGGACAATGGAAGCTCGGCGGACATTTATATTATCCAGCTTTTTAGCAGATGAGGTTAGGACGAGACCAACTCCGTCCAGTGAGCTCCCCCTTGGTAGGTTTTGGTGGGATGAAGGTACAGCCCGTGGGCATTATTTCATTACCAGTAGTAGTAGGGGCATAACCGCAACAAATCACCAAGGATGTGAACTTCCTTGTGGTAGATTGTTCATCCTCCTACAACGCCATAATCAGAAGGCCCACTTTAAATAGATGGAAGGCTGTCACATCTACTTATCACATGTCGGTCAAGTTTCCAACAAAGCATAGAGTAGGACAAGTACAAAGAGACCAACTAGCAGCAAGAGAATGTTACTTGGCCATGTTGGCCATGGACGAGCAAGTTCAGGCCATGAATATTGAAGAAAAGAGAGTTATGGCAAAGCCCACTGAAACATTGGAAGATATTTCCTTAGATGAAAATAACCCTGAGAGGTGTACCAGGGTTGGGGCAGATCTAGAAATGAAGATTAAGAAGGACCTCGCCTATTTTTGAAGAAAAATATTGATGTATTTGCTTGGAGTCATGAGGACATGCCGGGTATAGATCCTAATGTCATTACCCACTGTCTGAATCTATGTCCTTCCTCCAAGCCAGTGCGACAAAAGAAGAGGGTGTTTGCCCCTAAGAGAGATAATGCTATCAAAGATGAGGTTCAAAAGTTGATCGTAGTGAAGTTTATTATCCAGACTGGTTGGCCAATGTGGTAATGGTCAAGAAGGCAAACGGTAAATAGAGAATGTGTGTAGATTTCACCGATCTAAACAAGGCTTGCCCCAAGGACAGTTACCCGTTGCCACGCATCGACCAATTGGTAGATTCCACTGCGGGTCACAAGTTACTTAGCTTTATGGATGCTTTCTCTGGATACAATCAAATAAGGATGGATGAGGCAGACCAGGAGAAGACATCCTTCGTTACCAGTCAAGGCCTGTTCTGTTATAAGGTGATGCCCTTCGGTTTGAAGAACGCAGGGGCAACATATCAGAGGTTGGTTAACCACATGTTTCGTCCACAGATTGGGCGGAATGTAGAAGTCTATGTGGATGACATGTTGGTAAAGAGTCAGGACGAAGGAAAGCATCTAGACGACCTGCAGGAGACATTTGACACGCTTAGGAAGTACAACATGAAGTTGAACCCCAGCAAATGTGCTTTCGGAGTATCATCAAGGAAATTCCTGGGGTTTATGGTTTCACATAGAGGAATTGAAGCAAATCCAGACAAGATCCGGGCGATACTAAACATGGAATCTCCGCAAAATATCAAAGAAGTCCAGTCTCTTACCGGACCGAACTAGTTGCTGCCCTTAACAGGTTTGTCTCTAAAGCTACTGACAAATGTTTACCATTTTTTAAGGTTCTTAAAAGAGCATTTGAATGGACCGACGAGTGTCAGAAAGCTTTTGAAGATTTGAAGACGTATCTCACCATGGCTCCTTTATTAAGCCCGTCCGTGCTAGGAGAGGAGTTGTATTTATACTTGGCAGTCACCCCGCATGCCGTAAGTTCAGCATTGGTGAGGGAAGAAGATAAAGTGCAAAGGCCTGTGTACTATACAAGTAAAGTGCTGAGGGGAGCGGAAGGACGATATCCACTAATAGAAAACCTAGCTTTTGCATTAATAACAGCCTCCAAGAAATTAAGGCATTACTTCCAAGCTTATGTCATCAATGTCATGACGGATCATCCGCTCAAGAAAGCAATGAACAAGTTGGAAGCTGCAGGACGATTGATTCAATGGGCTATTGAGCTCAATTAGTTTGACATAAAATACCAACCAAGACATGCCATAAAAGCTAAAGCTCTGGCAGACTTCATTGCGAAGTTTACCCCGAATTATAACAATGTAGATGAGAAAAAAGATAGCCAGAGGTGGATCGTCCATGTAGATGGTTCGTCTACACAGCATGCAGGAGGAACAGGTGTGATTCTACAATCTCCATAAGGGGACAGACTAAAACACAAGGTCCGTCTGCACTACCAAGCGACTAATAATGAAGTTGAGTATGAAGCTCTTCTCAAAGGGCTGGAATTGGCTAAGTCTGTGGAAGCAAGGTCAATACTCGTCTTGGGAGATTCTCAGTTAATCATGGGCCAAGTAAATGGGATCTATGAGGCTAAGGAAGAACGAATGAAGAAGTACCTTAATAGGGTGATGCGCCTTATGAAAAAATTTGAGGAAGCTGACTTTGTTCAAATCCCAAGGGAGGAGAACGTGGAAGCTGATACCTTAGCAAAAGAAGCCTCAGCAAATAAAGCCACAAACAAGTTTGATGAGATTCAGTATATACCAAGTATAGATATCCCAGAAGTACAACAAGTAGAAAGCAGAGGAAATTGAATGACCCCGATTGTATCATACCTGAAAGACGGACGACTTCCAGAAGAGAGAGACGAAGCTAGAAGGCTGAGAGTAAGATCAGCCATTTACATTCTTAAGGACGAGGTATTATACAAAAGAGGCTTTTCTTAGCCTTATCTTCGGTGTTTACCTCCAAACGATGCGAACTACGTACTAAGAGAGGTTCATGAAGGAGCATGTGGCAATCACTCAGGAGCCAGGTCACTCGTCCATAAGGTCATCCGTGCAGGATACTATTAGCCAAATATGCAAGCTGATGCCAAGGCATACGTCAAAGTCTGTGATCAATGCCAACAGTTTAGTAACGTCCCCAGACAACCATCAGAATACCTCACCCCGATGATGGCCCCATGGCCCTTTGCACAATGGGGACTAGACATCTTGGGTCCCTTTCCATTCGGCATAAGGCAAATGAAGTTTCTAGTTGTCGGCATTGATTACTTCACCAAGTGGGTAGAAGCGGAACCCTTAGCGAATATCACACAACAAAATGTCAAGAACTTCGTCTGGAAAAACGTTGTTTGTAGGTTTGGGGTGCCTAAAGTGTTAGTATCCGACAATGGAAGACAGTTTGACAATGCACTTTTCAGGGATTTCTACAAGCACTTTGGAATTCAAAATCACTACTCCTCACCTGCCCACCCGCAAGCGAACGGTCAGGCTGAAGTTGCAAACCGATCCTTATTGAAGATCATCAAGACTCGGCTTGAAGGGGTAAAGGAAGTGTGGCCTGATGAGCTGCCAGGTGTTCTATGGGCATACTGAACGACAGTAAGAACCCTTATGGGGGAAACCCTTTTCAAGCTAGCATACGGAACTGAAGCAGTCATATCTGCAGAAGTGCATATGGTCAACCACAGAGTAATGACGTACCAAGATAGGGATAACGAGGAGCAACTCCGTTTGAGCCTTGATTTAATAGATGAGGTAAGGACGGATGCAGAGCAAAGGACAGCAAAATACAAAAACCTCTTGGCCAGGCAACATGATGCAATGGTAAAACCGAGGCGCTTCAACATAGGAGATCTCGTCCTGAAGAGGGTTTCCTTAACGACCAAGAATTCGGCTCATGGGAAACTGGGGCCTAATTGGGAAGGCCCCTACAGAGTTGTCAATTGTAAAAGACAGGGATCCTACTACTTGGAGACCCTAGACGGGAGGAAATTGGAGCATCCTTGGAATGTTGAGCACCTGAGGAGGTACTACCAATAAAATGCTAGCCTGGACGAACCTGGAGACCATTTATCTACTTGTCTATCTACATAAGTTTGTTTACTTACGTATCTTTAGTGTTGTTTTGTTATTATTATGTTAAAGTTATGGACGAAGTTATGGTTTGGTTTGTATCTATTTTCCTAGAGGCATTAGCTTCTAAGTGCATGCCTCGTCTATAAACAATATTTATGCTATGTACATAATGTTGTGTTTGAATTCTTGGTTTCCACTGTTTTCATTGAAATTAACCCATAAGAGAGCTGAGAGCCCAAGATGAATAAATTCTCTGGACGCAGGGATGTACTATCTAAATTCTCATAAGGGTAAAATGAAGGCATCCTCGTCCAAATCATGGACGAGCTTAAGCCCAAGACAGGTAAAGCCATAAACCATCTAAACAGTGTGAATTAAAGTTCAAACTATGGACGAGGAAATGCGTAAGCAAAGGTTTAGTCTTGATCAGGACACCAACCAAACAATCCAATTTATGGACGAGTGAAAGGTTGGGCCTTGTCTTTATAAAACGTGACAATCAGCTAAGTCTAAGGACGAGTAAAGCTGGTAATTATCATTTCACATAGAGGAATCATACTTGATGAAATTCAAGGAATGGAAAAGTATATATTCATGTTAAAAAGGGAAAAATCCCTTCTATGGACGAGCCACAATTCAAGATCTATGATAGAAATAGAAACTCGTCTATATCATAATAAAAAAAAGAGTAGCACTCACTTAGCTGTTTAAGGGCAGACAACCAACGTCCAAACACCCTTGTAAAATAAAACTAATTGTTCAAATAACTTGTCCTTAAACCACGGACGAGCTTAATGTACTTGAATTACATAAGAAAAGGTCCTAAACAGTGGACCAGGCAAAAAAATAAAAAAATAAAAAATAAAAAAGAGAAAGAAGACACAAACATTAAAATATTTTCTAAGTCTGGGGAGCATTCGCATTGGGGGCGTCCTGAGGAGGCAAAGTTGTAGCGTCGTCCTCAATATTGACGTCCTCATAGCCAATTTGAAGGAGAGAGCTAGTAGTAGCATTCAGGTTAAGCTTAATGAAGCTGAAGTCCACTTCAGGGAAGTTTTCTATAGCATCCATTCTAAAGTCCTCAAAGCCTGCTGCATAATTGGCGTCTAAAAGATCAATGTACTGCTTAGACGCCTTGAACTCAGCCACTGCATCTTCTTTCGCCTTGGAGAGAAGAGTACTCAGCTCGTCATTCTTTTTATGTATATGATCAAGACGAGTATCTTTCTCCACTGCATCAGCTCTCAACTCCTCAACCAGGTTTTGTAGCTCCTTTGTCTTTTCCTTAGCTTTGGCAGCTACCTCAGCCCATTTCTTAGATTCGTCCTTAACTTCTTGAATCCTCGTCTCTAATAAGATCCTCGTCTTGTCCAACCCTGTAGCCTGCCTAGATGCTGCTATAAACTTTGACATAGCCTATATAAAAAAAATAATAAATATAAATAAATAAATAAAAAGAAGAAAAGAGAAGAAAAATCTTGAAATAGCAAAGACGAGGCAAAGATATAATTACACACCTTAAAAAGATCATGAACACCGGAGTGTTCAAAATCCTTTAGGGACATGTCATAACAAGTGTTTATATCCTCGTTAGAAACAGCATTCTGAAAACGTTCCCAAGCCAGATCTTCATTTTCAATAATGTTTGAAGGGGCCTTTTGGGAAGGTTGAGACGAAGTAGACACTGTCGTCTTGGGTGAAGGAATCTTGGACGGAGTGGTCTCAACCGGAGTGGCCGAATCTACATCAAATACTTCGGTAGGCTGCTGAGACGAAGGAAGATTGGGCTTGACTATCTAGGACGAGTCATGCTTCGCCTTTTTGCCACGTCGGCTGGGAAGACTTCCCAAATCCAAGTTTTTGGACAAAGGCTTCCTTTTGTCCCCAGCTAATGGACGAGGCTGAGACTGAGTTTTAGGACGACTCCCTTCAACTATGGCATCTTTCCCTTTGTTTTCCTTCATTGTTGACATTCCTAAAGCAAATAACAATAACAATAAGTGACGAGTTGTAGACAAATCAGAAAGGTATAATATAGAATACTGAAAAGACCATTAAATGAAAACTTACTTCTTCGCACTGTGACCTCGTGAGCAATAGCCTCGTCTGATGGTTCAGGACCGGGCCCCCATTTGGCAAGATGACGTAGAGTAACCAAAGAATGAAAATTCCTATCAGCGTCAAGACGAGCCCTATGGACGCGGTCACGGTGAAATTTGCTTAAGGACAGACGTTTAACACCTGTGAAGCAGATAAGTACACAGAGGTTAGAAACATTGAAATAAGATATAAAAAAAAGGGGAGGAGAGAAAAATGAAAAAGGGGAGAGACGTACTTTCAGGACGAAGGTTCCCTAAGTCCCCAGAGTAAGGAGCGAAAGGGTCCCTTCCAACGTCTACAGGATTTCCAGACCAAAAATCGGAGACGAAAATAAATTCCGTCTTCCAATTCCTGTCAGACGAAGCCAAGGACCTGATTAATCTACAATCTCTGCCCCTAGCTGTGAATTGGTAGAAGCCAAGAGATTGACTTATTTCAGAGGGCTTATAACAGAAGAGAAACTCGTCCACAGTAAGATGACGGTCCCTTCCAAATACTTCTTTCCACAAAATTTGCATAGATATAATTAATCTCCATGCATTAGGATTGAACTGACATACGCCTAAACCTAACTTAACTAACAACTCTCTACCAAATGAATTTAAAGGGAACCTAAGACCCCCCAATAAATAAGCCTCATAGACGCCTATTCCAAAATGGGGATTGCAACACCATTCTCCACGGACGGGTAACCTTGGGTTGAATTCGTCCGGAATCTGGTACCATGTCCTAAGATTGGCAAGCCTTTACTCAGACGTTTTGGAGTGAATACCTACTGCACAACTATAGACGATCTCCTCTTTGTCCATAGGATTAGACGAAGGGACATTGGACGGGGTGCCAGCTTGGGAACCTAAAGCTTTCCTAAGTTGCTCTTGAAAAGCTTCTATAGGAAACCCAAGAACACCAGAGGTATATCCCTCATATGTAGAACTCCCCTTACTACTATGACTACTATTACTAGAACCACTGTAACTGGTTGTATCCTGATACTCATCTATAGCCTTTTCTGTACTATTGCTAGACAAAGAAATAATGGTTTCAAACATTCTGAAGAAAACTTAAAGGAAAACCTAAAGATGAGAAGGAAAAGAATACCTGGCTCTAGACGAATGAAGACTATGGACGCAGAGAAATCTCTAGACGAAGCTCTAGACGAGGAGTGTCAAGAATGAAAATCTGAGAAATGTAAAGGATAATGGAGGAATCCTACTATTTATAGGCAATGCATTCTGGCATCTGAAACGACATAAGCGAATCAAAAGTTGCCACGTGGCATGCCTCTTGAAAAAATCAATCGACGCTGCCAACCACCAATAAAGATGTGATACGTGGCACATTTAGCACGTTCATCCATGGGCAACGTAAGACTCCATCTTTACTTGGACGACTCACGGACAAGGGGGCAACTGATGGTGCATAATAAAACCAACTCCAAATTCGTCCGTTGAGGTCATCCAAAGGGAAGAAGGATAGACAGCAGAATACAACAATATGCTCGTCCCTCTGTGAGGTTGTCCACGTGAAGGATGACCTCCCTGCGTTCTTGACCCTTCTCTTCGTCTTTGCTTAGGGCGGACTCCTCTTTTGTCTCTCACAACCGGCAAATCTATTACTAAAAGCAATTTCTCATGACAGTTATGATAAACAGCCCAAATAAGGTAACTTCCAAGGCAGTTATGAAAGTTACCTCCGAATTTTCCGAGTTCCCCAATAATTGGGACAGTTAACAAATAACTGTCCCAAGGCGTATGCTATATAAGTGTTTGTCCGCGAGAAGGTAAGGGGAGAGACATTCTTTCTTCTGATTCCAAGAAACACTTCTTTTTATTTGAAATTACAAACCCACTGACTTTACCATCGGAGGATTCTAGATCGGCCTCCATCGGTCTTCTCTGATTTTATTTGATTTTTCAGGACTCAGCTTCAAGATCATCAACGCCTGAAGATTTTCAGCCTACTGATTTCGAAGGATTCATCAGTTCTCAATATAAATAACTATTTTGTTGGTTCAAGATTGGGAAAAGGACATCATAGCAGCTTTGCTAGGAACCCAATGGTTCTTGTAACCGAGGGAAGCACTTTCTGTTTGGAGACAGAGAGGAAACAAATGAGTTTGCAAAAATTAATCTCGAAATTGCTTCTATGTTTATTGTGATAGGTTCTTTTTTTTTTTTCTTTTTTCTTTTTTTTTTTCTTTTTTTTGCTTTTTAACCTAGAAAATAGTTGCTGAGAAGGGCTGAGAAAATAGTTTATGCTCTTCTTTAATTCAATTTTTTATTCCATGGGTAGTACATGTTTAATCTAATGTGGCATAAAAAGGTTAGGGACTATTTTGATACAATACCAAAAGGTTAGGGGCCAAATTGAAATAGTTGAAACGTTATGGACCAAATTGACATATTGTATAAAGGTTAGGGACCAAATATGTAATTTATCTGCACATTTTTAT
This sequence comes from Quercus aquifolioides, assembly GCA_019022515.1. Lineage (NCBI taxonomy): Eukaryota > Viridiplantae > Streptophyta > Magnoliopsida > Fagales > Fagaceae > Quercus > Quercus aquifolioides. The sequence goes on along the minus strand of CM032335.1, from coordinate 37,049,631 downwards.
TTTTTTTGAACGTGACGTGGGTAGTTTTTTTTTTTTTTTTTTAGGACGTTTATACACACACACACACACACACATATATATATATATATATAATGTGGGAATGGGTAGTTTTTGTCTTTTAATAGGAACTGTGGGTATTTTTTTTTTTTTTTTTTTTTTAAGTTATAAGAACATGGGGTAGTGGAAGTGGGAAGAAACTTTTAATAGGATTTAAAAAAAAAAATTTATATAGGAGTAAAGGACGTGGGGTAGTTTTTCTTTTATAAGAATATTTTTAATTTTTTGTCGATTTACTATTTTAACCCATGGAATAATGATAAGTTAATTAAATTAGGGGTATTTTTGACAGTGAAAAAGAAAATAACTAACTTTCTGAATCCTCTTAATATATAGAGAATAGATAAGGGGTCTTCAACTCTATCAAAAAATACTCCTATATAAACTCTACAAAAAAAAAAAATACTTTCTCAAAAAAAAAAAAAAAAAAAAAACTCTGTTAAAAAATAAACCCAAGTTGATATAATTTTAAAGAAAAAAAAGTTTTTTTTCTTTTTGAGAAATAAACACACACACAAGGGAGAGAGAAATGAATTCTAATATAAAGGTATACCACAACTCAACTCAAAAGTTGTGGTAACTTTTAAGGGAAAGTGAGACAAGTTAGAAAGTGAAAAGAGAAGTGGTGCCTAATTTTATGGGATATGAAAAAAGTTGTGGGAAAAAAAAACTTTTTTTTTTTTTTTAATTATCTAAAATTTAGGAGCTCTTAACTCTCAAAATATATTTCAAAGTACTAAGGTATAAAATATAAATATAGTTTATATTATATATATGAGTGAGTATAAGTGCTTTTGTACAAAAATGTAATAATGCTTCTCCTACTTAGTACTTTCATTCATTTTTTATTATTCTATTTTGTTTTCAATAGTTGTGATAATGATATTAATTTTTCTCTTTGGCTCACACCACATACATATTTATTGGTTTATAAATCAGGTGAATTCCATGACAACATTCCAAAAGTAATGGACACAAATTATGTGATTAAAGCATAAATTCTTATTTATAGAGAGAGAGAGAGAGAGAATTATTTCAATAATAGTAAAATTAAACGAAGTGCGATTAAAAAATAATCAAATTTTAACAGGTATGAGTGAATTTACTTCTTTTATTTATTATAATCATTTAAATATTATAGCAAAAATAACTTTACTAAGAATGAGAATATACTTTGTAAAAATTTTAGTAATGCAATATATCATAGTTCAATATAGTTATTTTAAAAAATAAACTTTATTTTGGTGTATCAAAAAATAAATTAACTTTATTTTGACAAGTTATAGTTTTGTGATATCTATATCTATTTCTATATTAATACTCTATACTACTATTTAAGGAGTTTCTTTTATATTGACTATTATTTTTATGTGCCCAAAGAGCCCTCAAATCCACTTGTTTAGAAATAAAATATAAATAAATTGGTTAAACAAGTAAAATTACTAATTTAAAAACTCCTAAATTTTAGAAAAAATTGAAAATATATTTTCTTCCATCCATGTTGTTTTTCCATCTTCCAATTAATAATTTTCAAAATCCTAAATTCCCTCGATACATCTCACACATTTTACCCCACTATGTCACATTTTACCATTTCATTCAGAAATATCTAAATTTTAACTGCTCTTAAACTTTAACAGCTCTTATTAACTTCCTATTCTTATTACTCTATTTCTTTTGGATTTTTGTTTTTTTTACTAGCACTTTTTGACTATCTCATGCTTCATAATTTTTGGACTTCCAACTCCAATATAAGACCAACTAGGTAGGCTCTCTCTCTCTCTCTCTCTCTCTCTTCTTTTTTGATTTCAACAAAATGATAATGAAATCGGTATATTGCTATTTTCTTTCTTGATGTTTCTCCAAAAACAAAAAAAAAAAAAGTGAGAGAAAAGCAATGAGATCTTGAAATTTTGGTAGGTTACCAGTGCTACGCTTCCACAATTCATTTAAAGTCATTTTCAATCAATTTTTTGTTTGCAAATTTATTATATTCAATTCTATAAGTTAGTTTGTAAATGGTAGAGGACCTTTTCTCTCTAACCAAGAATATGCTCCAAAAGTTTTCGAAGGATGATAGACATATTGGTTATTACAATGGAACACCTTTAACCTCTTCATCCATGATGGCATTTAAACAGCCTGCACAATTATTAAAGGATGCGGTAGGACTATTGAGAGACTTCCACCAAAGCTAGGGCTGTCTAGGCAACCCAAAGACTTGAAAAAACCAACCAACTTGATGGGAACCAACCCCACACAGCCAAGTCAGATACCTCCGGCGGTCAATGATGGGTCTCAACCCTTAGAAACTAACTCTGGCTGGTCGAGTGGCAGGTTTCGTCCTCTAAAACCTGAGCCACCCGACCCGACTGACAAATGCTAAAAATAAGGCTAAAATTACCTAGATCTGACAATGATTGGCGCTCCACAGCTCAGATCCAACCACATTTGGCCTTCCTTCACTCAGATCCACTCAAATCCTCCCAAGATCTACTTTCCTCCTCGCTCAGATTTCCTCAAACCTGGCAATATTTGGTTGGATCTGGCTCAGATCTACTTAAATCCGGTGATACTTGGCTTGATTCGGCTCCGATCCACTCAAATCTGACGATATTTAATGAAATTCGGCTCAGCCTCCACTTAGATCAGTGGAGATCTATTCTCCTCCGTCCACATTGCTCTCTATCGGACCTGACTGAACTGACCGATGCCCTCCACTTGTATTGGAAAATGGATCAAAAGATCTTCGAAATGAAATTGGGATGAATCTCTAGCTGTGTGCTTGTTGGAGATTTCTTATTCTTCGTGTTTTTCGAATGTTCTTAATCTTCTAAGATTTGTGGTGAAAGTTCTTCAGGGTTTTAGAGTTTGAATCCGAAGAAGTTTCGATGGATCAAAGTCTTTGAAGTTTCTAGAGGCGTTGAAGCTTGATTCCAGTAGAACTTTGAGACTTGTAAGAATGTTCTTCGAATGTTCTTTGTCTTTGAAGATTTGTAGTGGAAGTTCTTTGGGGCTTTAGAGGCTTGGATTCATAGAGCTTCAGTGCTTCACTAATTTGTAGTCCCTTGGTGTTTTTTGGGGCTCTTGAGCTTGATTCCAACGAACTTTGAAATCTAGAAGGATGACTTGAATGAATTTGCTTCGAATGTTCTTCGTATTTGAAAGTTGAAGTTCTTGGAGGCTTTGGATCTTGATTCCAGCAGAGATTCGAGACTTTTGAGTGTTTCTCCATCTGTCCCTATAAGACTGAGAAGGGTCTCTATTTATAGGAGTCTTGGGGAGGTGTGATGACATGTGATTGGCTATTATTAATGACGTGTTATAATTTAAATGGAGGGAGTTTATGTCTTGTTTTTTATTAGACATGGCATTATTTGATTAGCCATAGTGCTTTAATTTAAACTGCTTATGTCATTTAAATTAACACGTGCTAACGTTTGATTGGTTCTCAAATATTTTTTGTAATTTTTATTCTTTGACACTTGGAATATTGTTATTGACCTTTGAATAATAATAGTGGAACCCACTAAGTAGCATGTGGCACTTTGTGATTGGTTGCAAAATAACTAAAGAATTTTCATTTGGAAATCCATGGACATGTGAGCATGTGAATACATACAAGCTATTCTATGAAATGGCATGTGAAATGTATGAACATGTGAGTAAATATGAATATATACAAGCTATCCTAAGGAATGACATGTTAAATTCATGAACATGTGAGCATGTGAATATGTACAATAATAGGGAATAACATCTTAAATGCATGAATGAATTTGTGAGTAAGTGAATATATGTGAGCTACCCTAAGAAATGACATGTTAAATGCCAAATATTTGAGCGTATGAACTCTTTGGATTTGTTTTGAGATGATTTGCAATTACATGAAGTTTGTAAAAAAATGAAAAAAAAAATACTACCTGTAGGGATAAAGGCCCAAATTTGTATATTGGGCCTTGAGCCTTATTTGGGGACGTTAGCATGTCCAAGGAGGGGTAAGTAATTGAGAGAGACCCCAAGTTTAGAGTCACATAAGGAAGGACCGGAGGAGGATAGTCCGAGGAGGAACTACTCCTCGGATATGATGAATACTTATCAAATCTGTATTTCAGCCATCTAGGTGATCTTCCAAGAGGTTTCCACGATAAGGATGAGCTTCATGCACGTACAGGAGCGATAAGAACTTAGAAATATCTAAAGAAAAAGCTGCTACCACCGCATTAAATGCATTGCAACTACTTTTCTAGCCGCATTTATGTCGAGAAAACCCCTAAACAATGCAATCTCAACTACCACAACTCACAGAAAGCCAGAGAGGGTGTCTGATGAGACATACACTCAAGTGAAGGCTTAGATGATTAACAAATGTAGGATCAAGATGGTTTGAAATGAACTATATATTGTGAAAGACCTCCCATGAAAGGGGGATCAGCCAACGTTCACCATCTATAATGGTCGAATAGATCCTGTAGAGCACGTGAGCCATTTCAACCAGAGAATGGTTGTGCATTCCAAGGACGAAGCCTTGATGTGTAAAGTATTCCCATCCAGTCTGGGGCCCGTCGTAATGAGATGGTTCGACGGTTTAGGGGCAGAGTCTATAGGCTCTTTTAGAGAGCTCACCCAGGCATTCGGTTCTCGATTTGTTACTTGCAGGAGAGTCCCTCGGCCTTTGGTTTCCCTACTATCTTTAAGTATGCGAGAGGGAGAGAATCTGAAAACGTACTCGGATAGATATTGGGAGATGTTTAATGAAATTAAGGGCGATTTTGACAATGTGGCCATCAGCACTTTTAAGCTCGGACTCCCAACCGAGCATAGTTTAAGAAAGTCTTTGACCGGCAAACCTGTGACTAGTGTGCGCCAACTCATGGATCGGATTGATAAGTATAAAATGGTAGAGGAAGACCAACAACAAGGAAAATGGAAGGAGAAGGTTATCCCTCAAGAAAGGAGGGATTTCAGGTCGGACCGATACAGTAACCAGCCACGAAGAGATTTTTCAAGACAGTCAGGCTCTATTAATATTCAGGCGGTCAATGCTGTATTTTGAGAACCGGTGCAGCAAGTTCTGGAAAAGATTAAGCATGAATCATTCTTCAAATGGCCAAATAAAATGGCAGGAAATCCCGTAAGGCACAATCAAAACCTTTACTGCCAGTACCACTAAGATCAAGGACATACCACAGAAGATTGTAGAAACCTGTGGAACCATTTGGACCAACTCATCCGGGAATGAAACTTAAAGCATCTCTTGCATCACTCTAGCAGCCAGGGTGGTCAAACTAATTCAGAACCCAGGAGAGATGACTCTACAAGGCCTCCCTTGGGGACGATCAATGTTATCTTCATTGTTCTAGGAAGAACCGGCTCCTGTCCCTCTAGAGTCATGTCTGTTGCTCGGCTGCATGCCGAGAACTTCAATGTAGAGCCCAAGAGGGCTAGAACAGAAATTAAGCTGATCCTGGGGTTCTTAGATCAGGATAAGGTTGGGACCATGCAACCACACGATGATGCTCTAGTGGTTACACTGAGGATTGGGAGCTATGATGTGAAAAAGGGTAATGATGGATCAAGGCAGTGGCGCCGAGATCATGTACCCCGACTTGTACAAGGGGCTGAACTTGAAACCAGAAGATTTAACGGCCTACACCTCTCTGTTGGTAAGCTTTGACGGGAAAGTTGTCATTTTGAGGGGTCAAATCAGGCTACCCATACAGACTGGCTCAAAAATAGTGGAGGTGGACTTCATAGTGGTGAATGCTTATTCCCCCTACATGGCCAAAATGGGTAGGCCTTGGCTTCATGCCCTAGGGGCTGTCTCTTCTACCTTACATCAAAAGGTGAAATTCCCATCGGGGGACCGGATTGAAGAAATTGTTGGAAGTCAGTCTGTGGCTAGACAATGCCTGGTGGCTGCCATCCGGTATCAACTCGAGGCTGAAACCTCAGCCCATGCTGAAGGAAGCTCATAGCAATTAATGGCTCCGACCTCACTTGCTGATAGACTTGCCGAGGAGGCGAAATGCGAAGATTTAGTAAAAATTGTCATCAGCGAAGACCCTGAGAAATTCTTTAAGGTTGGATCTCGACTGCCCATTGGAGAGAGGGAAGAGCTGTTGGAGTTTCTTAGAAGAAACGTAGACATGTTTGCCTGGAATGCTTATGAGGCCCTAGGAGTGGACCTAAACTTCATCTGTCACCATCTGAATGTCAACCCATCTATCACCCCCAAGAAGCAACCACCACGGTGCCCTTCTAAGGAACATGTTGATGCCATTAAGGACAAGGTGACTAAACTTAAACAAGCAAGGGCTATCAAAGAGGTCTTCTGCCCTGAATGGTTGGCCAATACCGTAGTGGTAAAAAAGAAGAATGGAAAGTGGCGAGTGTGTGTGGATTTCACTGACTTGAATAAAGCGTGTCCAAAAGATCCTTTTCCTATGCCTCGGATAGATCAGCTAGTGAATGCAACTGTGGGCCACCCTAGGATGAGCTTCTTAGACGCCTTTCAAGGCTATCATCAGATACCATTAGCTCTAGAAGATCAAGAAAAAACAGTCTTCGTTACCCCTACGGGGAATTATCACTACAAGGTAATGCATTTTGGTCTGAAAAATGCTAGGTCTACGTACCAAAGAATGATGACCAGAATGTTTGAACCACAATTGGGTAAAAGTGTTGAGGTCTACATAGATGACATGGTGGTGAAAAGCACGGTGATCTATGAGCATTTGGGAGACCTCATAAACATCTTTGAAGTTCTGAGGAAACATAAATTACGCTTGAACACTTCTAAATGCACCTTTGGTGTAGGGCAGGCAAATTCTTAGGTTACATGGTCACTCATCGAGGAATTAAAATTAACCCTGACCAGATTAAGGCAATTAACAACCTCTAACCACCTCGGAATCCCAAGGAGGTCCAAAAGCTTACTGGAATGACTGCTGCCTTGAATCGGTTTATTTCTCGATCAGTAGATAGGTGCAGACCTTTCTATCTCTTGATGAATAAGTGGAAGGGATTTGAATGGACCGAGGAGTGTGCTTTGGCCTTCCAACAGCTGAAAGTGTATCTATCTCGGCCACCTATTATGTCCAGCCCGGAGGTGGACGAAGTCCTATTTGCTTACATTGTTGTAGCTCCTCATGCAGTAAGTCTGGTGCTATTATGAGTTGACAATGGCATACAACGACAAGTTTATTATGTGAGTAAATCCTTACAGGAAACCGAGGTCCGATATCTACCGCTGGAGAAAGCCATCTTAGTAGTGGTACATGCTACGCGAAAGCTTCCCTATTATTTCCAGGCGCAAATGGTTATTTCCAGGCGCATATTATGAAGTGCTGATTACACAGGAAGGGTTGCTAAATGGGGTACTATCTTGAGAGCTTTTGACATCAAGTACATGCCTCGTACTTCTATCAAAGGCCAAGTTCTCGCAGATCTGCTGGCCGAATTCGCTGAACCTTCGTTAGAAGAAGTAGCAGAGACGCAGCACATAGATGGAAAATCAGTTCGCACCGTATCTCCACAAGCACCTTTACCTTGGAAAGTGTATGTTGATGGGGCAGCGAACCAAAGGGGATCCGGAGTGGGGCTAGTTCTGATCTCACTCGAGAAGCTCACTATTGAGAAATCATTAAGACTGGACTTCTCGACCACTAATAATGAGGCTGAATATGAAGCCTTGTTGGAAGGAATGTTCATGGTTCATAAAATGGGAGGCAAGGCAATAATGATATTCTCTGACTCAAGACTGGTCGTCGGCCAGGTGAATGGTGAACTAGAGGTAAGAGATGAAAGAATGCAAAGGTACTTAAGCCAAGCTAGGCATTTACAATCAAGATTTGAATCATTCAGCCTACTGCACGTCCCTAGAAGTGGAAACACATATGCTGATTCCTTAGCCACTCTTGCAACCTCCTCGCTCAAAGCTTACCTCGGGTCATCCTTATAGAAGACTTGTGCAAGCCCACAGAGGTAAGGGAAGAGGTGGTCCAAGTTCACTAAGTCAGAGTAGGTCCTAGCTGGATGGACCCTATAATACTATTCTTGAAAGAGGATATCCTACTAGAGGATAAGTCTGAGGCTGACAAGGTACGTAGAAAAGTGCCCTGTTTTTGGTTATCCAGGGACTAAAAATTGTACAAGCGTTCTTTTTCTGGGCCATATCTACTCTGCATTCATCCCGAAGCGTCCGAGTTACTCCTTGAGGAATTACATGAAGGGATTTGCGGAAGCCATACTGGAGGCAGATCCTTATCTCACAGAATCATCACTTAAGGATATTGGTGGCCAAATATGCAAAAAGAAGCACAAGAGTATGTAAAAAAGTGCGATCAATGCCAAAAGTTTGCACCAAATATACATCAACCAAGAGGAATGCTTAACCCCCTATCCAGCCCTTGGCCTTTTGCTCAATGGGGCTTATATATTGTTGGCCATTTTCCTAAAGCAGTGGGAAACAAGAGATATTTGCTGATCGGCACAGACTACTTCACCAAATCGGTTGAAGCTGAGCCTCTGGCAAATATCAGGGACGTGGATGCAAAGAAGTTTGAGAACGGACTCAAAAAAAGACAAGAGGATGCGAAGGGAAAATGGGTAGAAGAGCTGTCACATGTCTTCTGGACATACAGAACTACACCCCGTAGATCAACAGGAGAGACCCCCTTTTCAATGACATATGGAGCAGAGGCTGTCATTCCCTTAGAAACCGGCTTCCCAATGTTAAGGACAAGCTCATTCAATCCGAGCAATAACAATGAGCTGCTAGAAAAAAGTCTAGACTTGATCGAGGAAAGAAGAGACAGTGCAATGGTTCAATTGGCATACTACCAACATAAACTCAAACAAGGTTATGATGCCAGAGTGAAGCCAAGGCCATTAGGGCCTGGTGACTTAGTACTGAGAAAGGTTCTAGGTACTGCAAAAAATCCAGCATGGGGAAAGCTAGGGCCCAATTGGGAAGGACCATACCGCATCATCTCGATAGCTGGTATAGGAGCATATTTTCTAGAAGACTTAGATGAGCGTGTAGCACCGCGCCCGTGGAATGTAAATAACCTGAAAATGTATTATTACTAATGAAAATTTCCTTTGTTGATATGTTTTCTTATTATTTAAATAGATCCTAAGTCATGTCAGGTCCCTCGGACCACATACTTGGGTGAAATTAACACTCAATAACATCTTTATAAGAGTTTAAACAGATCCTAAGTCATGTCAGGTCTCTTAGACCACATACTTGGGTGAAATTAACACTCAATGACATATTTATAAATTTTTAAACCATGGTTTTAAAAATCGGACCGGACTGGCCGGTCCGACCAGGAACCGGCCTCAAATCCGGTTTGGTTATGATAAAAAACCGAAAATCACTTAAAACCCGGTAAATAGTAAAAATCGGCCAGTTCAACCTGAGAACCTGAAAATCCAGCATGGGGTTTTTTTTTTTTACTTTTCCGGCAAAACTATGCTGTTTTGGTCCTCAAAACTAACACTAAAATCCTAAAAACTAACCCTAAGCCTAAAGTCTTCAGTCTTCACCCTCAAACTCTCTCATCTCACTCACACCCCTCACTCTGCCTCAGCCGCACTCCCTCACTCACCTCAAGCTCAAATCTCAACTCACTCAAGCTCAAATCTCCACTCTCTCATCTCACTCAAGGCTCTCTGCGGCTGTGCTCGCACTGCCTCACGTTGTCACGCACCTTTCTCTGCACTCTTAGCCTCACGCTGTCACGCACACTCTCACTGTGCTCTCCGAAGTTCAAGGCTCAAGCTGAGGTTTTTTCTTTTTCTTTTTTCCTTCTTGGTTGGTCTCGCCTTTGACCTTTGTGCCCTGTTCTCTGCTTCTCGGCAATGTTTTAATTAGGTAATGTTCTTTTCTTTTTCATTTTCTCGGTTCTTTTTTTTTTTTTTCTCGGTTTCATCAAGTAATAAACTAATAATTAATATTCTTTTTTTGATGATTTTGATTACTTGATTTTGATCATTTTCTCTGTTCTGTTTTTTTTTTTTTTTTTTCATTTCTCTCGGCTTCATCTCAGATTCTCAATTCATGTTCTCGGCTTCATCTCAGATTCTCCTCCCGTGGCTTCACTGGTAAGTGGTAACTTCAATTATTAGTTTACAATAGCATTTTAGTTTATTTGTGATTTTGTGTATGTTGTGGATTTGATTTACAGAGCATTATTGTTTGTGAAATATAGTTTACAGAGTATTATACTATTGATTGTGTATGTTGTGTTGATGAATTTATTTGTTGATAAATTGGTTGCTGCCAGTCTGAAATTGTTGAGTGAAATGGAGTCTATCTCTGTACCATCTAATGAACATGCTTCTACAACCGGGTCTAATGCTAATTCTTTATCTGTGATAGCGAAATGTGATCCCGCATGGGATCATGTAATTGAAGTAGTGAAAGATGGAAAAAGTAGTTATATATGTATACATTGTGGGAAAAGTTATAAAGGAGGGGGCATCAATAAGATGAAAAGACATCTAGCTGGAATTAAAGGTGATGTGGCTGCATGTATGGGTGTACCTTATGATGTTAGGTTTCAAATGGTTGAGAATTTGAAGGAAATTTCAAAATCTAAAGAACAAACAAAAAAGGATCAAGAAGCATCTAATTATTCGCCATTAGAGGACTCACCAGAATTTGAAGATGTCCAAGAAATTACTCCTAGAGGTAGGGGGCTAGGTAGGGGAAATAGAAGTGGTCCTAGTAGTTTTCCACCAAGATCCAATCTTGGCAAGAGAAAGGTTGGTGATATTGATAATTACTTCGCTCCTAGAACAACACCGGGAGCTCAACCTTCTATTAAAAGTGTGCTTGCTGGCAAAGAAAAGAAGTGGAGGGTTGATATGTCTGTAGCAAGATGGATGTATGATGCTTGCATTCCAATTAATGCTGTGAATTCTAGTTATTATCAACCTATGTTCAATGCTGTAGCTGCTTATGGTCCTGGATATAGAGGCCCAAACTATCATGCCCTTCGAGTGCCTTTGTTGAGAGACACAAAAAGAGAAGTCCAATTGATTGTTGATTATCATCGATCATATTGGGCTGAGACTGGTTGTACAATAATGGCTGATGGGTGGACTGATACTAGGCATAGAACATTGATTAATTTCCTTATCTATTGTCCTAAAGGAATTATTTTTATACGTTCTGTTGATACTTCTGACTTGGTTAAGGATGCTATTAATTTGAGTAACTTGTTTGATGAAATTGTTAGTTGGGTTGGTCCTGCAAATATAGTACATTTGGTCACTGACAATGCTGCAAATTATGTAGCTGCTGGAAGAATTGTGTGTGGAAAATATAGGAACATTAGTTGGTCACCTTGTGCAGCACATTGCCTAAACCTAATTTTTAAGGAGATTGGGAAAATGGATCATATAGCTAAACTTGCAAAGCGTGCATCCAAGATCACAGTGTTCATCTATAACCATGTGGCTTTGCAAGCTTGGTTAAGGACTAGAAAAAATTGGACGGAAATTGTGCGTCCATGACCAACTAGGTTTGCTACTACTTTCATTGCCGTAGGGAGTCTTAAGGAACATAAGCATGACTTACAAGCATTGGTGACTAGCAAATTTTATGTTGAATCAAGATATGCAAAAGATAAGAAAGCAAAGGCAGTGGTGAAAATCATTCTTGACAATCAATTTTGGAATGATTGTCATGTAATTGTGCATATTATGTCACCATTGATTCGTTTATTACGCATTGTTGATTCTGATGAAAAACTAGCTATGGGTTATGTATATGATGGCATGTATAGAGTAATTGATGGAATCAAAAAAAATTTCAAAGATAAGAAGAGACTATGGGAGCCTTATGTTAATATTATCAAGGATCGTTGGGATAATCAATTCTATAGAGATATTCATGCTGCTTCTTACGGGTTGAATCCTGCATTCCAATATGATTCATCCACTCTTAATAAGAGGCTAGAGACACAATCTGCTGTGACAGATGTTATTGAATCAAAAGTTTCAGTTGGTCGATTAAAGTTGGTAGAGGAATTAAGGCTATTTTGAGAGCGTGAACAAACTTTTGGAACCCAACTTGCTCAAGAATCAGCCAAGACATCTCAGCCGGGTAAGATATTGTTTACTTTAGCTAATAATAAAATGAAAATATGTTTTAAAGATCATAGCTCTTTTTTATATTTTTGGGATAAGTATAGCTGTGTTTATTGATTCATTGTATCTTTGTTTTGTGTTGTATATGGAACTTAGATGAGTGGTGGAAGTTGTTTGGATCTTGTGCTCCAACCTTACAAAAGTTTGCAATTCGGATCCTTAGCCAAACAGCTGCCTCTTCGGGATGTGAGCGGAATTGGAGTGTTTTTGAACAAATACATACCAAAAGAAGAAATAGATTGGAGCATCAACGACTTAATGATCTTGTGTTTGTTCATTATAACTACCGATTGAAAGAAAGGTATATATTATATAATCTCTTTGTTTCAATGTTTTTATGGGGAAATATGAGTGATTCACTGATTTGGTCAAGTGGGTTCTTTGTGATTGTGAAATATAAGTGATTTGGTTATTAATTAAATTATTCATTATGTTCATCTTATGATATAGGGTCAAAAGGAAGAAGTTCAATTTTGATCCTATTGATTATGCAAGTATCGATAAAACTGAATTTTGGGTAGTGGAAGATGAGGAACCTCCATTTCTGGATCATGAGGAGATAGAGAATGCATTATATGAAGAGGAAGCCTATCCAATTGAAGAAGGGTCTTCTAGCCATGTACAAAGAGGTTAGCTTATAACAATTCTTTGCCTAGTTGCATATTTTAATTAGACTATTTATGATTTATGAGAAATGATTATTAGAATCGTTATTTAATTTATTGTTTTTTGGTTTTGGAATTTGTATAGATATGGACAATGAAGTGATTGAGGATGATGATGACATTAATTTGGAATCATTTGGTGATGAACCTGATGCTCCTCCCGGATTTAGAGATAAAAATCATCCTATTCATGTTGAAGATGAAGAAGATGAGGATGAGGATGATGATAATGATGCTAGTGGTGGAGCATTTGGTTCACATGATGATATTGATTTCAATTTTCTTCATAACAAATGAGGTTTGGGTCTTAAAACTTAGTAGTTGTTTGTTTGAAACTTTAAAACTTATTTGCTATTTGGATGTAATGAACTTATTTGTTATTTGCCCTTTGGATGTAAATGTAATGACTAATGAACTTATTGTTGTGGAATTTGTGTGTATCTTATTATTAAAAGACAAAGCTATAGATAAAAGTACATGAGTTGTTGATATGAAACAGCAAAGATGCTTGGTATTGTTGGCACTTCATCATCCCCATTCCCTACTAACTTGCACTTTGACCTCACCTATGCCAGGCACTACTGTGGGCTTTGCATGTAATGCTATGATTCGAAGGCCATGCCTATGATGTGCATCTGTGATTCTGTATCCTCAACAAAATGCATTAATTGCTTATTAGATCATGTTATGTCTTTTAGGCCTTTTAAAAGGAATAAAGGATACAATGGTCTATCTTCCTCTTCTTGGCCTTTTGAAACTTGGGGTTTGGTTGGGGTTTGTTTTCAGTTTGGGCGTAACTAAGCCTCTGTAAACTTTGAATATGAGCCTAATCATTTTTTTAGTATATTAAAAAATTATTAATTATTTATATAATTTAAATAAATAATAATTAAATTATTTATAATGTCACCGGTTCGACCATCGGTCAGACCCCGGTCTGACCATAAAACCGGTAATTAGCTCATTTTCCGGTTCTTTCACCGTACCGATTTTTAAAACCATGGTTTAAACAGATCCTAAGTCATGTCAGGTCTCTCAGACTACATACTTGGGTGAAATTAACACTCAATGACATCTTTATAAAAGTTTAAACAGATCCTAAGTCATGTCAGGTCTCTTAGACTACATACTTGGGTGAAATTAACACTCAATGACATATTTATAAAAGTTTAAATAGATCCTAAGTCATGTCAGGTGGTGAAATTAACACTCAGTGACATCTTTATAAAAGTTTAAACAGATCCTAAGTCATGTTAGGTCTCTCGGACCACATACTTGGGTAAAATTAACACTCAGTGACATCTTTATAAGTGTTAAACAGATCCTAAGTCATGTCAAGTCTCTTGGACCACATACTTGGGTGAAATTAACACTCAATGACATATTTATAAAAGTTTAAACAGATCCTAAGTCATGTCAGGTGGTGAAATTAACACTCAGTGACATCTTTATAAGAGTTTAAACAGATCCTAAGTCATGTCAGGTCTCTCGAACCACATACTTGGGTAAAATTAACACTCAGTGACATCTTTATAAGTGTTAAACAGATCCTAAGTCATGTCAGGTCTCTCGGACCACATACTTGGGTGAAATTAACACTCAACGGCATCTTTATAAGTGTTTAGATAGAAACTTAGGTGTGTATGGTTCCTCAGACCACATACTTGGGGGAAGTTAGCACCCCATAATATCTATTTGTTTTCTACTAAGTGTCAAAACATGTCTAAGACTGTGACTAAATCCTTAGATTAACAACTCTGAATAAAGTAAAGTCCTTAGATATTTATTCAAGCATTGAGCAGTGTGAAGTATATTTGCCCTTTTTTATTCATTCTCGAGTTCACTATTCATCTTTATTAGATTCAACCTTCATTAATACTTGCCCTGGTAGCAGGGTATTGTTGTTGGTTTTTATTAGTATTGTTATTGATTTTTATTAAAACTAAAGTGACAACAATTAAAGATTATTTGCAATAATGGTGAACCTGAAAGCATGTAAAGAAAAGATTTGAGAAATAGAAAGAGAAGCCTATTAATTAGCTATAAAGGAAGAGTACATTATATTCAGTGACAGAGTGCCACCACAAAAAAAAAAAAAAAAAAACTACAGCAAGAAAACTCTAAATGCTAAGCCTTAGTCTTGGAGGCCGGGGGATCATCTTTTCGGCTTGGTTGGGAAGTGGCAGCATCCTTTGCCCTAACTTCAGCTTCTTTGGCTTTGGCAGCATCTTCAACTTCTACTAAGTGCTTCTTTCCTTCATCCTTACTCTTGTCCTTGACTACCTCGATCCCTTGACTTTGATCAGCAACTATGCTAGATCCCTTCAAAGCCTCAGGAGGAGGGACAGCAGCTTGAGTGATCGTGGGTTGCTTCGAGGTCTCTGGAGCATGAGCAGGAGAAGAAGGGAGAGCACCTGGGATTTCATGGATTTCTGGATGATAGTATCTATTCCCAAGTAGCCTCCACTCTGAGTCTGCTGGGACCCCTGCAACGTCAAGGGCTTTATCCTATGACACATCGCAGTAATCCCTGCACACTGTAGAAAGCTCCTCAGCGAGCTTGACTTGTGTCTCTTCTACACCAAGCTGATAGGACGCTTGCTTCTCAACCTCGGCTGCCTCCTTGACCTTCTGAAGTTCAGCCCTAAGATCTTTAACTAGTTGCTTTTCTGTGGCCAAGTTAATCTCAGTCACATACAGCTTCTGACGTTGATCCTCCGCCTACCTCTCCGCAGTCTTAAGGCCTGCTTCAACACTGTCCTTGGCCTGAATCGCCTCCTTCAATTTTTCGGACAGTTTAGCTTGATCTTGTTTAAGATTCCCCAACATCTTCTCGTCCTTGACACGAGATTGGGCCTTTGCCTTAGCTTTGTTACGGGCATCCTTGACCCATTCCTCGGCCACGAAAACCTGTTGGGTAATCTGCATAACAGGAACAGAAGAATCCCATTTAAGACAAGGAGAAAGAACAAATGAAAATTACTAAGTATTTAATTAGAAGAAGGAGTCAAACCACTTACCATAGCAAGATCCCTTTTAAGGGATAGGAAAAGATCGAGCTGCTTAAAGCACCTGTAAGCCTCCATATCTCTTGGCAGAAGGAGTGGTTGCTCTAGGGCTTCAGCAATATGACCCGAATGTCCCCCTTGAAAGCTCCAGACCGAAGAGTCCCAAGGGATGGGGGCATCATCCACCTCCAATCTAGGGGACCAAATGCGCGACGGTCGGCGCACGTCAGCCCCCAAAGGGTCTTCTCGACTGTCAATAGAAGTGGACCTTTTATCTCGAGAGTTTTTGGCCACTCTCTGTTGCTTAGCCCCCTTCTGCGGAATCACCTCGCCTTCCTCAAGCGCCTCGTTTGGCCTTTTCTTTTTCAATCTCTCTGTTGCTTAACCCCCTTTTGCGGAATCACCTCGCCTTCCTCAAGCGCCTCGTTCCCCCTTTTGCGGAATCACCTCGCCTTCCTCAAGTGCCTCGTTTGGCTTTTTCTTTTTCAATTTGGGAGTTGGTTTCAGCCTGAGGTCGGTAGGAATCTGAGGAATGGGAGGGGGAAGATTGACTTGGACCTGGGACTTGTTGGCATCCTTTGAGGTTGATACTTGATTCCTTGTAGCCATAAGTTCTTTTAAAATTTTGCTTCCTTTGTTTAAAGCCATCTCGCCCTCCCCCTCTCCTAAAATGTCGTCCGGACGGGCAACCACGAGAACCGGGGCGTGAACACTTGAATGCCTGTCAGGTTCATCCTCGGCGTCCGAGTCAAAAATCACTTGCACCCCCTGAGGCTCCTCTTCTTGGAAATGAAACTTATCAATCTCTTCTTCGAGCGAAGAGTTTGAGGAGGCAATCCCTTCTCCGGCTACTACTGCTTCAAGAGGAACTTGTTGAATTGGTTGGACGACCAGAGGAACGCCTTGGGGGAATGGGTGTGCTACTGGTGGAAGGTCGTCTCGGGCTAAAAAGTGGGGCCGAGATACGTCAATCCGATTTATCCGTCCGTCACCCGCTCTTATGGCATGGCTGACTTCTTGTAATATCTCCTAGATGGGCTGAAAGTCCAATATTAGATGAACGGCCTACAACTGCCTGTCTTCACTTACAAAGATCTCAAATCTCAGTAAGTAATTGAGGGCTTGAATGTTGCTCAAACTAATCCTTGGGGCTACCTGCCTCTTATCTATGAACACAGCCGAAGAACAAAACATGGTTAAAAAGCTAAAAGCCATAATAAAA
The DNA here is from genome assembly GCA_019022515.1 of Quercus aquifolioides. Classification (NCBI taxonomy): domain Eukaryota; kingdom Viridiplantae; phylum Streptophyta; class Magnoliopsida; order Fagales; family Fagaceae; genus Quercus; species Quercus aquifolioides. Next base: position 37,032,514 of record CM032335.1, on the reverse strand, counting down.
AAGGAATGAAACAAAAAGAAACAAAACAAGGTCAAGGTTATAGAATCCAAATCTATCACTAAGAAACCTAATTCTAAGGCACCCCACCTGGTTTTCGTGCTCGGACGGGGCAGTGAACACCATCGTGCCACGCTCCCGAAGCTATAAGGTAATTATCTTTCATTCCCTTGTTGGATTTGGGTAGACACAATATCAATCTCATCACGTCCGAGCGGGATTTGAGATAGTATCCTGTGGTTTTTTGGGCATGACACTCGTACATGTGAACCACATCATGCCAAGTGAGCTGTAGACCCAGATGCTCGTTGAGAGCATCAACATTACCCAAAACCCTGAATAGGTTGCGCGCACATTGGTGGGGGCATAACCTATGGTTGAAGAGGTAATCTCTTGTTATCCTACCCATTGGGAGGGTCATTCCCCCTTCTATAAAGGATATCATGGGGATAACGACTTCTCCCTCTTCTCGGTCTGTTTCTATTTGTTCTGGGGAACAGTATTGCAGGACGACTTCCTGTGGTATGTGATATTTTTCCTTGAAAGCCTCTATCTTGGTAGGGGAGTCCACTAAGTGCCTAAACCTACCCATCTCAACAAACTAAAAGGGAGCTATTGTAATTGATAAGCGGAGAAATAAAAATTTGAAGGCCGAGGAGAAAATGAAAGGTTTAAAAAAATTAAAACTTACGCAAGCTAAGATATGTGATACTCCACGAAACCTTTAGAAAAAATTTCAAAGATTTCCTGAAAAAAAGGTATGAAAAGCTTAACAATTTAGTAGGTCTGGTGAATTTGAATGCTTGAGATAGCTAGAGAGCTTGAGAGTTCGTAAAGTAAAGGAGAAATGATTTCCTTCAAGGCTTTATATAGAGGGAAAAAAATGAGTGGGAGTTATCCCGCCCAAACCCTGAGGAAAAATATCAACCGTCAGATTAATGCCTCATCGTTAGATACAAGGGACATAACGCCACCTGGAGCAATTAATGACGTCTCGCGGATTCCGAAGCTTCAATAGCAATTATGAAGTGCATAAAACCATACTCCCACACGTGTAAACTTAGGGATTTTGATATTCCTAACCCTTGAATTTGAAACAAATCAAAACCCCACTTTTTCTCCTCGGATGCGAGGGAAAAACTGGAATTTTTAGGGGCTATTGTAGGGATAAAGGTCCAAATTTGTATATTGGGCTTTGGACCTTATCTGGGGACGTTGGCGTGTCCGAGGAGAGGTAAGTAATTGAGAGAGACCCCAAGTTTAGAGTCACATAAGGAAGGAACGGAGGAGGATAGTTCGAGGAGGAACTACTCCTCGGATATGATGAATACTTATCAAATCTGTATTTCAGCCATCTAGGTGATCTTCCAGGAGGTTTATGCGATAAGGATGAGCCTCATGTACGTACAAGAGCGATAAGAACTCAAAAATATCTAAAGGAAAAGCTGATACCACCGCATTAAATGCACTGCAGCTACTTTTCTGGCCGCATTTATGTGGAGAAGACCCCTGAACAGTGCAATCTCAACTACCACAACAAAAGGCCAGAGAAAGTGTCTGATGGGACATACACTCAAGTGAAGGCTTAGATGATTAACAAGTGTAGGATCAAGATGGTTTGAAAGGAACTATATATTGTGAAAGACCTCCCATGAGAGGGAGATCAGAAAAACAAAGAAGAAAAGACTATTGTAGTAATCAAAACTATGCTTGTAATCAGTTATATTGATTTATACCATAACTTGTCTCCTCAGACGTTGCATTCAATCAATCTTATTTGCCTTGATTCTTGTTTATCCATCTTTTAAAATCCATACTAGCCGTTGTCAAATTCATAAAGGGGCTAGTTCTTTAACCCATTCTCTAGAAATTTATTGTATTGGGCTCATTGGACCAATATCCCGTACCTTTTGGGCTTGGGCTGTAAACTGAGACCTTACACTACCTATCTTTCGACATTTATCTGCAAAGCTAACAAAGAGGTAGTGCACATGAACAACATTAATTGAGGTTCTATCTCCAACCGGAGGTTCCAACCTTATTCTAGTATATTCAAATTAAATTAAAATTTCTCTTAATTTGACTGACCCATCACTAAATCAAGTTTTATTTTTTATTTTAACTTAATAATATTTTTTTTCTTTTCATTTTAATAATAAAAAAGTAATGTCTCACATATTGCACATACAAAATATAACTTACACATCTTATACATCATTCAATGTACTTTTACTACATGCATTCAATAACTACATTAAAATTATGAAAATAATTTATTATAAGTGAAACTTTATAACCAAACTATCCAATTAAAACTCTACTCCAAAAAGTTTTAAGTAACTTTTTTTTTGAGAATCCAGACCGAGCAACCAAGTATTATTCATTGGAAAAAAAATTACATATTATCCCGTGCAACAAGAGGAGCTAAATCATCAAAGATGGACTCAATTCAAACCTGTAGCTCATTACCATACTTGGAGTTTTAAGTAACTTAAAAGGAGTTTTATTATTTGATTAACGTTATTTTAATAATAAATTTCAACATTTGGTTTTGATAAATCTCTATCTTAAACATTACATGGCTTAGAGTAATTTTTTATTTTTAAACATAAATATATGTTTATATATTAAAACATACATTAATATAAACATAAACATGTGAAATAAATATTCAACTTTATATTCACTCCACATACATAATTTTTCTTTTTTATTTACCAAAAATATAAGTAATATTGTTGCTTTTAAAATTTGTATTGACAAAGAATATATATATATTGTGGGGGTGAAAAGCCCAACCTAGTATATTGGGCCTAAGGCCCTATTCGAGGGCTGCGGTTTGTCCGAAGAGACGAGAGTACTCGAGAAGAAGCCCACGTGAAAGAAACATACTTGGAGATGAATGGGGGGTATAGTCCGAGGAGGTGTTTAATTGTCCGAAGAGGCCACTATCCTCGGATCCGAAGAGGCTTGGTCAAATAGATGTCTGGGAAGTTCAAGTAATCCTCCAAACAATCCTAATGATAAAGATGAACCTCAGGCACGCATGAGGATAGCAGGAACGGAGAAATATCTAGAAGACAAACTTCAACCACCACATTAAATGCACTGCACCTACCTTTCTGGCCGCATTGATGTGGAGAAGACCTCTGAATAGTACAATCTCAGCTACCGCCACTCACACAAGCCTAAAGATGATACATGATGGGACATGCACTTAAGTGGGTGTTTAGATGATGAACAAGTGGACGATGAAGATGAAGGGAGAGGGTGCTATATAAGGATGAGAGGCCTCTGATAAAAAGGGGGATCGGAAAAAAAAGAGGAAAGAAAAAAAGACCTTTATTGTAGCTCTAATAATTGTAACAAAAGGTCATTCAATAAAACTCCTCTTCGGACGTTCACTTTTGCCTTCGTCCAACCATGATTGCATGTTAGTTCATCCGCAAATACCATAATCAACTCGTCTAATTCACGTCCAGCCCAGCTCTTTCACCCATTCTCTACAAATTCATTGTTCAGGGTTCATTGGGCTCATAATCCGAATCTATTGGGCTTGGGCCACAAAATCAGACCCTACATATATATATATATATATAACACCAAAGAATCATATATGAAAGCATGTTGCTTAAAGTTTACGTACATAGTGAAATTTAAAATTGAGGTAATCGGTAAGCAATATTAATACAATACATACATTTCTCATGAAAATATGTAATTTTCTTATAAAATTCTTTTTAATAAGTAATATTTTTATTGTTAATGAATTACCAGCTTCAATCAATAAAAATAAGGAATTATGTTTTTTTTTTCAAAAATTATTTAATTAATTTTATAGATTTTTTTTTTAATTCGATCAATTTTATTTTAATAAATCCACTTGTGGTTAGGCCCATTTACACCTTGCTTACTAGTGATTCAAAACTTGTCACTTTGCCTACATGAGATTAGTTTTATTTGTCTTTCATAACCCACATCTGTTAAAAATAGAGTATATATATACATATATACACACACACTAGACTCATCACATGCACCTTGCGCAAGCAATAATTCTCTTTTTTATTTATTTGTTTTTTTTTTGTTTTGTGTTATAATGTTTAAAAGTGATATATAAACCATGTGTATTTTTTTTTCTTTAAAGAAAGAGATAAGGTAACGTGGAATAATGTTTAAAAATGAAATAAAGATAGTATCCTAAGTTTTAGGTCAAATGGAGAAAATAAAGGTAAAAACCTAAAACTTAGAAACAGTAAATTACTCTTTTTAACCAGTTTGTGTTTTCTATATTACTGTTTAAGGGGCTTCCTTGTTTGGACTAAATTTTTTTGTAGCTCAAAAATACCCATACATCCTAAGTTTAAGAAGAGATAAAACAAAAAAGATAATCCAGTAAAAACACATTTCTAACTCTCACCTACAATATTGCCTATAATTTAGGACTATTTTCCTGTTGGTTTTCAAACTCAACTTCAAATATATTCTGTCAATAATTAAAAAAAAAAAAATTAAGAGATAAATTTACACAATTATTATTATTATTTTTTTTTTTTTTGCAATTAGATAAGTTTACCTAAAAAAAAAAAAGGTTTATTAAAAAATAATTGGATTGGATAACTCCCATGGTCCCACTCATCTTCCATAATTCCATCCAACATGGCAAAACACGCACACAAAAAAAAAAAAAAAAAAACTCCCATTGGATTAGACTCCCTTGGTTTTCAAATAATCCTCACTAAGAAATTCTACTAATTTAAAAGCAACCCTTACACTAAACCTTTAAAATATTATATTAAAGAACTTGAATTAGTGGATCAAGTGAGAAATTATACAATTTAACACTACTCCTAACCGGAGTCTAAATCTTCTGTCCCACTTTTCCTTCTCCACTCTATACTCCACCAATAAAAACTTGCCACATGTTTACCTAATTAATTAAATACTACTATTAATTAATAACTGTAGTATTAATAAGTCAATAATGATAGTATTTAATTAATTAGGTGAACACGTGACAAGTTTTTATTGGTGGAGTATAAAATGGAGCAGAAAAGTGAGACAGAAGATTTTGACTCAACTTAACCATGCATTAACTTCTCCCATTTCCCATCACTTTCTCATCCTCATTTCTCTCTTCACTTCTCATCCATAACACGCACATGGTTGTTACCACTCTTCCAAAAACATTTTTTTTATTAAAAAAAATGTGTAACACAAGTGATCAGACTCAAGTATTAATTTTTTTTATTTTCTCTACTTATTTAGTTTTCTAGTTTGTCTATTTAACTCTCTTGGATTTGATTTTTCATTTCATTATCATCAATTGAATTCAATTTAAATTGGTAGTCTTGCCCTTAAATCTCGATTACGCTCGGTGTAAAAAAAACTTTTTCTTTTTCTTTTCTTTTGTAGATGGAAATGCAAAACCTTTGAAGCAACCCAAGTTTGATAATAAACAATATTACAATACAATGAGCGAAAGAGGTAAGTTTTCAATTAATTGAAATTTATGTGAATTTGTGTTTTCAATGTTTGTAGCTTAATGGATTGGTAATTTGCTTATTTATTTTGAGTGAAAAAGGTTCAAATTTGTTCTCAAAGGGTTTTAATTCTTGGGTTGTTTTTTACTGGAATTTTTATTTATTTATTAATATCTGTTTGGTTACTGAAAATTATAGATAAGAATGGATTTTTTAAAGGTGAAAATTCAAGGTCAGTATAAACAATTGATTCAATTTAATAAAAGATTTCTGCAGTTCTAAAAAAAATAAAATAAATAAAACAAGGAGCCAACACGAGTATTCAAGAGTTAGAATGGTAAATTTATAGATTTACTCAGTTTATAGGACTAAAATCCCTTGCACATGTTTTTCCTATTCCCTCCACCCTCCCTTTTTCGTTCAAACATTCACAAAATAAATTTGTTTCTATTTTTTTATACTTTTTTTTTTTATTGTGCTATAATACTCCTTTATTTTATTTTTTATTTTTTTTGTAGAATGAGAATCATGGAAAATTAAAGGAAATTTAAAATATTTATTATTAGTTAATTGTTGAGGATTTTTTTCCACCAACCAAAATAGTATCATTAGTAACTCAATTTTTAACTTATTTGCATATTGATTCTATAGATTAAGAAGGATGGTTTGGGTTTTGCTCCACCAAATTATAAAGACCATTAGACACACATCTTCTTTTTCTTCTTTTTGGTTAATTGGGTGGTTGAAAAATGGATATAGGTGCTTGAGTAGTAATGCACATAGCAAGTCCTTCACTTATTATATAAAGAACTTATACGGTTGAATATCATAGACTCATATAATTTTTTTTTGTATGTTTTATTTTGTGATTCAATAGTCTTTACATCAAAATAAATATGCTCACCCTCGATGAATAATGATTACTAGCCTCTAAGCACGCGTGTGCTCAAAGACTCTTCTATTTTTTTTGGATAAAAGTTAATAATTTGCAACAATTATAATTTGAAAATACTACATTTTTCAATCACAAAAAAAAAAAAAAAAAAAAAAAAAAAAAAAAATCTAGGGGTATGATGAAAAAATTATTTCACCCACAAATGCATAATACTCATTACACTCCTAGTTTTTTTTTTTTTTTTTTTTTTTTTTTTGGTGATAGGAAAATGTAGTAATCCCAAATTATAATTGTTGCAAATTATTAACCTTTACCCAAAAAATAGAAGAGCCTCTAAGAGGCTAGTTTAATTTAAAATTATTTAATTAAAATATAGGGGTATTTTAGAGAGTTTAAAAATTTGTGTGAGGATATTTTAGTATGCAAAAAGTTGAAACCCAGATAGGAAATCCTCTTATTAATAGTGTGTGTATATATATACATACTACTACTACTACTGTTGCTACTTTAAGTAGAGACAAACTATTCTACCTTTTATCTCAAAAAAAAAAAAAAAGTAGAGACAAATTAAGTGTGCGTTTGGTTCCAAATTAAAAAGCCACATTATTTTACTATTTAGCTTATTTTTGCAACTATTCATGGGTCTCAATGTACTATTTCATCTAACTTTTACCTTTATCTACAGTATTTTCAGTAAAAAAATTTCAATTTCAGCAAAATAAGTGGATCCTAAACAGACTTTAAATAATGTTGCAGAAGCGTGAAGAAAGCATACACGATACTCTTTTGATGGAATAAAAATTAAAGTATTAGCTTTTGGTAATAAACCTCGAATCTACGAACGATTTCCCTGAATCCACATGGAGATAAACTGGAATCCACAAGGAGATAAACTAGAATCCACCAAAGAAATAATTTGACAAAAGTATGTGTTTATTGATAATCATCTGAAAATTGAATTGCCTTTTGGAGGTTACAATGTGTTTAAATAGTAAAAAGAAAACATAAGGTGGCTAGAAACCCTAAGGTAGTTAGGAAAGCATATAAAACTCTAATTTGACTAAAAAAACATTAAAAACACCTGGATCTTGGAAATAAATCATTTAAACCTAAAATAACAAAAATTACATAAAAATTCTAAAGTTAAATAATTACAAAAATTAAATATTAAATCATGTTCTACATCATGACAAGTTATGAGTGGTGAAGTGTATCCCCACATGACTTAGCATCATACATTCACCGATTATAACTCGCCTTGTGGCACAAAATTGTGTATTTTTGTCTTTTGCCCCCACGTGTCATTACTTCATGCAGATTGACGGTCAAGATCCCTCCTACCAAAAACCGACGGTCCCGATCTCCCATCCTTTCAAACCCACACGTTTCGCGCTCCATTGCTCTTCAATTAAATATTAAAAAACTCGCTCTCTCTCTCTCTCTCTCTCCAGTTCTTCCCAAAATTCTTGAACAATCACAGAAGCCAAAATTTCACTCCAAAATTCTTCAACAGCAGATTCTTTTAGTACGGTTTTCATCCTCTATTGCTCTTTCTTTGTCGTTGTTTTTTGTTGTGTGTGTGTGTGTGTTTTTTTTTTGGGGTTCGGTTTCTTCATTCTTGGTTTATATGATATAAAAAGCACTGTACTAAACCCTTTCTTGCAGGGGAATCCAGGTTAGGGTTCCGACCCGAAATGTCGACCCGAAACCGTCGTCCGCCACCATATTCTTCATCATCATCTTCGTCCAAGAAGCAAACATCGGTTTCGGAGTATCCAATAAAGAAAGTGACGAAGCCCCAGTTGGCAAAGAAACGACCCGCTCTTGTTGATGTTACAAACCAAAGAAATGGCCCTCACGCTAATAATTCACGCTCCTCTATCTCATCGTCCAAGCCTCTGGTATTCTTTATTTCTCTAAATTTTTTTTATAAATTTGATTATTGATTATATCTTTTTTGGAGTGATTATGATATGTATTCATGTTAATTTTAGATTTTCACTTGTTGTTTCTTGAAATGAAAATTAATTTATGTTTAGTTTTATAATTCTGAAACAATTTTACGTTGATTTAAAAATTTTCTTGTATTTAAAAAAAATCAATTGGTGTTTCTTTCTGAATAGAGACACACGGGTTGCCCAATCATTTTCATTTATTTTATGAATTTCCGAGTTTTCGACAGACTTTTTGTTTTACATGAAAAGGGCTTGTCATTCACAATAACAACTAAACAAGTCACAGAGATAAAGAAACACTTTCACTTGAAATGATGAGTACCATTTTTGTTATACAGAAATATTAAATTTCTGAAGATGACTCCTGTTAGTATCACCTTGCAGACAAAATTAAGTCGCTCGAATTTTAGGAAACCAAACTCTTGGCCTTGTTAAATTGTTTTGGGTATGTTTGTATGTAAAATTGTTTTGCTTCCTTTTTTTTTTTTTTTTGATAGTTGTTTTGCTTAATGGTTCCTAGTTTTGAAAATGATATGTTGGTGAGATAAGTTAATGGTGTACATAGAAATGTCTGTCTTATATTATAGCATGCTTTGGTTCGACCAAGAAATTTATGGTTTTGTGGGGTTCAATTGGTAACCTTGTGGCAATGGCATCCTTTTTGGTGCTCCCTGTCCCTGTCTAGGGTTCAAAGTTCTAACCCCACCTCCACTCTCCCACTACATACATATCCAAAAAAGAAAAATTCATTTATGGTTCTGCGTACGAACATCTTGGCAAATCAATTACATAGTTTCTATTCTTTGTACATGCCCATTTTTACTTTATACATTAATTATGTTTAAATTTCTATGACTGGTTTTGGAATTTTTGTTGTATGTGCAACAGTTATTGTGAATTTCGGATTCATCTTGAAATACATTCATTTATGTTTCTTGATGGTGTTAAGAATTTTTTTATTTTTTAATATGTAAACTAAACCTGTTTTCTTAATGAATTCAAACCCGTTCTTTATTGCATAGCTTTCTAAGTGGGCTTTAGCCAAAAATAAAAATAAAAATAAAAGAAGAGAAAAATTTAGTTGGAAATTTTGATATATGTAAAAATTTATAGGATTCTGAATAATGAGGTTATATTGATTATGGCAGTGACTATGTATTTTATTTTGATGACTCTGTTCTAAAGGATGGATAGTGCTTTTGACCAATATTTGGAAAGATGGAGATGTATATCAGTATATGGTGTTCATTTTCCCTTCAATCATTTTTATAGTATCTAATCTTTCATATATATTGACATGCCACACGTATTGTAGTACTTGTTTTAGATTTTCTGAAAAAAGATTGATTTAAGTTATATATCTGAAGGTACCATGTGTGGCTAAAATTGCCAAGACTAAGAAGGAATTTTCTGCTTCCACTGAGAATACTGGCTTCCCTGGGAAAATAAAGCCAGAATCTTTGAGTGTGAAATCAAGTGTCTTGGTTCCAACCAGGGATATATCTTTCCCAAGAAGCGATCAACCTATGGCTACTGTTGCAGCCCTTCCTGCTCCATGCAGCATGGATGCTGTTCTTACTGCTCCAAATAGCATAATTCATGCACCCAGAGGCATGGATGTTTCTCCAAGTAGATCAGTTAATGGTTCCATTTCTTTGGATGAGAGCATGTCTACTTGTGATTCTTTGAAGAGTCCAGTGTTTGAATATATTGACAACGAGGACACTTATGCAGTTACATCGATTGAAAGAAAGACAAGTAACAGTCTCTACATTTCAGATAATGCTGAAAACGGAGGTTTCTTTTTCTAAAAGATTTAGATTTTGCTTGCATAATTTTCTCTCTTTCTATCATAATTTTTATATGTTGAGGGTCTTCCTCATTAATATATGCCCTGAATACTCTTGGCCAACATGGGCCATGATATCTTGTTTTATTTTCACTTATACAAAAAACAAAAAGTCTTGTTTCACTTCATTACTTGCAAAGTGCATATCTAGAGTATTTGTTGTTATGCCCTTTTAAATTTAGAATACAAAGATATATGTAAACCTGAAATTTAGAATTAGTATTTATTTAGTTTGTAATTTTGGAAATAGTTGCTGATTTTGAATATAGACTAAAATGATAATAAACATGGGGTCTAATTGTTTACACTTCTAACTTAAAATCCTAACTTATTTTCACTATCAGCATTTGAAAACTTTAATTTTTTTTTAATCACAATTGTACTTCTACATAATCTTGATTTTAGGGGATGTCTGCAAAAGGGGTATACTTCTGGAGCAGGAAACATTTGATGAAGTTGTTGATATTGATAACAATTTCTTGGACCCAAAGTTCTGTGCAACTATTGCTTGTGATATCTACAAGCACTTGCGTGCATCTGAGGTAAACATACTTTTCCACACTATAATGAACGTGTTATGTATTCCTTATAATGTCAATTTTCCTGCTTACCACTAATTAAAGAACATTCGTCTTCCTAACTTCTGCTTCTTGTGATTTATTCAATTTTTTTGGGGTTTTAGGCTAATAGAAGACCTTCCACAGACTTCATGGAAAGGATCCAAAAAGATACTAATGTCACCATGCGTGCGATACTGATTGATTGGCTTGTGGAGGTAATTTATGGTGGGTGATGATATTGCCAGGGTGATTTATATAATCCAAGCAATTTCCATCTTCTCCACCCCATTTTTCAGGGTTATATTTTTCAGATTTACCCTTGCATTATGAAAATGCTTATTGTCAATATCATCAAACATTCTTTATAATTGTGCAGCTATTTTGGCCTTATAATTGGTTATCTTACCTTGTGTTGTTATCTGTAGGTTGCTGAAGAGTACAGGCTTGTGCCTGATACACTATTTTTGACTGTTAACTACATTGATCGTTATCTTTCTGGAAATTCAATGAATAGGAAGCAATTGCAATTGCTTGGTGTTGCATGCATGATGATTGCAGCGTAAGATTTTATTGTAGTCTGTAGATGTGCTTACTTATTAAACTCTCTCTCTCTTTCTCTCTATATTGGTGTGCATCTGCTGATCTAAATTTTCATAATGATAAGAAGTATGATTAATAACTTGAGGGGCAATTGTCTTGCCAGTAAGTATGAGGAGATCTGTGCACCAACTGTGGACGAGTTCTGTTACATAACTGATAACACATACTTAAAGGAAGAGGTTTGTTTCCGTTTATATCATCTGAGATTTTACTCTTATATGCTTCTTTGTGTTGCCTCATTTGTCCTATCTTCATAATAATTGTCCCATGTAATTTCTGCAGGTTTTGCAAATGGAATCTGCTGTTCTGAATTACTTGAAGTTTGAAATGACAGCCCCAACAGCTAAATGTTTTTTGAGGTAATAGCTACCTCTCGTATTATTATCAATATGTCAAGAGAAACTTCATTTCTGTTGCTTTGGGTTTTGACTTTTGTGATTCATGACAATTGTTCAGGCGATTTGTTTGTGTTGCTCAAGCGACCAGTGAGGTATTTTTTTTCTTGGGCTAAACTGCTATCAGTACTTCAGTTTTATGTCATTTCTTCAGGACTTGCTTGGTTTAAGAAAATTTTTTATTTGTCATCTCAGTGGATTTTTGGCTGTTGATTACAGTTTTATAGTAAAAAATTTTCAATTAATATTTGTGATTAACTAACTTCTGTATTTTTAAAATATACGGGATACAGAGTTCTGTTTATTTTGTAACTTTTTTGGTATTAGATTATATTAAAATATGACGGTAATGATATTTTTTTTGGTTTCATGGTGGTGGTAATCAAAATCTTGTTACTTGTGCTGATTTTACCTTCTTTTATTTTTTATTTTTTAGGTTCCATCAATGCACTTGGAGTGCTTGGCCAACTACCTCGGAGAGTTGTCTCTTCTAGAATATGGCATGCTTCGTTATGCCCCATCACTAGTAGCTGCTTCTGCTACTTTCTTAGCCAAATTTATACTTCTCCCTGCAAAGAAACCCTGGGTATGTTTGTTGATCCATCTCCTCTGATAATGTATTGTAACATAGTTTGATTCTGTATATATACTGGTACAGAATTCTACGCTGAGGCATTACACACTTTACGAAGCTTCTGATTTGAGTGACTGCGTCAAGGCACTACATAGCCTCTGCCGTAATGGCAGTAATTCTAATCTACCAGCAATTAGGGAGAAGTACAGCCAGCATAAGGTATGAATAACCACTATCTCTCTTTGTGTGTGGATTGAAGTGTGAGATGCATTTTCACCATATATTCTAAATCAATCTTACACAAGCCCTTTGATTACTTCTATAACTTCTCCAGTTGATCTGGTTCCAGAAAGTTTTAACGACATGTTTTGCTATGATTGCATTTAACAGCCATGTCTTATTACATGAAATACTGTGCTCAGTGATGATATATAAGAATAAAACTGACACCTAATTATTATCATGAAGTTTGCATGGGGATTATAAGCAGGGATCATATGACATGAAAATATTGAAGCAGTATGAATGAAACTTTATGAAAGTGAATTTTGTAGGGTGGGGTTAGTTGCCCATAGGTTTTTACTTATCAAAAAAGAAAAAAAAAAGTTGCCTATAAATTTTACTAGCTAGAGGTGAGTCCAAAGGGCTCTTCTCTAGAAAGGTTCCCTATGTTATCCAACCAAAAAAAAAAAAAAAAAGAATAAATGGAATTAAGTAGTGGTGTTGAACATCAAAAGGAACTGAGCTATTCGACTTTTCATCATCGTGAATACGATGTTCTCCTATTTCAATAAAATTCCTATTACCTATCCAAAAAAAAAAAAAAGCAGAACTATTTGACTCTGTGATGAACATTAACACTTCTAATAAGAGGCATCACATCACCAAAATAATATAGACAGCAGTTTGGTGCTGAATTTTAAATATGTGCTCAGATGATTCTTAAACAAGATATTTACTTTCTAAAATGCTTAACACAACACTTATGTTGAATCATTTTAACACCATGAAAATTTAATAGATTTGTCAATTTCCATGAGATGTTAAAAAGCCCGATTAATGCAAGTGGTCCAGCTTTCCACAAATTAGAGGGTGGTAATCTTGCAAGTTTGCATTTGGCCAGCAGCTAATTCAGTTTTATTTTGAAATTATCATTTTACATTTGCCACATAAAAAGAATTACATGACTTGCACATAGGTGCATGGTGCACCTCAAATTAAGTAGTTTCCTGACAAAATTTATTACTTGAGCTATGGTAATGACTTACTGGATTACGCTGTATAAACTTGTGATGGCTTCAACAATGAAAATGGACTATGAACTTGGCTATAATTCACTGTGATCATATATATTTGGTATTTATATGGACTGCTCTAAACTGAATGTTTTTTTCTTTGAATTAGTACAAGTTCGTGGCAAAGAAGTACTGCCCTTCTTCAATACCTCTTGAGTTTTTCCAAGAACCGAGCAACTAGGCATGCACAACATTGTTCCAAATTCAATGTAGCTGGTTTTTTGTTGTGAGTGATATAACTCTCGTCACCCCATATCCTCTGTGTGGAGTGTTGAAGCCAGTAGTTCTGTGCCTCCCATTGGATATTCGGGAGACCTTTTCAGTGTACTATTCTCCTAGACATAAAATCACCAAGGTTATCTCTTGTACAGTTATTGCTTTTGAATTGATTTTCCAGTGTATAGTAAAGTGATAGTGTATACGGAATTATTTTTTCTTGTGGTTTTCCCTCTTTCCTTCATTGATTTATATGCTATAAATACTGAAGAACATAAATTGACAGGTTTACTTTATGAACCCTAATTACATCGGTAAAACTTTAGTGTAGATGTTTGGCTAAGTTCGTTCTATGGCTAATGAATCAGGTGGAATGCGTGTGGCAGAATTTTATGCTTGCTATGTGGGTTGCAATGCTCTTGAAGACCTCAAAGAGTAGGGGGAAAAAAAAAAACACGCAAATGTCCAAGAATTTCAAAATTGAATTTAAAAGATAAACAAATAGACTACTTGGAATTCTTTTTTGGGTGAAATTTGAATGGAGGTATTACGCAACGTGCACTAGGATGTATATAAAAATAATAAAATATGTATGCACTGATTACTGAGGATTATTTTGTTAGATACTCTGGTCCCGCATAACTAAAATCTTATAATCAAACAATAAATAGGTCATTATTTGAATTAGGTTGTGAACAAGGTGAAACCCTTTGGTTTTCAACTGACTGCTTCTAGTTAAATGATAGAGATGCTCTATGTTCCATTAAACGCAAAAATATTTGAATATTTTAGAATAATTGCTTAGACGTAGGAGTAATTCCCCCCCTCCTAAATTTCAATTTATAAACAATCTATTCTTTGTACAGAGGAACTTCTATGTATCACTAATTACCTATGCTAGTAGCAACACCTATACATAGTGTCAGGGTCCGCTTCATTTAATGTCATGCACATGTTTTGGAGAGTCTAAATCTTCTATCTGACTTTTCTTGTTCCACTATATATTCCACAAATAAAAATATGCCACATGTTCATTTATTTTATTTAATACTAAATTTATGCCTTTTATTATTCTAATTTCCTATCTAGACTTGGCTTGAGTATAGTGATCTAGTGCATTGATTTCCTCAAAGTATTATTATTATTTTTTAATACAAGATAGAATTTCTACTCTAGCCTAATCTAAGTGTATATGTGTGTGAAACTTTTTCCTGAAAACTTGAACCCCGACTCTTGTCCCTCACACCTCACAAGCACTTATACTTGTGGAGTGATTATCGCACCAAGGGTGTGCGGTGGTCAAAGTATTTTTTTTTGGGAAATGTTAAACAAGCATCGTGCGATGTTTGTTTAGGTTTCCTTAATGAGGGTCTCATTTAATAAAAAATTAAATAAATAAAAGAAAAAAACATAAAAGTAACCCCACAATTTATTTTAATATTTTTTTTCTCTCTATGAAGTTGGCTCTACAACTTATAAAGCTGAAAAAAATGACATAAAACTGCAAAAAAGACAAAAAGTTGCAAAAAAAGTCAAAAAGGTTGTTAACGGGCACCTTAAGGTGTTCATTAACACAAACTTTATTTTTTTTAAAGATAATTAACATGGGGAGGTGCCAATTCAATTATAAGGCTCTTGGCTTTTGACTACATTATCATTGTAATGAGTAAGTACATTCGAGCACTAGATCCAAGAATTACCCCTTCTATCCTCTTTTTTTTTTTGATGAATTACCCCTCCTATCCTAATATGTAATTGGATTGTTCAAATTAGAAGATTAAGAGCAATTGCATCAATGGGTGTAAAATTTCTTCTATTTTGCAAAAAAAAAAAAAAAAAAACATACTTTTTCTATTTTACACACCCATTTTTACAAAATACCTAGATCAATCTATCTATTCTAAACATTTATTCAATAAAATATTCATTCTTTTACATTTTTTATTATTTCCTTCACACTCCTCTCTACCCTCTCACAGACCCAACACAACTCAAAATCACCAACACCCAGTCGCCATTAACGATCAATCCACACCCATCATCAACCCACCCAGCCACCATTGATAAGATCAACCACCATTATCAACCCACCCAGCCACCATCATCAAACAACCAACCTCCATTATTAGCCCAACCAACCACCATCATCAAGCTAGCCTCCATCATCAACCCACCCAATCACCATCATCTAGTAACCAGCCTCCAATTAAAAACCCAAATGCAAAAAAATCTCAAACTGGCTAAATCAACCCAAATACATATGGAATCCCATTCAACCCAAATACATATGAAATCCCAAAACTCACTGATCAAACAAAGAATAAAAAAATGATCAAAACCCACTGATCAAAATCCCAAAACCCACTTATCAAACAAAGAAAAAATAGAAGATGTGAAATCACCATAGAGATGGCAGGGGTGAGCAACAATTGGTGAGAGCAACAGTTAGCGGTGGCACGGTTGCGGAGAGAGAGCTTCGAAGATTAGTGGGTTTTGGGAGATTAGTGGCACAACGAGAGAGCTTCGAAAAACCACGGCTGAAGCAAGGGTGAGCGTGAGGGACCAGAGAGAAGGGGAGAGAAAAAAAACACTAAAATTATAAATGCAAAACTATAGTAATAGTGCATATATGTGGGTGTTTTTTGGATATGTACAAAGTTATGCAATCACTGATGTGGGCGTTTTTTTGAATAAAATGTGTAAAAATAACATCTTTTTGTATTTTGGAAGCACTGATGTGAGTGCTCTAAAGCATAGAAAATAAAAATGGACAATGCATCTTTTCCTTTAGATCATTAATTACATTTTTTTAAATTTTTTTATTTTAAAAATAAAATGTGGAAGTAAAATGGGGAAAAGAGTCAAGAATCAATCTAGCATTTTCCCAGAAAATCAAACTTTTTATTTTTATAATTCGATATTTACAACAATAAGAGTGGTGGGAGTTGAACAATTTTCTTTTTTTGATAGGGTGGGAGTTGAACACAAATACATCCCATATATGCTCAACATATATTTTTGGAAGGAACATATATGATATAGGATTCTCTCCAAATTATGGCACAAATGGTTATAATGATTGTATTGTATTTTGAGGATTTGAGTTGTTTTTGGCATAAAAGATCGACTTCCTATGTATGAGTATGACTGACTGGTTAAGATATTCTGCATTGTCTAAGTTACTATAAAGACAGATCTAATGACCGTTTGAATTCAAATTCAAAAACTCAAAACCTAAACCTGACAGTCTTGTGAGTTTCGAAACAGTAACCCTGCGACTTAATCCTAGGTGGCATCTCCACATTAGTCAGTGATGTACAACAGAGCATTTTTCAAACACACAGAAAGCTATATGTCATACGTGGGGGGCCCATTTCTGCTACGCTCCTAACGATAACCGAGTTGATCCAACGGTCAAGATCTTTTCACATTTCAAACAATCCCAATTCCCCGCCTCAAAAGTATAATTAAAAAAACCATTATTAAAATCACACTGAAACACACACACTGAAACGCTCTCTCTTCCTCACTCTCTCTCTCTCTCTCTCTGCAAAACCCTCAAAAAATCCAAGAATTCTTCAAAGACTCTCTCTTTGAAGACTTGGGACTTTGTTTCTCTGTGTGAAAACTGAAAAGGGTTTTGGGTTTTTTTGTTTAGCTTTGTTGCTTTCTTGTTCTTGAGCTAAAAGAACAAGGGTGAACTAGAGAGAGAGTGTGTGTGAGTGTGAGAGAGGAAAGAGAGGTTCTTGGAGTCAAACTGTGAACTGGGTTTGATTCAAAATGTCGACCCAGAATCGCCGTTCGTCGTTTTCTTCATCAACATCTTCGTCTCTGGCGAAGCGACAAGCCTCGTCTTCGACATTGGAGAATCCCGGAAAGGCCACGATGATTGCGCCTCGCTTGGCCAAGAAGCGAGCTCCACTTAGTAACATCACCAATGTCAAGAATGTGGCTCACATTGCTTCACGGAGCTCCGTTCCCTCTTCTACTTTGGTATTTACTAGTACAAAAATGTAGTGCAAAATGAAATGATTTTAAAAAAAAAAAATGTTTGAAACTTTTGGTTCTTGTTTTATTTGTTGTTTTATCTTATTAATGGGGTTTGAGAAACGTTTCTTGTATGTGGGGTTCCCTTCATTTTTCAAAATTTTTTTGTGGCATTTGATTTATAGCTATTTCATGTTTAATGTTACTAAATGATTCATCTTGTGCATGTTTTCTTTGCTTTTCTTTCAATTTATGTTTAGTAAATTTTGTCATTTTCTAAGGAAATTGATGCTGATCCGTTAGGTTGTTGAGAAATTGGGTATATTTTGTTTATTTTTAGAGCTTAATGTAACAAATTGATTTAATGGAGCTGAATACATGAAAACTTTGGTGCTAATTCTTGCTATTGGTATAAGGAAATATACTAAAATTATATAACTTAAGCCTCAGTCTTGAATTGCTTGCTCTGTGTTGTGTATTTTGCACCCACGAATCACGGACATTCAAATATCTCTGGCATGTCCGTGTCAGACACAGACACACCAGAGACACTTTTGCATTCGTGTTCTTGGTGTGTCGGGAAGAAACTATAATTTTCAATTAAAAATATTCATTTGACTTTAGATATGTTTTTAAAGATTTTGATAGTCGGTACTTATTTTGAAAACTTAAAATAAACATAAATATGCCTAAAAATTAATAAAATATACCTAAAAATATTAATTAATTGTCATATCCTATTGTGTTGTGTCCTAAATTTTTCAAGAATTATTATATCGCTGTGTTGTGTCATGTACGTGTTGGAGTCCATGCTTCTTAGATTAAAGATCCCATTGGATTAAAGTCAAGCCTATTGGATGGCACTAATTAATTTTTTGGTAACATAGATTTCAAAATTTTAGGTTTCAGGGGCATCTATTGCATTGATCATAGCGTTTTAAGAATTCATTAAAGGCTCTAATTTTGCTTCTATCAATGCACATCATGAGCAGTTTTGATGTGTTCCACTGTGAATGATAAAAGTATGAGTATATTTTATTTTCACTACGTGTGCAAATACCATCAAACTCAATGCACATTAGTGAACTTCAATTTTCACCTTGTTGGTGTTGTACATATGATATAGAACTTATACTACTTGCTGCACTTTCATTTGTAAAGACTAAAGATAGTATTTGGGAGATTGAGTAGCTTTCATATTTGCAGATGCCATCTGCAACTAAAAGTGCCAAGGCAAAGAAGGCACCCTCTGCTAGCGCCGGTAGCACGGCGTTTTCCAGGACCAATTTTCCTGCATCCTTGAATGTTAAATCAAGTGAACTTGTTCCTTGTAGCAAGGTTACATCTTTCCCTAGAAGTAATGAAACTGCCCCTAGCACAGCCGCTGTTCCTGCATCTTGCAGCATGGATGTTTCTCCAAGTAAATCAGATGGACTTTCAGTTTCTTTGGATGAGACAATGTCTACTTGTGAGTCTTACAAGAGTCCTGAAGTTGAATACATTGACAACAATGATCTTCCAGCAGTTGATTCTTTCAACAGAAAGACATTAAGCAACCTCTACATTTCAGACCATGAAGAGAAAACAGGTATCTTTACTGTAGCAAGAAAATTCAAGCCTTCAGTTTATGTCGTATTTGTCTCTATTCTTTGATTTTTCCCTTAATTTACTAATATATTAATCGTGCATCTAATTTTTATATTCATGTTCATTCAAAAAGCTCTTAACATAAAATTGTGGTTTGTATTAATTTGGTTGCAGGAAATATCTGCAATAGAGATGTCCTTGCAGAGATGGAAACAGATGATAAAATTGTTAATGTTGATAACAATTACATGGATCCGCAGCTTTGTGCAACCATTGCTTGTGATATTTACCAGCACTTGCGTGCCTCTGAGGTATGTTAGTTTTAGTCTAATACTACTAAAAGACTTTTCATAATAATTAGGCATCTATAGCTAGTCTAGTCTAGTCTACATATATTGTTTATATGGGTTTCATATTTTAAATTTTGTTTCCTATTGTTTGTATTTTTCTTATCCGTTTAATTCCTGGGAATTTTAGGCAAAGAAAAGGCCTTCCACAGACTTCATGGAAAAAATTCAAAAGGACATCAATGCCAGCATGCGTGCAATATTGATTGATTGGCTTGTGGAGGTAATTCATTTTTGTTGATAGTTTTACATATTTTGTATACCCTGAAGACATGCCTTAAGAGATAAAATTTATAAGGATAATTTTTTATTATTTTTCAATAATGGGGATTTTTTGTATTATTAAATTTGTTGTCGGCAATATGATCACCTAATAATTGTAACTTTATCAAGGGTGTACATGTAACATATGTTTATCTTGTGAAATTTTGAACTTCTGTTCCAATTGCAGGTGGCTGAAGAGTACAGGCTTGTACCTGACACATTATATTTGACTGTAAACTACATAGACCGGTATCTTTCAGGGAATTTGATGAATAGACAACGGTTACAGTTACTTGGTGTCGCGTGCATGATGATTGCCTCGTAAGTGATAGACCTTATATGTGATAGACCTTTATTTACACCTAGTGTGTTATCCTTATATGTGATAGACCTTTATTTTTGTACTCTTAGTAAAAATATTAACAAGAAAAATTATTATATTGCCAGCAAATATGAGGAGATTTGTGCACCCCAGGTAGAAGAGTTCTGTTACATAACTGATAACACATATTTCAAGGAAGAGGTTGGTCCTGCCCTCCTTTGGCTGAATTGAGCTTTTTCTAGATGATTCTTGCATTCTATCTTGCCTAAGCAGCATGAACATTAGCATTTCATATGCTGCAGGTTTTGCAAATGGAATCTGCAGTTTTGAACTACTTGAAGTTTGAAATGACAGCACCAACAGCTAAATGTTTCTTAAGGTAAGGGCTAGTTCATGACTATTGACTATACCTATGTTTTTCACGCATGCTGCTTCAGATGGTGACTTGTGATTAATTGTGTAGGCGATTTGTTCGTGCTGCTCAAGGAATAAATGAGGTATTGTTCTTGGGCTTAAGTGCTCAATATGTTTGCTTTTGTATCTTCCCTGCCATATGCAAGGTCTAAATATCATCATTTTGTTTACACTATTGGGATAGTTCGCTTGAATATAATGCACCATAATTAATTCGATTATGGATAAAAGATTTTAATATAATGACTAGATTAGTAGTGAAAGGTGGTTGGGAAAAAAATAGCCATCATAATGGTCACTTAATAATATATACGTATAGTGTTGGTTATTGATTATACTTGCCATGCCCTAACACTTAGATTCTTTGCGTTTTTAATTTATTTTATTTATTTTATATTATTTGCCGTCTTCTCAGATTCCATCATTGCAGTTGGAGTGCTTAGCCAACTACATTGCAGAATTATCTCTCTTGGAGTACAGTATGCTTTGCTATGCTCCATCACTTATAGCTGCTTCAGCAATTTTCTTGGCCAATTATTTTCTTTTCCCTTCAAAGAGACCATGGGTATGAGCGTGATAATACATTGATATATTTCTTGTGATTTAGGTTTATTGTTTTTGGTAGTAAGTCTGCATGTAATATAACTTGATTTTCAATTTGTTTTGGTACAGAATTCCACCTTGCAGCATTACACACTTTACCAGCCTTCTGATTTGTGTGACTGTGTCAAGGATCTCCATCGCCTGTGCTGCGATAGCCATAATTCTAGTTTACCTGCTATCAGGGAGAAATATAGTCAGCATAAGGTAAGAAAATTCAAGTCTTGTACTGTTTCTATCTCTGTCTCTGATAAATTATTGATCTCCCAAAAGTTCAAGTTGTTAGTAAATGGTGAACATCTCTCCCTAATAAGTGGTATGTGGAAATTTTAACTTTTTAAATCATATGCTCTAATACCTTGATAAAGTACCAATTCTCCAAAAGCTTAAGCTGTTTGGAAATCAATTAACCATTATTCCAACACTCACACACATGTCCACTAATGCTCTCTCAATTTGATTATTTTCACTTGAGAGATTGATTAGGGTGTCCTTTGTTGCAAGCATGTTGTGTCAGGTGTATTATAACAATAATCAAATAATTAATAGCTGCAATGGAACTGATCAGTTGCAATTGGATGAGCTGGTTGGTGTAGTCCATAGTTTTAGATGGGTTAGAAATCAGCACCATCATTTTGCTGAAATTTGTATATTTTGGTTGATCTGCTAATGTCCTAGGCTTTAACTGAGATGTTTATTTCTTCCTCAGTACAAATATGTGGCGAAGAAGCATTGCCTCCCTACAATACCTCCAGAGTTTTTCCACAGTTTAAGTCACTAGACATTTGGATTCCTGGTCCAATGCTTCAGTTGGATATAGACTTGACATCAGTTCACGGATACTAGCAGCTAGTTGGTTCCAATCAATGGAAATTCTTTTTTCTTTTTCTTTTCTTCTGCCATTTTGTATAATGTCTCTTCTTTTTCATGATTTCATTGTTAATGTAGTACGTTAGTATTTTTGTGCTTACTGTTGGGGGTTCTGCTGATTCCACTGTTTCAGTGAAATGTAAACTCCAAATGTTGTATGATATGCCTTCTTTCTTTCCCAGTGCTTTCTCTGTTTATCCTTGAGTTAGATCTGCATGAAGCCAATATTTATAATGATTTTTAACAACTTAAATAGAATTTATTGACATTGAACAGGCATCTGTTGATGATGGTCTATCCCCTTCTTCCATTGTCAATTTTCAGCAAATTTTAAGAGAAAGAACATACTTTCGATTGGTTACTTCTAGTTTATTAAAGAGCCGATGAAATTTGCTCATACTTAACTACAAATAGAACTTCAACAAGAAACAACTTTAAGGAATCCTTTCTGGTGTAAACTCTGTGGGGTTAGGAAATCATTGAGGCTTAGGAACTTTTTTACATATTCTTGTGACATATAATCCAACGATTAAATTTTCTAAATTCACATCCAATATAAAGATAAATGAGCAATTTGAAGAGGAACATTTTCCATATATAAAATGTGGAACAAAAAAATTGATGCTTAATTACGATTGAAACAGTCCTTAAATAGCAATATTGTGTTTGCAACCCAGTGAGTCTTCGTAATTCATTGGGTCCTCAAACAATGGAAGAGGCTTGATGAGAAAGTTCGGTGAGTAACATTCATAATTTCCAGAAGTAACATTAGAAGCTCATCCATGTAATTAAAGCTTGATGAGAAAGTTCGGTGAGTAATCGTCTTTGGGAAAAATTGACGGCATTGTTATCATTCACCAAGCATCCGTCCTTGAAAGTTGAAAGGTTCTTCAAGAGCATTACTACCAAAAGCTTCTTCGGTCTTAGCCACAGTTGATACATGCCCTTGTGGTTGAGGGTGTGATCTCGTCGGAGAGAACAATATTTTTTTTGCTTGTGTTGCTTACCATCATTAATAAGCTTCCTTTTCATGAAGTGATCCAATAGATTTCTTCATGTAATTATCTACTTTGATTAGGTGTTCTAAGAACCTTTTTTTTTTGTTTGGAAGGAAGGCAATCTAAGAATTTTGAACAGTAACGTTAGAGGGAAAAAAAACTGTCATGCTAGAAGTCTAGATTAATCATATCTTGATCGATGTATAAAAACCACATCGACTTCAATTTAAGGTTAAAATATCCAAAGCCTTATGAAACGTACGGTTAAGGTGGCGCCTAATTACTTAGGTTTTCTCACTTCTCAGGTATCCTTGACTTCTAGTCATCTAACCCTAAACAAAACTTCTTATGGGTTTCAGTGCCCTAATCAACAATAAAATGGCTCTAAGCCTCTAAGGTTGTGATTGGTATTGGTTAAAAAGGTCAGCTTTTTTTACTATTTAACTTATTTTTCATGAGTCCCATTGCACTTTTTGGTACTATTTATGGGTGTTACTGTACTATTTTAGCTATCTTTTAGCTTTACTTACAGTACTTTTAGCAAAAAAATTTTGGTTCCAGCTAAATAAGTTGTTCTCAAACGGACTCTAAGTATGATTATCGTCGTTACAACTCACTAACTTACCTTAATCCAAAACACGCTTATATGTCAACTTATGATTTATATGGCAAATCTTAGAACTTTTTTTTTTTTAATTAATTAATTATTATTATTATCAAAAACTAATGGTAGTCCTATGTATAAAGTGTTGTAATCCAATGTGGTAAAAAAAGTGTTGTAATCCAATCAATGTTGAAACTCAAACATATTGTGAAAATAATTATGAATTTAGGGAGTAATTATTAAGTACTTGATGCTCCTTTTTATTTTTATTTTTTTTATTTATGATGAATCACACTAATTAAATTTATAGATGGATCTAATATAAATTTAAAATGGGAGAGCATCACTTGACTTTTAATAAATTTCCCAAATTTGGGCGTCTCAAGACTGATATTCCGTATCATCCAAGTTACAATAAAACAGACCCAATGACAACTTATATTCTCTATTATCGAAGTTAAAAAAAACAGGCCCAATGACCGTTGGAATTCAAGTATTGGAAAACGAAATAGCCATCATAATGGGCAATATATAATATATGTACAGTGTTGTTTATTGATTATACTTGCCATGCCCTAAAACTTTGATTCTTTGTGTTTCTTTTTTTCTTTTAAGTTTTCTCTCTTCTTAGATTCCATCATTGCTGTTAGAGTGCTTGGCCAACTACATTGCGTAATTATCTCTCTTGGAGTACAGTATGCTTTTTTATGCTCCATCACTAATAGCTGCTTCAGCAATTTTCTTGGCCAATTATTTACTTTTCCCTTCAAAGAGACCATGGGTATGTGCACGATAATATATAGATTGATATATTTCTTGCTATTGAGGTTATTGTTTTTGGTAGTAAAAACTGCTTGTAACATGACATGATTATCAATTTTTTGGATACAGAATTCCAGCTTTCAGCATTACACACTTTACCAGACGTCAGATTTGTGTGATTGTGTCAAGGATCTCCGTCGCCTGTGCTGTGATAGCCATATATAGTTCTAGTTTACCTGCTATATAGTATATATAAGGGAGAAATACAGTCAGCACGAGGTAAGAAAAATATTAATGTCTTGTATTGCTTCTATCTCTGATAAATTACTGATTCACCCAAAAGTTTAAGTTGTTTGAAAATTGTGAAATTAATCATTTAACATTTATTCTAATAACTAGTCGTTAACCCGTGCGCTTATCTATTTGTGAGGTAGACTAAAATTATTTTATAAAATCTTAAATTGACTAAAAAACTCATCATTGCATGATTTGCTCTTGTATGACTTCAATTTGAATGGAGGATCAAGGATTCATAAATTTGCTCTATGAGTCTAGAATGGAGGTTCTTTTTTGGTTGCAAGTAGAAACATTTTTATTCCTAGGACTGCAAATTTCATTGCTTTCACTGCTTTCTGTAATAGTTTACAACAAACATTTGGATACACAATCATTTCAAGCTATACAGAGTATAGCAACGTCATTAAGATAATGCAAGATATCCATTTTGCTAATATACATAAGCTTGAATGTAGAGGGATTTAAAACTTGAATGTCTCAGTTGGAAACAACACCTAGACATACTAATTGAACTGTAAGACTTTTGGCAGCGTGTATTTTTAAAAACTATGATTATGATCTATAGAACTTACGCTTTAAACCATTCAAATTCAATGTTCAAGTACTCAAATATTAGAGAATTTATCTTACAACTTCTATCAATCTAGAGGAAGATGTAAAAGAAAAAAAATATGAAGTTGTTGAGCATTTTTCCCCATTAAATTATAATATATATATTATTTGTAATTTGGTTAGAACTCATTATTTTATTAAAATAAATCAAAAAATTGATTCAATTACGTTCTACTTTTTCTAAACAAAATTTAATTTAATTATGTTACTCCTTTTTAGATATTTTCTAATATGAATTTATATATGACTAAACAATAGAGAAATATAAGAGAAAGATGAGTTACATTCGAAAGAATAATTTCAATTATTGCAAGCTTTTTTATCTTGTAAAAACGGCTAAAGAGAGTTTGGTGGTTCATGTACGAAAATTACTTTTAAAAAAAACATGAAAAACCATAATATATATATATATATATATATATATATATATTACAAAGTAGAGGAGAAGAAAATAACATAAGATAGAGTTTCACTAATTGTTAAGTTTGGATTAAACAAAAATAATTTTGTTTAAAAAAAATGATAATGATGAGTTTGAGTTTAAGTTGGACTTGTTAGATAGATAGAGTTTTACTTCTTGTTAAGTTTGGACTAAACAAAAATAATTTTATTTAAATATAATGACAATTTTATTTAAATATTGTGTTGACGTGAAAAATTGTGAGAACTTCAGAGGTTTTGGTTATATATATATATATATATATATATATATAGATAATCATCTCCCTCATGTGTGAGTTTCGACTCCCCCTTAATAAGCTGCATGTGTGAATTTTTAACTTTTTAATTCACCCGCTGTAATTGTTGAGGTGCATAGCTGCACCTAGGAGTCCAGCCCACATGGGACTCTAAGTTCTTCTTTAATCAATCCTATTTCAACATGAAATAGGTGAACTTGGTGTACAAGACTTCTATTCCTAATTCAATTAAGAATAGGAGTGTCTGGTGGCATGAATGCTTGATATAAAGCATTGTATGCGTGTATTTCAGGAGAGAGATTTAGAGAGAGACTGAAAAGTGAAACACAGTTTTGAAGCCGATTGAAGGAAAAAGATTTGTTCTTTGTGCGGCACCGAGGAAAAAAAGAAAATCTGATTTTTCTTTTGCTCAAGATACACAAGGAAGATAAATTGGGGGGGTTTTCTCTAGGACGATTATTTGGGTGCTACAACCATAGAGAGTTGAAGTATTCAGAGTGCAAGATCTTGCTACGGATTTTGTGGTGAGGTATTTGTTCCTAGAGATATTATTATGTGAGACTTTATCATGCCATAGATTATTATTATTTTTTTTGGGGGGGGGGGGGGGCGGGGGGGAAGGAGACTTCTTGTGTGGAGGAAAGTTACTCAAATGAGCATTTATGTGTACATTTAGTCATTTATGCTCCGAACATTTATTTTGATGAATAGATAAAGGAATCATTTTTGAAACAGATAAACTAAGCTTAGTTGAGAAACTTGAGGAGGACAATTGTGAGCTTAGAGAAGGGTCAAACACTTAAGAATATAAGATAGATTGCTCCACCATAACCACTTGTAGGCTTACCTCTAGAAAGTGTATTAGGCATATTAAGGAAAGAGGTGCTTTTGTAACTATTGGTGATGGTAGTAGGTCCAACATATGTGGAAGAGAAACCGTGACCTTGTCGGGCTTGCCAAGAAGATGTGCTATTTGTTGAAGGTCTTTATGTGAATTTGTTGAACATTTGTAAAATCTGTGACAAGGATCTTGTTGTTCAGTTCTTCAAAAAGGAGTGTCCACCCACCATCCTGTTGTTTTGGGGTCCGCTCTAATACCCATTTTTGTCATGCCCCAACTTCTCTAGGGATTACTTTGAGCTTCTTGGCTGAGCTGGCATGATATTGTTCATTTTGGATATCCCACATGGTGTTAAAAGATCTCATACCAATTAGTGCCCAAGGCCTCCATATAGGCGATGTAGGACTTAATTAGGATTTGGTTCCCCCTCAGGTCTTTTGGACTTTTTGGTCCTAACTAGTGCTTCATTCTTAAGGACAATGAGAACTTTGGAGAAAGATTGATGCCAAGAGTGATGAAGGATTTCTTCTAGGATATTCTTCCACTACACTACAAAAAAATCGTCATGTCCCAGCGTTTTTTTCCCGGCGTTTTTCAAAACCGCTGTTATAGATAAGCCTATACCAGCGTTTTTTGAAAGCGCTGGTATAGGAAACCCTATTGCGGCGTTTTTTTCCCGGCGCTTTACAATCCGTTGTAATAGGAGGCCTATAGCGGCATTTTTAAAAAACGCTAGTATAGGACACCCAAAAGTGTTGGTATAGGGTGACCCTATCCCAGCGCTTTTTGAAGCGCTGGGATAGGTCTTTCTCCATAAGGGAATGAGGAGACTTGTCCCAACACTTTTGAAAACGCTGGAATAGGGGACCCTATACAAAGCGCTGGGATAGGTCTCCTCATTCCCTTATGGAGAAAGACCTATCCCAGCGCTTCAAAAAGCGCTGGGATAGGGCACCTATAGGGATTTTTATTTTATTTTTACAAGATAGAATTTCTACTCTAGCACTTATACTTGTGGAGGGATTTATTAATTATCAAATGACCAATACTCCCCTAAACCTAGAAAAAGACCAATGTACCCTCCAAACATCGAAAAAGAGCAAAAACACCCCCGATACCTAAAAAAAGACTGATATACCCCCCAAACATTATAAATGACTGAAACACCACCCAAAACATAAAAAATGACCCAAGCACCCCCTAAGACATCGAAACTGACCGAAGTACCCCTTGTGCCTAAAACTAGCCAAAATAGCCTCGATTATTTGAATAAGACCAAAATACCCCTATAAGTTTGATAAATGACCACAATGCCCCCAAAAGGATAAAAAATGTCCAAAACACAACCGACACCCAGAAAAGGACTAATACACCCCCGAAACATAAAAAATGACCGAAATACCCCCAAAACATCGAAATGACCGAAATACCTCCAAAATACATCAGGTGTAACTTGAACCCAACCATATATTTCTTAATTCAATGTGAATTTTGACAAACCTACCGTTAGATTACATTATCTTCATATATTTTTCATGCTTACAAAATTTCAAGGTGATTAAAGATTAATAGCCATGTCATCAATCAATTGTTTAAATTCAAGTTTTTGTAGTTTAAAATAACGCATAAAAGATGAGCAGCTAAGATCAAATGGTAAATTACATCCGATTGGCATGAAAATTGGCATGCATGTTAAGAACATATAGAACATGTAATCCAACGGTTGGATTTTCAAAATATGAATTCAATAATAAGTTATTGATTGGTGTAACATTTTTTAGAGTTACATCAGGTGTAACTTGAACCCAACCATATATTTCTTAATTCAATGTGAATTTTGACAAACCTACCGTTAGATTACATTATCTTCATATATTTTTCATGCTTACAAAATTTCAAGGTGATCAAAGATTAATAGCCATGTCATCAATCAATTGTTTAAATTCAAGTTTTTGTAGTTTAAAATAACGCATAAAAGATGAGCAGCTAAGATCAAATGGTAAATTACATCTGATTGGCTTGAAAATTGGCATGCATGTTAAGAACATATAGAACATGTAATCCAACGGTTGGATTTTCAAAATATGAATTCAATAATAAGTTATTGATTGGTGTAACATTTTTTAGAGTTACATCAGGTGTAACTTGAACCCAACCCTATATTTCTTAATTCAATGTAAATTTTGACAAACCTACCGTTAGATTACATTATCTTCATATATTTTTCAAGTTTAAAAAATTTCAAGGTGATCAAAGATTAATAGCCATGTCATCAAATCTAACGATTAAATTTCATTACACTCTTCAAATCCAACAGTTAAATTTCAAATCTAAGAATGGCACGTGATGGACATGTGTTGTGTACCTATATGACTATATATATTCTCTCAATTTGACCATTCAATTAGTCATATTATTTGTTTAAAAAAGTAAACGTAATTAATCATATATTAAAATTTTTACATAAATTTAATATTAGCTATGATTATTTCTTTTTTATTTTAAATGAGATAGAATGTGTGAAAATTTTTGTTGTGTGGTATATGTGATTGTTTTTTGTTTTTAAATTTTATTTCATAGCTCATTAATAAAATGACCAAGCAGTGACTTCACCAAATTGTATATTTTAAAAATATATATATATATATATATAATTTTTTTTATACTACTAAATGCATAAATATAGTTAATTTTCATTAATTATCAATATAGATAGAGTATAAATTCTATCTTGGAAAAAAAAATAATAAAAAAAAAATTTAAAAAAAAAACTATATGGGACCTATCCCAGCGCTTCCAAAAGCGCTGGGACAGGCTTTCCTTCATAAGGAAACGGAGGGGACTGTCCCAGTGCTTTTGGAAGTGCTGGAATAGGGTGACCCTATCCCAGCGCTTCTAAAAGCGCTGGGATAGGCCTTCCTCCATAAAGAAACAGAGGGGCTTGTCCCAGCGCTTTTGGAAGCGCTGGAATAGGGTCACCCTATTCTAGCGCTTGCGAAAGCGCTGGAATAGGGTGACCCTATCCCAGCGCTTCCAAAAGCGCTAGGATAGGCCTTCCTTCATAAGGAAACAGAGGGGCCTGTCCCAGCGCTTTTGGAAGCGCTGGAATAGGGTCACCCTATTCCAGCGCTTCTGAAAGCGCTGGGACAGGTCTCCTCATTCCCTTATGGAGAAAGACCTATCCCAGCGCTTTTTGAAGCGCTGGGATAGGTCACCTAAATGGATTTTTTATTATTATTATTATTTACAAGATAAAATTTATACTCTAGCACTTATACTTGTGGAGGGATTTATTAATTATCAAATGACCAATACTCCCCTAAACCTAGAAAAAGACCAACGTACCCTCCAAAACATCGAAAAAGAGCAAAAACACCCCCGATACCTAAAAAAATACTGATATACCCCCCAAACCTAATAAATGACTAAAATACCCCCAAAACATAAAAAATGACCCAAGCATCCCCTAAGACATCGAAATGGACCGAAGTACCCCTTGTGCCTAAAACTAGCCAAAATAGCCTCGATTATTTGAATAAGACCAAAATACCCCTATAAGTTTGATAAATGACCACAATGCCCCCAAAAAGATAAAAAATGTCCAAAAACACAACCGACACCCAGAAAAGGACTACTACACCCTTGAAACATAAAAAATGACCGAAATACCCCCAAAACATCGAAATGACCGAAATACCTCCAAAATACATCAGGTGTAACTTAAACCCAACCATATATTTCTTAATTCAATGTGAATTTTGACAAACCTACCGTTAGATTACATTATCTTCATATATTTTTCATGCTTACAAAATTTCAAGATGATCAAAGATTAATAGCCATGTCATCAATCAATTGTTTAAATTCAACTTTTTGTAGTTTAAAATAACGCATAAAAGATGAGCAGCTAAGATCAAATGGTAAATTACATCCGATTGGCATGAAAATTGGCATGCAAGTTAAGAACATATAGAACATGTAATCCAACGGTTGGATTTTCAAAATATGAATTCAATAATAAGTTATTGATTGGTGTAACATTTTTTAGAGTTACATCAGGTGTAACTTGAACCCAACCCTGTATTTCTTAATTCAATGTAAATTTTGACAAACCTATAGTTAGATTACATTATCTTCATATATTTTTCATGCTTACAAAATTTCAAGGTGATCAAAGATTAATAGCCATGTCATCAATCAATTGTTTAAATTCAAATTTTTGTAGTTTAAAATAACGCATAAAAGATGAGCAGCTAAGATCAAATGGTAAATTACATCCGATTGACATGAAAATTGGCATGCATGTTAACAACATATAGAACATGTAATCCAACGGTTGGATTTTCAAAATATGAATTCAATAATAAGTTATTGATTGGCGTAACATTTTTTAAAGTTACATCAGGTGCAACTTGAACCCAACCATATATTTCTTAATTCAATGTGAATTTTGACAAACCTACCGTTAGATTACATTATCTTCATATATTTTTCATGCTTACAAAATTTCAAGGTGATCAAAGATTAATAGCCATGTCATCAATCAATTGTTTAAATTCAAGTTTTTGTAATTTAAAATAACGCATAAAAGATGAGCAGCTAAGATCAAATGGTAAATTACATCCGATTGGCATGAAAATTGGCATGCACGTTAAGAACATATAGAACATGTAATCCAACGGTTGGATTTTCAAAATATGAATTCAATAATAAGTTATTGATTGTGTTTTTTATTAAAATAAAAAACAACTCAATTCTGACTATTGGATTTGTTAAATTGCTAGATTAAACATTTGGTGGCTACTGCAACATCTTTGGCATCTCCCGTGGAGCAAAGCAAGGTAGCAACTAGTAAGTTAACCTTTCATTCTCTGACTACATATGATTAAATTATTAAATAGCTCATATTGGAGCTTATCTTTTGGTTTGTATATCTTTGCACACCTTTCCCTATTTTGGTTTATAGTTTGTTCTCTCAATGTACTTAGTTTAGTAGTTTCTTCTCTTTTTACATGATTTTGGACATGAAGTCACCTAATTTACGTCTTTTAAGTTATCTTAGTAGTCTATAATTTAGACTTAGATTTTGCAAGATTAGCAGCTTGTCGTAAGTTTGAGTTCCTCTTTCTGGGAGCAAACCAATGAATTGCTAAAGGGTGAGTAAAATCTACTTCATAATACCTTATTAGTCTATAATTATATGTCAAATTTTTTGCTGTGGTGGGTTGTTGATTTGGAGCAAGTGGGTGCTTGCATGGTGATATAAGGTGGTTTACTTTTCATTATTGGGAGTGTTGATTGTCTTGTGAATATTGTGATATTATTGTTCAACTATGTGTGAATTTATTTTATCTCTTCTTAGTAAATTCAAATATTCTGCTGTGGTGGGTTGTTGATTTGGAGCAAGCTGGTTGCTTGCACGGAGATATAAGACAGTGTATTTTATTTTGGGAGTGTTGATTGTGTTGTTCCTATTGTGCTATAATTATTGATGATGAGCTTAGTCATTCTTGCTGGAATTTCCTTAATAATTCCATCTTTTATGTGATCATCTAAGTTTACTTTTTATCTATTGCTACTTGAGTAATACTCATGCATTGATGTATTCAATGATTAGCCCTAGGCAGACCAAGTATGGATCTAACTTGACTTAGACTTATATTTTTTAGTTTCGTGAACACTAGTTTCCTAGGTGATTGGAGTGGTCTAGCATTTTAAAGCTTTTTCAACATAAGCTATGGAGTCAAATTCAAGGCATACTTGATTATTACCCATGATTAAGTTCAGATTTTTCATCATTGATAAGTATATGTATGGCTCCTTTGGAAGAATGGGCATGGCAATTTATGGTACAAGGACAATTACTTAATGCCCTTGATGAGAGATTGAGGGCTAGAGGTGGGTTTGATGAGGGGAAGATCGAGTTGGATGAGTCAGAAAGTGAGGACATGGATATATATTTGCTCCAAAAAATGAAATCCAGGGATATGTGGTATGAGTTTGAACAAAATTATGGCTCTTCATTACACCCAACATTTGAAGATATTCTTGATTATTACCCATGATTAAGTTCAGATTTTTCAACATTTGAAGATTTTTCATCATCGATAAGTATTGTATTTGCTATTGTAAATAATTATAAGTAAATATATTTAGTTTGTTGGTTTAATGTGATATTGTATTTGCTATTGGAAAATATGAATTGTGGTTCATTACAAGTGTTATAAAATAGGTATTGGAAAATATGTATTTTAGGTACATTATAGGTGCTAAAAAAATTATATATAAAAAAAAAAGGACCTATGCCAGCGCTTTTGAAAGCGCTGGCATGGCATAGGTCCTTTTAAATTATACTGATTCATGACCTATACCAGCGCTTTTGTGAACGCTGGAATAGGTACAGCCTATGCCAGCGCTTTCAGAAGCGCTGGTATAGGCCTTTTAAATTATATTGATTCAAGACCTATACCAGCGCTTTTTACAGCGCTGGAATAGGTGTTGCCTATGCCTTATATTCATTCAAGGCCTATACTAGCGCTTTTGAAAGCGCTGGCATAGGTAGTACCTATTCTAGCGCTTTCAAAAGCACTGGTATAGGGCGTATGCCTGTCCCAGCGCTTTTGAAAAGCGCCGGTACAAGTCCGGCGACCCTATACCCACATTCACTGCGCGGCGGTTTGAAGCGCTAGGAAAAAAAACGCTGGGATAGGCATTTTGACCCTATCCCAACGCTTTTTGGGGCTATCCCAGCGGTTTTGAAAACGCTGGGATAGCCCCGTTTTTTTGTAGTGCTAGTTGTGCTTAAATGGTAGTCAATAATAGAACAAGAAAGGTGTTGGAAACAATCAATGTTATTATTGATGAATCATGTGAGTTTCCCCCAAAAGATGAGCTTGGGTTAGAGGATGAGATTCCATATCGAAAAGAGAAAAAGGATAAAGGGACTCTCGTCCCTGACTCACTTGCTAGTTCTGCACCCCATAATGAACCTCCTTCACAACTTCAAGAGAACAGGGATGATTTAGTCACTTCTCCCCTATATTCCTCCTATGGCTAAAGAGCCCTCCTCACGAGTAAAGTTAAATCATTCACCCATGGTTGTTAGTATTGTATCGTGTACAAAAAAATTTCGTAATGTAAGGATGTATTGGAAGTGCTCAAAAATCATAAGATATTCACATGTATTGGATAAATCGCATTGTATCATACAATACATACATGTGTGTTTAAAAAAGAGGTTTTTTTTTTTTTTTTTTTTTTTTTTTTTTTTTTTTTTTAATTTTCTTTCTCCTAAAAAAATTGGACTACGCACTTGACACAACATTTTCATATTTTCAAATCTTTTTCTACACCATGAATAAGGTATTAATTGACAATATAAATTTTTTATTTGATACTGTTGTTATAAGTATAAGAAACTCGAATGCCAAGAATAAATATAAAGAAAAATTTATTAAAGTGAAAGAACAAGAAGTGGTAGCACTTGACACAACATTTTCATATTTTCAAATTTTTTTTCTACACCATGAATAAGGTATTAATTGACAATATAAATTTTTTATTTGATACTGTTGTTATAAGTATAAGAAACTCGAATGCCAAGAATAAATATAAAGAAAAAATTATTAAAGTGAAAGAACAAGAAGTGGTAGTAAATGTTGATGATCACAAAGAAAATGTTAGTGAAGAAATAATTTTGCAAGATGAAGAACACAGTGATAACATTGACTTCGATGAAGTTGATTATCATAGGTGATGAAAATGATGAAAAGAAATCATTATTTTGACTCATATGTCATATATTATCACTTTCGAATTTAATCAATTTGAATGTTTATGATATAAACATATGTTTTTTTTTTTTAATTTTAATTTTTATGTGAATATAAACATATGTTATTTTGATTTATTTAGTTAGCTTTGTTGAATATTATTACATAAGTGATAATTAAATTAGTAATTATTTGAATATATTTCGAATGTGTAATGAATATACTTTTTATATATCTATATCTATATTTTTTTTATAGGCGTTTATGTATCTTATGATACACGATGCAAAAAAAAAAAAAATTGATTCACGTTTTGACATCTATGAGTTGAACTATGCAATTACTAATAAATTGTTGTTATTCTCTTTGTATCTTGTGTGTGTGTGTTTTATTATAATTTTATAAAATTTTTAATCACAATTTACCCTATTCTTAAGGCTCATTGTCAAAACTTATTTACAATTTATATAATTTTTTAAAATTTTAGTTTTCCTAGACATATTTTGTATTTTTTTCCTTTTTTATTTTATTTTATAAAAACTCATTATATTTTAAAGTTCAACAAACCAATGCAAATAAATCAACACTTAATTGTAATTTGAGTCTAAAGTTTTGGCAATGATGGGATTGTTCAATTGTATGTAACAAATTAAACTGTAGTTATCTTGGAGAATATAAAATAGGAATTACCAATAAATACTATTGAGGTAGAAAAGGTAACCTTGACAGTCCTTGAAGTCACTATTTACAACTACTAATTTTTAAACCTTTGTTTCTCCAAAAAAAATAAAATAAAAATAATAATGGAAGAAACTTTTCTCTTCTTTTGGAGTATTACTCTAATGAACATAC
Source organism: Quercus aquifolioides (assembly GCA_019022515.1). Lineage (NCBI taxonomy): Eukaryota > Viridiplantae > Streptophyta > Magnoliopsida > Fagales > Fagaceae > Quercus > Quercus aquifolioides. The sequence goes on along the minus strand of CM032335.1, from coordinate 36,996,868 downwards.
TAGCTTGAATTTGATTTTAGTTCTTTTTTTTTTTCATCTTAATTGGAAGTCCAAATAATCCCTGAAACCCTGAAACTCTTGAAAGTGTAGATTGATTTTTCACCTCAATCTGTTACAAGTGTAATAACATTTCCATGGGTCATTATAGCCTAGAGTCTCGTGTAGAATGTAATGCCTCAGATGAATTTCAATGGTTTAATGATCGAATGCTTCACCTTTAAATTATTAGGTGGAGTTTTTTTTTTTTTCTGGGAAAAATTATTAGGTGAAGTTGATTAGGAAAGAAGATGAAAACGAAAATTATTTTGTATTATCACATTTGAGTTTAATTAATTTGAATGTTATGTCATAAACATTTGTTATTTTTATTTATTTAGTTAGCTTTATTAAATATTATTACATAAGTGATAATTAAATTAGTCATTAGTTGATGAACACAAAAAAATTTCAATGAAGAATTAATTTTGTAAGATTATGAATACGGTGATAACACTGACTTCGATGATTTTGATTATGAAAGATGATGAAAAAGATCATTATTTTGGCTCACATGTCATATATTATCACCTTTGAGTTTAATCAATGAATGTTTCTTATAAGCATTTTTTATTTATTTATTTAGTTATTTTTGTTAAATAGTATTACATAAGTGATAATTAAATAAGTCATTAGTTTAATAAATTCCAACTTTATAATGAACATACTTTATATATATGTGTGTGAATGTGCATGCGCGCGCGCATACATGTGTATACATATATTTTATAGGTGTTTGTATATTTTACAATACATGATACAGACAATTAATAAATCGATTTACGATATGATTTATGTTTTGAAAACTATGCATTTACCTGAAAATATTGTGGGTAGTTTGAATGAATTGAACTTTAGAAGAAAGACCATTAACGAAAGTTTCCAATCATGTGACATACTTATTCTAATTTATCACAAATTGTATCTAAGAAGGTGGAAGAAGCACTTCAGGATATAAGTTGGTTTAATTGTAAGAAAAATTTAGAGAGTAGCGGAAGAAAACAAACATACATTCAGCTATGATTGTTCAAGTGTTTCAGATATAATTGACTAAAGATTATATATATATATATATATATATAGGCTAAACTAGGGACTCTTTTAGTTTAAGATTTGTTCCATAATTCTCCTTCCATCAAGGAGTTTAACCAATTGTAATTCCATTGCGTTTACTCACCATGAAGGTTATACCGATTGAGAATTGCTTATAGAATGTTACACCATAGCATGTAACTTTCACAAATAGAAAACTTAAGACGAGTTTCTCCTCTATCACTCAAACGTGGGTCACATAAGATTTCTTAAAGGGGATATAATCTTACATTAATGCCATACTTGTAGAGCTATATGATCAGTTTAAGAGGAGTGGAGTTTGGGAAATTGTACCTAGGCCTACTGACGCTAATCATCATTGGCACCAAATGAATATTTAAGAATAACTGTAATATATTCTAAGGTCTAGTTTATTTGAGCCAATTCATTAATAGAAAAATGGTCAAATAATAAAGTTTGATATTAAAGAAAAAAAAACTGATGACTAAATTTTTTTTTTTTAAGAAGAAAACTGATGACTATTTAAACATATTAATACTAGTTTTGATTTTTAATGTCAAGAATAGAACATATTATTTTTTCCTTATATGACCATTTAATCATATATATATATATATATATATAAACTAAAATACTCAAACTTATTAACAAAAATAGATACAACCACCATCAAAAGAGAATGCTAAGGTTTTATGTCGTTTCGACCTTAACTCTATGTCCATGGGTGATGATGAGGTGAAATTTTATTCAGAAATATGAAGATTAGGTGGTATAGTGGTGCTCTCACAAAACCTAAACTCAATCTTCCCAAAAAAAAAAAAAAAAACCCTAAACTCAGGGGTGACTTTGATGTATTTGGGGCTTAAGGCGAAAATTAAAATTGAGGCATTTTATATATTTAAATATGACTTTAAAAATAATATTTATTTAAATTTTATTATCTTGTTTTAAATGTAAAATTATTACTAATTAAAATGAACCATGTAGATTTTTTTTTTTTTTTAGAAAGTTTATAGACAAAAAATTTGACAAAACTTTTTACACTTGTTGATGCGGGAGAACGATAGTGGTAAGTAAAAGAGTGATGTTGGTAGTGGACTTAGGTGAGAACTAGTTAAAGTTTGCCAATTCTATTGTGAAAAATGTTGTGAATTTTTTTGTATATTGTTTTTTCACAACAAATTCTTAAGTGTTAAGTTGTTCTAATTTGAATTTATTATTGAAATTATTTTTTTGCCACCGATAACAACCTATAACAACTTGTTACTTAAAATTTGTTGTGAAAGTGTTGTGAAAAATATTATGAATGTAACATTTTTATCTTTTGTTTTTTTTTTTTTTTTGATAAAAAATATTATTTTATTTATTGACTAATATTTCAGCTTAATTAAATTAAAATTTGGGGTCTTTTTTATACTTATTCCTTAAGGGTCTGCATCAACTACTTATACTGTTTAGTCGGCAAGCCTAAACTTAAAGTCTACAAATAATCTCAACTCTCTCTCTCTCTCTCTCTCTCTCTCCAATAATATAAGAGTAGAGAAATTTTTTGACTCTAATCTTGTTTGCTGCACAGCTCATTTTTTTGACAAAGTCTCAATACATATGTTAGACTTTTCGAAGTCAACTTGATAAAAGAGCCATACTAGAATTTTTATACAAAAAAACAAACTAAAATTCGGCTAAAAAATTGTTGTTGTGCACGGAAACAATTTTAATGGGAACATAATTCAAGTCCCACGGGATAGAGACAGTGATTCGAGTTTAGTTTGGTCCAACCCCCTAAAAAGAAAATTATGTTAACTGGAAGAAACTACTTTTTCTTCGCATTACCTTTCAAAGATTCCTATGTTGGATTACAAAATATATATATATATATATATATTCTTAACATGCACGATAATTTTTATATCAATCAGATATTATTTACTTTTTGATATTGCAGAAGCCTTAAAAAAATACACACGATACTCTCTTTGATGGACATAAACTAAACGATTAGTTTTTGGGTAGTAAATCTTGAATCCACGAAGGGTTCTTTGAATCCACAAGTAGATAAACTAGAATTCACCATAGAAAAATTTGAGAGGAACTCTGCAATTTTATTCCTAATAATCTATTTTGCCTATGACGGCTACAAAACATATAAATATTGAGAAAGTAAAACATTAATTCGCACTAATTACGAGATTAGGTAGCAAAATACCATTTTTTTCCAAAAATAGTAAAATTGAGAGAAATGCAAAATCATAAACTACTGACCTTAAGAGTTCATTTGGTTGGAGGGGTGAAAAAATGGGAGGATAGAAAATGGTGGAAGGATGGAAAAGTGGGATGATAGAAAATATTTTAATTTCTCTTTTTTTTTTTTTTTTTGTGTGGATAAACTTCAATATATATTAACTAAGAAACTGAGAAACAAAGAGGGGCATCTTTCTTACAAGCATCTACTATACTAGGAGGAAGATTGCCCGAAATGAAAAAACAAGACATATTAGACTCAATAGCAAACTTTGCAGTTACATGGGCAACATTGTTGCAAGACCTGTTGACCCAAGCAAAAGAACAAGCAGGAAAGGACTCAGCAGCGAATAAAATGTCAGAAATTAAACTCTCAATAACCCAATCTGGACAGCCCTTAAGTTTCAGGACCCCATCTAAGCAAACCTTACAATCACCTTCAAAAATGACAAAGAACCATCTTTCTCGGCTAGCAAGCTGAACTGCCCAAAGTAATGCTTCAGCTTCGGCTTGGAGAGGAGACCGTTTGGATAAAACTTTAGTCCATACCTTTATAACAGCACTTCGATAATCTCTAGCCATGACAGCTAAGGCAGCTTTCGAATTGGAGATAGCTTCATCAAAGTTGATCTTGATTGTGCCCAATGGAGGTTTAGACCAAGTTTGAGGATGAAACACTAGGACAGAGTGAAGAACTGGTTTGGGGAAAATGATAGCGCATTCTTGGATTTTGGCACGTACTCTGTGAATTGAGGATTGAAGGTCTGCCTTCCCTTTGTGGTTACACACCACGTTTCTAGTATACCAGATTTCTTCCATAGTGTAAGCGAAATACAAGGATACTAACCATTTATCATACGCTTGAAAAAGTGGTTCAGGAGGATTGAGAATCAGATTGATAATGTCCACTGCCATTGTCAGTTGTGCTTCATCAGCCTTGAAACCCCAGCATATGGAAAACCATAGTGCTTTTGCCATTGGACAATGGAAGAAGAGATGAGCAAACGATTCTGCCTCCTGATTACATAGCACACAACAAGGATCTTCCACCTCTAAACGGCTGCTTAAATTTTCCTTTGTGGGCAAAGCATTGACAGCAACTCTCCAAAGAAACATTTTAATCCTTTCCGGTCCTTTCATCTTCCACAGTTTTTTCCAATCCACCTCTAGATTAGTTGGTTGGGATGGTAGTTGGGATATTTTCCTGTAAGCAAATTTTATAAAGAAGCATCCTTTGGGGTCGGGTATCCATATGAGCCTATCAGGGCGGGGTCTTGTTTGCAAATGGATGGAGAGGATAGCTTTGGCAGAACTTGGATCAAATAATTCGAGGATTAAAGGTGCTTTCCACTTTCGCAGGTCAGGGTTGATTAAATGGGATACCTTGGTCGTTACTCATGGTGTGGATGCAGTTTTTGGGGCTGGTGTGAACCCCTGAATCCATGGCACCCACGGGTAAAGCCATATATCAACAGATTTTCCATCTCCAATAAGGTAGCATGCACCTTTTGATACAATAGACTTTGCTTTCTCAATTGCTTTCTAGATAGGAGATGCATTCTTTGGTGCTTCTGCTCGTAACTAGTCCTCACTTACCTTGTACTTCAGTCTAAGAATCCTCATACAGGTGCTATCCCTTTTAGACGCTATCATCCAGGCTAATTTGGCCAGCAGTGTATTATTCATCTCCTTGGCTTTTTTGAATCCCAGTTCGCCTCGACTTCTTGGATAACAGAGTTTGTCCCAGGCATTCCATGCTATAAACCTGCCCTCCCTCTGACTTGGCTTCCATCAGAATCTTCTGTTTAGAGAATCCAACCTATCACACACCTTGTTAGGGATACCAAAGGTTGACATAGCATAATTGGGTAATGTTTGTGCCATTGAGTTGATGAGGGTTCTCCTCCCTGCCCATGATAAACACTTGCTTCTCCATCCCAAAAGTTTAGACTCAAGCTTGTCTATGAGGAAGGTAAAATCCTTACATGGGGATCTAGATAAGAATAATGGTGCTCCTAAGTATACTGCATCTTTTTTGAGGTTTTTCATTTGGAGAATGCTCTTTACTGTTCTTCGGGTCTGGCCTTGTGTGTGCTTGGAAAAATAGACCCCAAACTTGCCCATGTTGATAACTTGGCCCAACCATTTGCAATATTTATCCAGAATTTTCATCAGAGTTGCTGCATCTCTCCTAGTAGCCTTTGAGAACAATACGATGTCGTCGGCATACATGACGTGAGTGATAGTTGGTCCCTTAATACTTGTTTTGATGCCGCTAACATTTTTCAAGCTTAGTTCATGATCCAACAGCCTTGATAAAATTTCTTGGCTCAGGATGAACAAGTAAGGGAATAGTGGGTCTCCTTGCCTCAACCCTCTACTCGGCTTAAAAGATTCAAATTTACCCCCATTCACCAACACCTCAAAAGAAACCGAGGAGATGCAAGCTATAATCCATTTGGTAAAACTTCATTGAAACCAAAATGTAGCAATACAGCTTGAATGAACTTCCAGTTAACCCTGTCATGTACCTTTTGGTGGTCAAGTTTGATTGCCATCAAACCAGGCTTTGTTTTTTGAGTTTTAAAGCTGTGCATTATCTCTTGAACAATAATTTGATTCTCAGCAATCCATCTATCTTGGATGAATGCTGATTGAGTAGGAGAGATCATTTTGTCTAGCAAGGGCCGCAACTTTGCAACTAGAAGCTTGGAGATGATTTTATAGACTATGTTACACAAGCTGATCAGCCTGAAATGGTTTACAGATGTCGGGTTAGAAATTTTGGGAATAAGGAAAATTAATGAGTTATTTACCTCTTTTGTTATGGAACCCATATAGAAGAAGGATGTGACTGCCTTGATTATATCATTACCCACAGTAGGCTAGAGTTGTTTATAAAATAGTACTAGAAAACCATCAGGCTCTGGGGCCTTTAAATCCTGCATCTGGAACAGGGTGTCTTTAATCTCCTCTGGGGATGGAATTCTTTCTAGCATTTGATTCTCTCCTTCAATGGTACAAGGGAGGATGAGGTGTTCAAGGTGCTCTGGGAAGTCAATATCTTCTTCTTTGAACAGGTCAACAAAATTGTTCCTGAATAGCCTTCTTATTTGGTTAGAGTCATGAATCCAAGTTCCATCTTCTTTTTTTATAGCATCAACGTTGTTGTTCCTTCTGTGAATGACTATGGATAGATGGAAGAACTTGGAATTCTTATCTCTAAGCTTGAGTCATAATTCCTTTGATTTTTGACGCGAAAGGATTTCACTTCTAATCAACCACTCGAATAGCTCTGCTTGCAAGGATTGTTCTGCTAGCTCATTTACCGGACTTGGGTGTCTAATCTGTGTTTCTTTGATTTTCTAAAGTAGATTATTGATTCTGTCCTGACAGTAGCCAAAAACCTCATTGTTCCATTTGTGGAGCGCATCCCTTGTAGCAGCTTGTTTTTTATACAACTTAACAAAATCTGACTCGTGAACTTCTTTGTTCCATGCACTTTCAATCACTGGTTTACATCCTTCATCTCTAAGCCATACCGCCTCAAACTGGAATGGTCTGTGAGCAAAACTATCAGCTGGGCAAGTATCCAACAAAATTGGGGCGTGGTCTGAATTGATTGCACTGAGGTGCGAAACTATTGCTTTTGGGTAAGCCAGCCTCCAGGAAATGCTGGCCACTCCTCTATCAAGACTTCTTTTAATTACTGCATTACCCCATTTACCTTTGGCCCAAGTGAACTTATTCCCGGAATATCCAAGGTCGACAGAATTGAGACTGAACGTCAGCTCCTTGAGGTAATTTGTGGTAGAGGAGCTACCTTTACAACCCCCAATTTTTTCATCTTCATTCAGAATGCAGTTAAAGTCTCCCACACATACCCAAGGGCCTTGGTGAGCTTCTAAAAGCGCCAACAAATTTCCTCAAGCCTTTTTCTTCTTAGTGTAGTATGGTGGTTCATAGAAACCAACTAGGAGCCAGTCTAGAATGGAATCAGAGATTTTGACAGCGATTAGGTTCTTATTAAACTCCATCTCCTTTATAGTCACACTATTCTTCCATAGCATACACAGCCCACCTGCATGACCCTTAGCTTCCACAACAAATTTAATATTGAATTTAATGACATTTTTGACAACCTCCATACAATCCTCATTTGCTTTAGTTTCAAAAAGGAAAGTAACATCGGGCTTGACCCCTTTTATTTGAGCCCCAAGGGCTCGGACTGTCGAGGCGTTGCATATGCCTCGACAGTTCCAACCTAGGATCCTCATGGAGAAGTTGGGGCCATGATAAGGCCCGCCTCCTCGGCCATAGAGTTTGAAGAAGAAACAACATAATTAGACTGATCAGAGATATGGACATGAGTGGAGATGGTGTTACCATGGTTTGGAGCTTTCTTATTTTCTTCTAAGATGAAATTTTCCAGCCTTGACTGTGGGATGAGAGTGACCATGGCTGGATCGATATACACTAGTTCAGGACCAAGTGCTGCATTCCTTAGTCTCTTAGAGAAGTGTTCAAGTTCTGGCTGGTTAATCTTTCTTTTCAGAGTGTTGATTTGAGCTATAGCGGAAATTTGAGATTGAGGGAGTTGGGTATGAGTCGCCGAGGTGGAAGCTGGAATTATGGTGGATTGTGAATCTAGGTCATTAGGAACAGGGAAGGTTGGGTTTTTTGTGTAATTTTGCGAGTTTGGGCTTGGTTGGTGACAATGAAATGTGGGCTTTTGAATTATTTGGTTTCGGCCCATCCAACAGTCTAATGGGCTCGTACTAATGCGCTTGTGTGACAACTTGACTGACCTGCACTTATCTCAGCATTTGGATGGCTGGGGTCCAATCCAATCTTAACCGGTGTTAATAGGATAAGCTCACAAAAGGATGTGCTGGCACTGTGGTCTGGCTCTGAAGAGGACAACTGGCACTTATTAGGCACCACCTGCATGCCTTTCCACTCATTCGCACTGATGACATTTCTCGTCTCATCCTTTCCCGTAAATTCAGGAGTGTTGTGGCCTCCTTCGGTTACCGGATTTTCGCTAGTTGAACACATGTCGTTCGTTACATGGGGACCACATTATTGCTCCATCGGAGGTTCTTGCCGTGGCTTGCTACTGCCACTAGAATTGGCGGTACTTTCATTCACAGCCTCGAATATTCCCTCTGGCTGATCATCATTATCCACCCTCAACCATGGTCTAGTCACCTTGAAAAGATTACCAGCTGGATTACTAAGTTGATAGAGTTTTGATTTACAGTTTTTCTGCTCATGCCCAATTATACCACATTGATAGCAAATGTCTGCCACTTTTTCATACTTTACTCCAATCCACAAGTCCTTATTATTCGGTCTGGGGAGGAATACACCTGGTATCAATGGGGACTTAATGTCCACCTTAACTCTAACTTTGATGAATCTTCTCCACGCACCGCCGCTGTCATCGATAAGATCCACTTTAGTAACTACACCAATTTTAGAGCCTATTTTCCTTAGATTCTCTTCCGTTTTCCAGAGGTGGTAGTCCATGGATTTGTATCCAAATTGATGTTGTCGTGAAGTCCACTTCCTGCCATGTTAGCTCTGGACTCCATTTCTTTAGTACTAGGTGTCCACCTCTAATGGACCATGGCCTCTTGACAAAGACCTTATGAAGATCAACTTCATGCTGAAACATGAACATGAACACATTTTTGCTCAGTCTTTTGACCTCCATAGGGAAGACTGGCTTCCATGCCTTGTTGGTAACATCTTTGACTAAGTTCAGACTGATGGGTTTATCTGTGATGAGTTTTGCTGCTAGAATGAGGTTGGTCTGGTTGGAAAGGTCTTGGTTTGGAGGGAGCTCTACTCTAATATCTTGGCACGAACACTTTTCTGTACGAGTAATGAGTTCAGACACCTCCATTGAAGGTAGAGATGTCTCGGTAGGCCTACAAAGTTTTTTTTTTTTTTTTTTTGGTGTGTATTCTCCTTGGTTGGTGAGTGGGTAAAAGAAAAGAAGAGACTGTGGAAAAGTCGGTAGTGAAATGGGGTAGTGGACAGGCCTGCAAAGTTTTGTTTGTGTATTATCCTTGGTTAGTGAGTAGGTCAAAGAAAAGAAAGACTGTGGAAAGTGGGTAGTGAAATGGGGTAGGAGACGGTGGGGTAGTGGACAGGGTAGGGGAAAAAGGGAGACTAGCTCAGGTTAGAGGGAAAAGGGGAGAGGGTACCATAGTAGTACGGAGAGAAAATTTTTTCAGATCATTTTAGTTTGGTTGGGAGTGGAAAAGTGGAGGGATGGAAAAAGTAAGTTCGTATAAATTTACTCATACACCCTTGTTAAAAAATGATGGCCAATTAAAACAAAAAAGTGACAAACAACCAAAAAAAAAAAAGCAATCACCCAATTTATTAAAAAATAAAAATTATGACCCAAAAAAAAAAAAAATCATATCTAGTCCCAGCCCAAGGAAAAAAAGAAAAGAAAAAGACAACGTCCAGGGAAGGAAAAGAAAA